>CM042073.1:24247888-24792054 GCA_023512825.1 Liposcelis brunnea
AAAGATAATCTGGAATTAAAATGGTTAGTACACATAAAACTCATGCAAGAGTGAAGGTGTAAGGGTTACGTAGGGCTAGTCTGTAAGTAAAGATTTTTAGAGGTATAATAGATAAAAAGAATGTTGTTACAGAAAGAATCTTAGCAATATTGTTTTTAAAAATTGATTTCCGAATGGTGACTTGTTCCTTAAATAAAAATTTCGAAGAGTCCTGCTTACAAATGACATGCAAAATTTAGGTAATGCAAGCATGCAAAATAGCTAAATCAATGCTAACCTTTAATTTAGGATCGTCTGTCGGAGTAAGCCTGGCTTCAAAATGAGAGCTTTCGCCCTCTCGAAGGTTATCAACGTTTGACAAAGGCACTGTGAACACAGGTGCTTGCCCTTTCGTTTCTGTTGTCTTTTCGTCCTTCGTTCTTACTAATGAGTCTTCTAGCGTTTGTATCTTTTCTAATCCGCCTTCCATACCCTTTTTATAAACAACAACAAAATTTGGAATATTTTCGTCAAAAGACAATTTCATAAGATAAAAATAATAAGCTTTGTTCAATTTTTCTAAACTTATTCTTAAATTATTAATTTTTAAAAAGAAAAAGTAAACAAAGCTTATTAATAATGATGACTCCCATTTCAAACTGAGCTCAAGTGTTAAACTTTACGAGATCTTATGTAAAAAATAGCTATAATAGATACAATAGCAGCCGCTCCGATAATAAGTGAGGTGGAACTAACCCTTGGTAGTTGAGAGTCCAGAATGAGATTGGCCTTTGAAATACATTTTAGGGTGGCTTTCGTCGAATCGGTACCGCATTTATTGGTTGCTCTGCATTCGTACTCTCCTGAATTCTCTTCATAGCAGTATAATATGTCGAGGATGACGATTCCGAAATCGTGGAAAGTACGGTAGCGATGGCCGTGAGGCAACTTTTTCCCGTTGTAAAACCATTCCACCTAAACAAAATAATGTTATTGTCTGTCGAGAAAATTTTACTTGAAATTTTGTTTCGAGTCATCGCAAAACTTACAACTAAATTAGGATCGTTGACGGGTGTCAATCTCGCTTCGAAGTGAGCACTTTGACCTTCTTTCAATTGAGTGATATCCGAAATTTGAGTGATAAATTTGGGCGGTTCCGATACGGGAGTAGAAGGAGCTATTTGCGCTCCGGCAGCACTGCTTTCGAGTTCTCTGATTTTTGCGAGAGACTCCGGTTGTAAGGAATCCAAATATACGCCGCCTTTTCCGACGCATTTAACCGTAGCTTTCGTGTAATCTTCGCCGTAACGGTTGGAAGCCTTGCAAACGTATTCGCCCGTGTCGTGGGTTTGAACGTAAGCGATATCCATGACCACGTATCCGAAATCGGAAACGTGTTTTATCCTAGACGACTGCCTCAACGGTTTACCGTTGTGAAACCATTCCACTTTTAGGTTAGGATCGCCCACCGGTACGAGAGTGCATTCGAAATGAGCGGATTGACCCTCTCTAAGGTTTTCTAGGCTCTGAATCTGAGATGTGAATTGAGGCTTTTGTCCTTTTGATTTATCTATGCATTCCAAATTAACGCTTATTTCGGCTTTTCCCCATTTGTTGGTAGCGCGGCAGATGTAAGTGCCCGAATCTTCGATCTTGGTACCGAGTATTTCCAGCATGACCATTCCGAAAGCGTAGACGGTTCTTGTGCGGTGACCTGAAAATATTTTAAAGGTCAATTAAAACTTTTCTTGATTTTGCGGATAAATTTTCTATAAGATACTTACTGGCTTCTAGCACCTTGTTGTTGTAGAACCATTCGACGACCATCGTTTGATCGCCTACTGGCGTCAGCGAAGCTTCAAAGTGAGCGATTTCTCCTTCGCTAAGGTTCGACAAATTCTGGAACTTAAAAATAAAAGAGGGCATTATTTTTAGATTAAGGCAATATAAATAAGGGATCCCCAAGCGTTTAGTCCTTCTTCACCGGGACTGGAAAAAGCTTTAACCTTCACCCAAAATCACAAATTAAAAGAGTACCTTATTAGTAATATCACGAGGGGGGCGATCTTCTTTAGCCTGCGAATAGGGTAAATAATAATTTAAAAAAGACAATGTTAACTTGAACGCATAGTTCAAAAAATTATGACATTCTTCTAATAATTTTTGTAAATAAATACAGTACTTACTTGAGAAGTAAAAACAGGAGCGTGTCCTTCTTCAGGAGAAGGCTCTCCCGGTTCTGGTCTCTTGAGTGATTCTTCCAAATCTTGAATTTTTTCAAGGCCTTCTTTCCCTTTCGGATGTTGCGTTGCCTCGATCAATCCTTCCTTTCCAGTGCAATAAATGGTCGTCGAAGTATAGGCTTCTCCTGCTTTGTTATGTGCCTTGCAAGTATAAATTCCTTGGTCTCGTTCGTATACTTCGGTAAGATCCAAAGTAACAAAACCAAAGTCACTCGTCATTTTAAATCTCGAACCGTGCTCTAACGCTTTGCTGTTAAAGTACCATTCGACTTTTAGGTTAGGATCATTTTTAGGTTCGACTTGACATTCCAGGTGCAAAGCTTCGGCTTCGTTAAGAGTTGTTTGCTGCAATAATGGAACGACGAACATTGGTTTCGGAAACTCCGCATCCGGTCCTGAAACCTGCCTTTGATATTTCGCAGCGGCAAAGTCGTCCACTTCTTGAACTTTCTCAAGTCCGGCTTGTCCCATAGGGTGTTGAGTATCCAAATAAATATTAGCCTTACCTGTCAAAGAAAAATAAAAAGAAATACATTTTTATTAGTGTTTATTTTTCAATGATTTCATTTCCACGCAAGAATTTAAGAGGAAACCAAGATATCTCAAAATTCATTTCTACTGAAAAAATTATTAAAGCAAGCCTTCCAAAGAGAAACCTACATTTAATCTTCTGTACTTTAAGGGAAAGATTCCGTTGAAATTTACAGTGTTTATGTACTTTTCAATCAATGTTGAAATATCGTAATGCAAATTTTTCAGCTTCAAACGACTGAAATAATAGATAAAAAATACAATAGGAGATGTAACTTAATCTAAAGTATCGACTGACACTAAGTAGAGAACTCAGTTTTTCATTTTTCAAAGTTATTCCCGAAAAACCGATTTTTGGAAACCAACTAGGTAAAAAACCTATTTTTATAGAAAAAGTATTTTTCCTTCTCTTCCACGGCCCAAACTACATCTTAGCAAATGTATTTTAAAGCAAGGAATCCGTTGGAATTTACAGAATTCAAAAATTCGGCCCCGTTCTCGAGATATTTGCATTTTTCAGTTTCGCTCTAACGAAAAAAATGAGCATTTTTTCGATGTTTGAAAATCGATATTTCAATTTCGATTTATGAATTTTCCGGCTAAAAACGGGCCAAAATATTGATGAATTATATACTGGGAGATGTATTTTAATCTGAGGAGTCGATTGAGACTAGGTAGAACACTTAATTTTGCGTTTTCAAAAAGTTATGACCCAAAAACCGGTTTTTAGAAATCAAGTTGATCGAAATTCTATTTTTACAGAAAACGGTTTTTTCCTCCGCTCTAGAGCTTAAAACTACATCCTATCAGACGTATTTTGATGCAAGGAATCCGTTGGAATTTACAGAATTTAAAAATTCGGCCGCGTTCTCAAGATATTTGCATTTTTAGGTTTCGCTCTAACGAAAAAAATGGGCATTTTTTCGATGTTTGAAAATCGATATTTCAATTTCGATTTATGAATTTTCTGGCTAAAAACGGGCCAAAATATTGATGAATTATATACTGGAAGATGTATTTCAATCTGAGGAATCGATTGAGACTACGTAGAACACTAAATTTTGCGTTTTCAAAAAGTTATGACCCAAAAACCGGTTTTTAGAAATCAAGTTGATCGAAATTCTATTTTTACAGAAAACGGTTTTTTCCTCCGCTCTAGAGCTTGAAACTACATCCTATCAGACGTATTTTGATGCGAGGAATCCGTTGGAATTTACAGAATTTAAAAATTCGGCCGCGTTCTCAAGATATTTGCATTTTTAGGTTTCGCTCTAACGAAAAAAATGGGCATTTTTTCGATGTTTGAAAATCGATATTTCAATTTCGATTTATGAATTTGCCGGCTAAAAACGGGCCAAAATATTGATGAATTATATACTGGGAGATGTATTTTAATCTGAGGAATCGATTGAGACTTGGTAGAACACTCAATATTTCGTTTTTAAAAAGATATTTAGAAAAAACGGATTTTTAGAATCAAGCTTTGTCGGAAATCTATATTCACAGAAAGGTTATTTTCCCCACGCCTTTAAGACTTGAACTATATTCTAGCAGATGTATTTTGATACAAGGAATCCGTTGGAATTTAAAGAAGTAAAAAATTTGGCCGTTTTTTCAAGATGTAAGCAAATTAAACTTTGGGATTTACGGACTTTTTTTAAATTTTTTTTTAAGCGATTTTGAAATATCGAAATATAAATTTTTCAGCTTTAAACGAACAGAATGTTGAAGAAAATATATACTGGGAGATTTTTTTTATTTGGAGGAATCGATTTAGACATCGATTTAGACTGGCCCGAACATTAAATTTTTATACTGTATTTGAAAAAGTTATCGCCAAGAAACTTTTTCCTTAATCAGTAAATATCCTAAAATCAATTTTAATGGAAAAATAATTTAGGAAGGTTTTTTGGCATAAAATATCTTTCGAAAGATTTTAATCTGATTTAGTGCTTACTTGTGCATTTCAGAGAACCGGATGTGGTGGCCTGCCCTTTGCTGTTTGTGGCTTTGCATGTATAAATTCCGGAGTCTTCAGCGTAGCAGTGCGAAATATCCAAAGAGACATGTCCGAAATCGTAAGTAGACTTATATTTAGCCCCGGATGGTAACGTTTTTCCATTCACATACCATTCTAAAGGGGATAGAAGAAAAATGTAAAACATCAATCTTGTTTAAGATAATAGACGCAATTAATCCTAACCGATATTTAGCGTCGGATCCTTAGAGGGTTCCACTTGACACTCGAATCTAGCTGACTGTCCCTCGGCACACTCGACGTTATTTAAATGAGTGATAAAAACGGGTTCTTCGTAAACGGGCTCAGGTGCTTCCGGTCTCTTCTCCGACGGTTGCTCTAGAGCTTCGATTCTCGGAATGGCTCCAGGGTGTAAAGTATTAGCCAATAGCCAATGCTTGTCTTCGATTTTCAACGAAGACGTAGAAACTGCTTCTCCCAATTTGTTGGTAGCTTTGCATGTGTAAATAGCCGAATCGTCGGCTCTAAGTCCGTTAATGGATAAAGTTACCAAACCGAAATCGAATGTGCTTCGGATTCGGGCACCTGAGGTAATAAAAATTAAAATTTTAAAAATTTTCTAAAGTTAATCGAAAAACTAATTATTTTTACACTTGCCAGTGGTGAGGGATATTCCATTTTTAAACCATTCAATCCTTAAATTAGGGTCGGCCCTAGGTTCTACTTGAGCCTCTAAATATATATGTTGCCCCTCGACTAACTTGTCGTAGCTGTTTAGATGAGTCGTAAATACTGGTGCTTGTTGAGGTGTCGTATCAACAAATTTAGGCGGAACTTTGTTCATTTCGGCCTCTTTCAGCTGAATCTTTTGCCAGGCGTCGGGTTGTAACGAATCTCCAGCAATAGAGGATTTTGCTAAAAAGAGACGATTTTTTAGTATGAATTTTTTTTTTCATTTTTTACATGCGTTTAATCAGGCCAAGACAAAAACCACTTACATTTTACTTTAAGGGATGTAGAGGAAACTGCTTCCCCGGCATTATTAATCGCTTTGCACATGTACACTCCTGAATCCTCAGTTACGGTCGAATTAATGTCTAGGGTTACAAACCCGAAATCGTGAGTGACGCGGAATCTAGAACCTTAAATTAAAAAAAAATGAATGAATTTCCATTTATACGAATCTGGCTAAAAAGACCCGAAAGTGCATTCCGTGTGAGGCGAAAGAAGACTTAGGGCTACTGTAGCTGCGTGAAAAGAAAATAAGCCAAGAACAATTATGCTCTAAGAAATAAATGTAGAGAAAAAGTTGCTCCCGGTTATGTACAAAGAATCTAGTGTCTAGTTCCCAATAACCACTTAATCATTCCTACAAAATATTTTTTATACCTGGCGGTTGAGTGTTTATTAAATATCCCGAATCATCTGTAAAATTTAAATGGGTCGAAGTTATTTAAAGATAAAAATAAAGTGGAGCAATAAAACGAAATTATTCAATTTCAAATCATTTTATGAATACTCACCCATTTTAAGTTCCACACCATTAACGAACCACTCTAACTTCAAAGACGGATCACCAACTGGTACCACTCGGCATTCGAAATGAGCATGTTGTCCTTCCCATAGTTCAGAAGGCCCGGTCAACAGCTGAGTAAAGATCGGCTTCTCAAATGTTTTCTCAGGTTCATCCTCTCGTTCTGGGGCTCTGCTCTCGAGCTGTTGGATCCTTCTCATACCTTCAGGATGCTGAGTTTCCAATTGAATGCTTGCTTTAGCTGAAACAAGAAAACGGTAATGTATCGATATCCGGAAATGTGCATCGCGTTTATTCATAAAAAGAATACTTACTGCGCACTCGCATAGAAGCTGTTGTAACTGCTTCGCCTAAAGCGTTAGAAGCTCTGCACATGTAAACGCCTTCGTCTTCTGCCCGAACGTGAGTCATGTCCAAAGACACGAAACCAAAGTCGTGAGTTCTGGTAATTCTTGAACTCGTTTCTAGAGGTTTCTCGTTTCTAAACCATTCGACTTTGAGAGTAGGATCTCCAACAGGGATAAGCCTGCATTCGAAGTGAGCGGTTTGTCCTTCGGGGATAGCATCGATGTTTTGCAACGGCTGCGTAAAAACAGGCCGTTGCCGCGTTTGCGGTTCCGGAGCTTCCGGTCGTTTAAAAGGCGTCGCTTCTTCCAGCTGCCTAATCTTTTCGAGACCTTCCGGTCTTTGCGATTCGGAAATGATTCCTCCTTTAGATATGACCTTTAGGTTGATGCTCGAAGTGCACTGTCCCAGGGCGTTGACGGCTTTAACGCTATATTCTCCGGCATCTTCTGCGACGCAATGAGCGATGTCTAAAGCGACGTAACCGAAATCGAAAGTTATATGAAATCTCGAAGCAGAGGGCAAAGGTTTTCCGTTATGGTAAAATTCGATCCTGAGATTCGGATCGTGCAAAGGTTCGACTTGACATTCAAAGTGAGCGGTTTTGCCCTCTTGAACTTCGGTAGTGCCACGCAATTCGGTGACGAATCTCGGAGCTGAAATTTCCGGCTCTTCGACTTCCAATCTGGCGGGTCTGCCTTGAGCTTCTAATTCCCTGATCTTGTCTAAACCGTCGGGATGTTGGGATTCGAGGTAAATGCTTTTGCAAGCGGTGCATTTGACAGAACAAGTGTTGACTGCTTCTCCCAATTCGTTCGTGGCTTTGCACATGTAAGTGCCAGAATCTTCGGCATAAGTATATAAAATATCCAAAGCCACGTATCCGAAATCGTGAGTAGTTCTAAATCTGTGGCCTGTTTTAATGGCGACTCCGTTGATAAACCATTCGATTTTCAATTTAGGATCGTTAATAGGTTCTACTCTGCATTCCAAATGAGCGTATTCGCCTTCTTTAAGGTTTTCTAAATTGTTTAATGCCGTTATGAATACTGGTTTCTTCTTTTCCGGTTCTGCTTCTGCTCTAGTAGGTCTTTGATAGTTTTCTAATTCTCGAATCTTTTTCAAACGATCTTCATCGAGTGTGTCCAAGTACAAACCAGCTTTTGCTAATAACAAAAAAAAAAAAAAAAGAATGAGAAGAAGAAGTTAGTTTAATAAACAAATCATTTTTCTGATTCCTGATGACATGGGCAGATACTTACAATCGACGGTAACGGAGCAAGTAGTGACTGCTTCCCCGACAGCATTTCTAGCTTTGCACATATATGTACCCGAGTCTTCGGCGTACGCATATAAAATATCGAGGGCAACAAAACCGAAGTCGTAGGTCGTTTTGAATCGATGTCCTTGGGGAATCGGCCTGCCGTTGCAATACCATTCAACTTTCATAGTCGGATCGTTAACCGGAGTCAAGGTCGCCTCTAAATGAGCACTTCTGCCTTCTGCTAAATGCTCGATGTTGTGCAAACCTCGACCGAATTGAGGTTTTTCAGCGATCACGACGTCTTCGGTGGCCGTTCGCCGGTATCGAGAGTCGTCTTCAAGGTATTGAATCTTTTGCAAAGCTCCTTCGTGTTGAGTTTCGGATATGATGGAAGAGCGAGATTTAACGTTCAGTTTTACGGAAGACTGCGCGGAACCGAGTTTGTTAGTTGCCTTGCAGGTGTATTCTCCCGAATCTTCGGCATAAACACCGAGCACGTCTAAAGCAGCAAATCCGAAATCGTAAGTGCTACGGAATCTGTGGCCGGTTTGAAGCGGCTTTCCGTTGTGGAACCATTCGACTTTAAGATTTGGATCCGGATAAGGTTCGATCCTGCATTCGTAATGAGCGCTCTGCCCTTCGTTTAGATTCGCCGGACCGTTCAATTGCGTGACGAAACGAGGAGGTTCGCTTACCACAACTTCTTCTTCTTCTTTCCTTCTGTGTCGGGACGTTTCTAAAGCGTGCAATTTCTCCAAGGCTCCTTCGTGTTGACTTTCGAGTTGTAAAGACGCTTTTGATTGGCAGACCAAAGAAGCCGACGTGATAGCCTCGCCTAAATCGTTGACGGCTCTGCAAGTGTAAGTTCCCGAATCCTCCGGATAAACATACTTCATGTTCAGGGCGACGTAACCGAAGTCGTGCATGGTGGTAACTCGATTCGACGCAGAAATCGGCACTCCGTTCCTGAGCCATTCGACTTTGAGCTTCGGATCACCGACAGGAATCAGCCGTGCTTCGAAATGAGCGGCTTGATTTTCCGCTACTCTTAAATCTTTTACCGGTAAAGTGAAGACGGGCGGTTGCATGATGACGTCTTCTTGCTGAGCCGGCTTCCTGTGTCTGGATTCGTCTTCCAAATAATTCATCCTGTTCAAAGCTCCTTCGTGTTGGGATTCCAAATAGATGGACTTTTTAGAACGAGTCAACAAAGTGGCAGAAGTAACTGCCTCTCCGAGAGCGTTTCTGGCTCTGCAGGTGTAAGTGCCGGAATCTTCGGGATATGAATACATGATATCCAAAGCGACGAAACCGAAATTATTTGTTTCGGTAAATCGCGATCCCGACTTCAAAGGCACATTGTTATGGAACCATTCGACTTTCATGGTAGGATCGGAAACGGGTATCAAGCGACATTCAAAATGAGCTCTTTGTCCTTCTTTGATGTCGATATTTTTTAGAGAAGTCGTGAAGATCGGAGCTTGTTTCGTTACTTCTTCAACGTATTCGGACCTTTGGAATCTGGATCGATCTTCTAAATACTGGATTTGTTCTAAGCCTACTTCGTTTTGAGTGCCGGTAAGAATGGGAGCCGTTCCTCGACATTTAAGAGTGCAAGTCGTTTCGTCTATTCCAAGTAAATTGGTCGCACGGCAGGTATAAGTTCCGGAATCTTCCGATATTAAATCGATTATGTCGAGCGCGACGTAACCGAAATCGTGAATGGGTCTGAATCGATGACCTACGGTTACCGGGCGGCCGTTTTTATACCATTCGACTTTCAAGTTGGAATCTGTAACAGGTTCCAGCTTGCATTCAAAATGAGCGTGTTGACCTTCTTGCATATTTTCTAAGCTCTTGGGTTTCGTTATAAATCTTGGCTTTATTTTAACGGTTTCATCCAAGACTTCCGTTCGCTTGTAACGGGACGAATCTTCGAGGTATTGAATCTTTTCGAGTCCGCTAGGATGTTGCGATTCCAAGATCAAATCTTTTTTTGCTATGATTCGTACGGAACAAGAAGTAACAGCTTCTCCTAGTTGATTTCTGGCTTGACAGGTATACACTCCCGAATCTTCGGGATAAACGCTGAGGAGATCGAGGGCGACGTAATCGAAATCGTAGGCCGGCCGGAAACGATGGCCCGTCTTAACGGGTCTTCCGTTAACAAACCAATCTACCCTCATGCTCGGATCTCCGACAGGTTGCAACCTGCATTCCAGATGAATGTTCGTTCCTTCTACCGTTTCGAGGTTGTGAAGTGGCCTAGAAAAAATACACTTTTATTAAACCTGACGCATCTAACCAGATCGTTTAAAATGGTTTGGAGAGTGTTTACCTGGTAAACTGAGGTGCTTGGACAACTGTTATTTCTTCAGCAACTTGACGCCTGTGTCTAGAAGAATCTTCAAGCATTTGAATTTGTTCCAAAGAGGATTCGTTTTGACTTTCGGTGATTATATCCGAACGGTCGATGACGCGAACGCAGGCAGACGTATGAGCAGACCCTAAATGATTCGTCGCTCTCACGGTGTATTCTCCAGAGTCAGCAGCTATCGCGTGAATTATGTCTAACGCGACGTAACCGAAGTCGTAGTAAGTACGGAAGCGGGATCCTAAAAGTACGTTACAAGTTCGTAAGTTGACTTGGTTGATTTTAAACTTTAAAAAAAAAAAAACTTTCTACTTACCAACTGTTACTGAACGGCCGTTGCAATACCATTCTACGCGCATAGTTGGATCGCCCATCGGTTCTAAGCGACATTCTAAATGAATATTCTTTCCTTCGGAGACAGGTTTAGGATCGGACAATGGCTGCGTAAATATGGGTTTAGATTTTGAAATTTCTTCGATGTCGTAATGAGGCTCAACGTGTTTTGAATCTTCTAATCGCCTCGTTTTTTCGTACAAACCACGATGCATAGACGTGGTATCGATGCTGGAACGAGCTGAAACATTTAACGATTGTTTAATAATCAAATAGAAGTTTAATTATTTTCAATCGTTTTAAAAAAAATTTTACTTTCGACAGCCATGGTAGCGGATGCTTGAGCTTCTCCAAGGGCATTTCTAGCGACGACTGTGTACGTTCCTGCGTCTTCGGCCCTCACACTTAAAATATCCAAAGCTACGTATCCGAAATCGTGGTAAGTTTGCGTTCTGTTAGCTGACATGAGCACTTTTCCGTTGAAATACCATTCGATGCTCATGGTTAAATCGTTCTGAGGTTCCACTCGAACTTCAAAATGAGCTCTTTGTCCTTCTACTATTTTATTAGTACCCTTGAGCGGCCCCAAAAATCTCGGTTTTTGAGTTACGACGGTTTCTTCTCGGCTCGATCTTTCGAATCGGCTAGCATCTTCCAAATGTTGGATTTTTTCCAAGCCACCAGGGTGCTGACTGTCAAATATAATGTCTTGCTTACTTAAAACCGTTAACTGAGCCGATGTTTTTGCTTCTCCTAGTTGATTGTAAGCTCTGCATGTGTACGTGCCGATGTCTCTAGTTGTCACGTATTTAATAGTTAAGGCAACGTAGCCGAAGTTAAAGAAAGTTGTTATGCGTGAGCCTAAAAAATTGATAAAACAATTATTTAGACATGTTGAGAAAAATTGTCAAGGTTTGATTTTCGAAATACGTACTAGCTTCTACTGGTCGACCGTCTTTATACCACTCGACCCTCATCGTAGAGTCGTTAAGAGGTTCGAGGCGAGCTTCAAAATGTGCGAACGCTCCTTCCCTGATGTTCAATTGATCTTTAATCGGGGATTTAAATTCTGGCGGTGCCGTGCTTTCTGGAGTTGTCACGCTTTGTTTATACTGTTGCTGTTGCTGATATGCTTCTAATTGCTCAATTTTTTCGATGTAACGCTGCTGTTCCGGTATTCCTAAATCAGCAGTCACGCTTTTTCTAACTGAAAATACATTTTTTATCAGATATTTTAAATCACTTTAAAAGCTGCTAATTGACATTTTGTTAATTACCGAAAACTTTAAGATTTGAGGAACTAATAGCTTCTCCTAATCGATTAACAGCTCTCACAGTATATTGACCAGCGTCTTCGGCCCGTAGGTGCAAGATGTTTAATGAAACGTAACCGAAATTGAAAATGGTCGTTATACGTGAGCCTGAAAAAGATTAATTATTTTTTTAACCAAATTTTCTCCATATTCTTCGGTTCATTAAACTTTTAATACTACTAACTTGCTGTAATTGGTCGGCCATCCTTGTACCACTCCACTTTCATGGTAGGATCGCTGACGGGAGTCAGTTGCGCTTCGAAATGCGCGTTACGACCCTCTTGCAATTCTCCAAGGTCTTGGAGCGGACGGATGAAATTCGGTCGTTGAGCAGCTATTTCCTCAACACTTTCTGTTCTTTGGTACTTTGAATAATCTTCCAATTGTTGGATATATTGCAAACTATCCGGATGTTGGCTAGTTTGTTCGATGGTAGCTCGTCCTGAAAAATTACCATCGGATAAAATTTTACATCATAAATGAAGTGCGGCAGTCAATGCGACCCTTACCACTGACGCTTAAGGTAGCTCGCGATTCGGCTACTCCGGAAGAGCTAACAACACGGCAAAGATATTCTCCGCTGTCTTGAAGGATAATGCTTATTAAATCTAAAGCAATAAATCCAAATCGGAAGGTTGTGGTAGCTCGGGAACCTAAAAAATAAGCACAAGCATATTTTCGCTTTAACCACATCGATTCGTAGGCTAATTATAAGAGACCCTTGAAGAAAGTTACTTACTGGCTGCAAGAGCTCTACCGTTTATGTGCCATTCGACTCTCATGGTAGGATCGCCCACCGGTTCGATCCTTGCTTCGAAATGTACCCGACCGCCTTCTACTTGATGAGCATCTCTCAATGGCACGATAAATTGTGGCGGTGGGTATCGTTTTTCTTCTTCGGGCGGTGCTTGATGCGGTTTTGACCGCTCGACGTGACGCAGATAAATCACTTCAGGTCCTGATTGTGGTCTAAAAAAAGAGATTTTTAATTTAAATAGTATTCCGTTATTTTATTTTTTTAAAAAAGAAAGATTGTTTTAACGGCGCTCACTCTGGTTCGATGATTTTCGATGGTTTTGGCAAGTTGAGCCGTTTCGGTTCTGATGCTTGTCCTTGCTTAAGAGTTTCTACGAAAAGTCTCGCGCGTGTCGCGGTGGAGCCTGCGACGTTTTGAGCAGTACACTGATACCATGCCGCATCCGACGCCTTTGCTCTTCGTATGTCTAACGTCGATGCTCCACCGTTCGTAGTTATCGACACTTCTGGGCCGGGTGCTATTTGTATGCCATCCTTCTGCCAAGTGATTCGTGGTATAGGAGTGCCGACCGCTCTCGCGTTAAGAACGACCGGTTCTCCTTCTTTTACAGTGATAGTGGTGAATCGTTCCACAAATTTGGGTGCTACGACCAATTCTTTTTCGATCACATTTAATTTGCATTGGAAAGAAGCTTCTCCGGATTTATTTCTGGCAACGCATGAAATTACTCCGTTATCGTTTCGGCTTACGTTCGTAATCATGAGAGCGTGATTGCCGGATTCGTTAACCAGTATTTTATGAGTGCTATCGTCCGAAACTTGTTTTCCATTTATAAACCATGTCACATCCGGATATGGCCTGCCGGTTACTCGGCAATCGAACCGAGTCATTTTTCCTTCTTGAGCATCTCTGTCGGAACAAACCCGAACGAAATTTGGAGCTAAGGATTTCCCGCTGTCGGTTTCGACGGACGTTTGCGATTCTAACTGCGTCTGCTTCGCTACTTGGGTTTCTAAGTAACCGTCGGTTGCCGGTTCGATCGCGAGGTAGGCTGAAGAAACGACGCAGCCTGAAACCCAAACGATTAATTATAACATCGGATCGACAAGCAATCCCTAGAAATTTTTGTCTCGTAAATACCTTGAGGGTTTTCGGCGAGTAGCGTATAATGTCCCGAATCTTCAGCTTTGGTATTACTAACTTTCAATGTAGCTTGTTGATTTGAGTAAGAAGTCTGATATTTTTGAGAAGGCGGAATCCTCACACCATTTTTAAACCACGTAAGCTAAAAAAAGAAATTTAATGAGAAGTGTATTTTTTAATAAAAATCTTGAGAAGCAAAAATAAAGCACTTACTCTAGGCTTAGGATTAGCGGAAACCTTTGCCTGGAAGGTAGCATCGGTTCCTTCGGAAAGCTTAGAATTCCGTGGTTTTTGTGATATTTGAGGAGGCGAAACCGGGCCGAGCGTTCTCTCGACCGTGTGCGAAATTTGAGAATCACTTTCACCGGCGTAGCGTCTTGTCAGCGACTCCCTGAATTCGACTTCTCGAAGTATGCGGTATTCAAAAGTGTCGACTTTAAAATCCTGTAAAGGCATTTTTTAAACTGATTGTAATCCATTTCGATCATTGTTAAACACGGTGGGCTTATTTGATACAGTTATTAAGATAACTTATCGCCTTATAATATAGTATATGTCATAGTAAAAGATAACGGAACGCGTGAACAAAACAGAAATGCATGAAGAAGATCTTGATTAGTGACCCAATGCATTTAGGCCTACGAGCGAATAATTAATAAAAAATGTAGCAATGGGGCGGATTTTGTAGCATTCGTTCGGGTTTAAAACCGATTTAGTACCGGTAATTATCATTATTTTCCTTCATTGTAATGAATCAGTATCTTATCGTTTGAGAAATGATGTACTTAGATAATATTGTTGCTAAAAACAATTGAATGAATAAATATTTTTCATGATAAGGATGCTTATATTGTAGTAATTTAGTGAGAGATAATTATGCTTTTTTAAGAGTTTTTTTAAAGGTTTAAATATTAAAAACAGATTTTTTCCTTTATATTGTTAGTAATATGATAGTAATAGTAATAACAGCAAAACTTGAGCAGAAAGTAAGTGATTTAATAAAAAAAGCTGAAATAAAACAGGTGCATAATGCAATTAAGAACAGTTACTGCTTTTTTCATCAAAACTATTTAATCCTAAAAAATAAAATTTTACTGTCGTAAAAAAAGCTTGACACTGCATCCGGATGTAGTGGTACACAATATGATCAAAAGAAAAAGTCATCATATGTATTCATTGCCAGACAAAAATGACAAGAAATCGATATCATATAAATTTTCTGGCACAATCGAGGAATGAAATTCATTCTGCTAGATGACTCGAATGTGCTAAATAATATAATACCTTTTAAAAGGAATTTTTAAACCACAAAAATCGTGGTATATACTAACTACGGCACTGGTATTTTAATTACAGAAAAATAAATGGTTACACTTGGAATGATTCAGATATAAAGAATAACGTTACAGAAACTGTATCATTTTCCAAGTCAGGAAATGTCTAACAACATGTAGATTTAACGATTAATGCACACAAATCTCTTAATGGGGTTACTTTAAAAGATAGCGACTAATCAAGAATCTACTGAGCATAAATTTTTTTACCTCGGTTATTGTATGCCCATTAGCGTAAACTCCGTTCGTGTATCCGAATTTTTCCGTTTTCTGCTGTTGTTGGAATCTTTGGTAGGTAGCCTGAGTTTTCTGCTCCGTCGACTCTATGCTTTGAACGAATTCCTTTTGATATCCCTGAGGTTGGTATGGTTGCTGTGGTTGAACTACGCCTGACAAAATTATAAAATTTAATTTTTTTCCTATTCCGGCTTTCGAGAAGTCAGAATTTGTTTTTACCTTCGGGTTGTATGTACACCGAGCAAATGGCTTCGCCATATTGATTCCTAGCTGTACAAGTGTATTCCCCTTCGTCTCCCGGTCCGATTCTGTTGATCAGAAGCGAAACGTTTCCCGTATGTTCATCGTAAGTCATTTGAAATTTACTGCTTGCAAAAAGGGGAGCTCCCTTTCTAGTCCAGGAAACCTGGGGCCTCGGGTTGCCCCGAACCCTTCCTTCGAACAATGCATTACCACCTTGTGCAAATCTCGCATTTCGGAAGATTTGTTCGAAAACCGGCGGTGATGCATTTCCAAATCCGATCGGTTGAGCTACTTGAGTCTGAACTAATCCTTGTACTAGAAAAATAAAAAGATAAAAAAATTAATTTTTCGAATTAAAGCAATAATAAAGAGCACGGAAAATCGGGCTAAAATCTGTCTTACGATTGCCTTACGATTGTAATAAAATAATAAAATAACTTAATTGCAAAGTGATGTTTTGAATTAGCGGAGGTTGAGAGGAAACGAAAGATTATAAATTTTGCGAATTTAATGTTTGAGGAAAGGCGCGCGGAATGATATTCATAACCGAATGCAAATGAATAGGTTAAAAGAACCAGAAAAAATTGGCTCCAAGTTGAAAGCTAATGAAAAATACAAGTCATTCTGATAAACGAAAACGGCGGTTAACTATTTTCGTAAGCCGTGTATCTTATTACAGGGATCCATTTTAGGAGCAGTTCTTTTTAACTTTTTTTAAGTTCTGCCGTTATTAAAAAGATAGACTTTGCGATTCGTTTTAAACACGCTAAGACTGCTATCTTATTTTTAATGCGATCGCTCTGTCACTGCCAACAAAGATTCCAAGATTACTTGAGACTTGTAAACTAGACGAAACTTCCACGTCTTGCGGTAGTCTGTCCAGATTTTTTACCAAGTACCTTTAGATAAGAATAACGTTCGGCGGAGCAAGGACTTGCAAAGATATTTTTTCGAATAAATCAGCATGAAAAACGAAAATCCCTTCTCTAAAAAAAATTGCATTATTACATCGGCGAATGGAAAATTCCCGATAGCAATCGAGATATCGATCTACCGGCAGGAAAATAATTTAATATTAAAGCAGCTGATGCGATCTTTTTATAATATTAGAACAAACTTTTTCCTCAAAGCGCGAATAATAAAAGCAAGAAGTAAATTGTTTTGCCAAGTTAACGATTACGAGGTTGAACGTTGCCAATTCTTGTTTGAATTGTCAATCAGCTGAACTTTTCGGGGCTTTTCATTGCCATCCATTTCTTTTGCTTTTAAATAAACCACAAAGAATTTTTCGCGTCTCGAAGGAGATGATGCATAGTGTGTGAAAAAGTCAGGTGCATCATTTTATCTCCTTACATTAAAGTTCCGGTTAAACTGATCTGGCACGGGACGCTCCATCGGCGCCATTAATTTTCGAGAAATAGAAACGGTGACGCAAACTTTCAGTGTAAATGCATCGAGGAAAATTGCGAGTCTTCGCCTAGCTCGATACATAAAATCCATGAACTACTTGCGGCTGTCATGATGTTTATTGACGTCTCGGGAAAAAAATATATATAAACAATTACGGTTACAGTGTGGCATCATTCACTTGTTAAACTACCCGTGAAATCACGGTGCCTGCTTTTTTACATATACGAAAAATCCTACCGAGCTAATAATCGATTTTCAGCCGTTTCATCGCTAGTCGTCGGAATTACGACCAAGAGCTTTTTAAGCTAATAAATCATCGGGCGCTTATCACGCCGTCCAGATGCAGGCAACGTGTTTTAAAAACAATCCCCATTAAATAAAGAAATAGGTTACTATGTTGAGTTTTCGGCTCTGGATATTAAAAGATACCATTAATACAGATATTGCGTAACTTCCGGAGAATCTTCATTTAATTCGGTCGGTGCGGTCATTCTTAAAAAAATTAAAAGTTTTCAAGCAATAAGATAGCGGAGATTTAACGATAAAGAGAGACGATCTGACTTAATTAAATTACCAACAGAAATTAGATATGACTGAGTTTAACTCGCATAATTCTCCGTAAAATAACATTTTGTTTTAGTATATAAATTTTATTTAAAAACTCGTTAAAATAAATAATTGCGTATTGTTTTCGGTGCCACGAGTCACATCATTTTGCACCTAAACCATTGTTTGCATTTAATGATTCTTTGTCATTTTTTACTTTGTCGTAATCTTGCTCGATTTTTTTTTAAATTTATCGAGTAGCCCTACAGGTTCGCTAACTATTGTTTAAATAAAATTCTTTCGGCGATAAATTTTATTATTTCATTTTAAGATCAACTTATTCTTCTGCTTCACCGAAAACTCGACAATAAAAAATAAATGCAAGAGTGTGGCTCAACTAGATTGGTGATTGACAATAACAGGTTTCATGTGAAACAGCCTATAAAGTTGAAATCGCTCAAAAATATTGTGAGCCCGATATTAATCCTTATGCTAAGGCTTATTTTGCTACATTTTACTTTCTAATATCATTTTAAAACTTTATTCTTCGCTGTAATGACATGTGTCAAAGATTAGGGTTTGAATGACTTAAATCAAAATTAGCCCGTCTGAAGTCTTGCAAGACTTTGTCGCAGTAACTGCTTCAGAGTCAGAAAAACGATGCCTTTGCTTTTTTACCCGCAAGTTATCGACCGGGCGTAATACCAGTTTTTCTGCGCATACTTGCAATTCGTATATAACACCACCCTTAAATGTGAAAAAATAAAAGAATGAGGATGTGATTTAAATTAAAAAAGGAGCACCGATTCGAATTCAGGGAAAGAACTATAGTCGAGCAAAATTTTCATAAAAAGCAATAAAAATATAAATATACAATGATCTGCAAAGCCCGAGTCCAACCATTTTTTTTTATAACTTGGCAAATATTTCGCTAAACAATGTTTAACTCATCACAAAATCTATATCTTCCGAGAAGTTTAAAAAATTATCTGCTTACAATCAACAATAAAAGTAATGCGTTAAAAATTATTATTTTGTTAATTGAGTACTTTGCAAAAAGAACTAAATGATGCTCGCTTAAGTATTATTATACCAATTAAAAAAATTTTAATTAAACATCGCTTTTAGGAGACTTAAAAAAATCGCAAATTAAAATTGGACATTTGATAAAAAAATTTTTGTTCATAAAACTTAACCCAGACAAATTTAACAAGACTTAACTGACAACTTATTTTTACTCTCTGTGCGACAATTTTTCTATACTCTTGCTCAATTTTGTTCTGGTTGAAATAAACTAAAGAAGAAACGCGGGTATTTTCTACAGTGCGGACGGACGATGTCTTTAAAATGACAGGGCGGCGTAGTATGTTTTAGGTAGTATAACCACACGCCAATTTTCGAAACAAAAACCTTGTTAAAACAACAAACCATAAAAATTTAAATCATTGCAGAAAAAATCTTAGTAAAAAAGGGTTAACATGAATTTGTTACTTTCCATTGTTCTCATAAACTAAAAAATTATTTATAACTTGAGACTCCCTCAGTCAAACAATATTTAAAAGAGATGCTTAAAAAAACTCGAGTGTTTCACGAGATTATTTAGTTTGTTTAATAATTCTTTTACGGCTAGATCCTTCGTTCGAAATTCTTTCGTAAAAATTTAAACTTACTCATTCTGCATCCTTTTCAATGTATCCGAATCTGTTTTTACTATTCCGGTAATTAAAATTAAGCGGCACGAAAAAAAAAAACGAAGAACCACTTTTATAAAAGTCATCAATGAATGAGTTGAACTACATGCCGATATATTCGCCTAGCTCTTGTAGAAAACACACTAACCAAACCTGAATTAAAATCATAACTCTGCACATTTTTTTTAAACCGCACTTTACATGATTTAAACAAGTTGGTCGTCTTTACATGGATCAAGTACTTCGCATTTCTCCGTGTAAAATATATTTGAGGCGCCGGGGCCTCGACCTCCCACGTTTCCGTTAAAATCATCCAAAGGATCCAGATGGCTTCTACCGTATATTATTTGATTATCGGCCCTAAAGTAGATTATTATTTTTATTTTATTTTTTTACGGCATTGGGTCTAAGGTAAACGTGGTTAAAAAAGCATAAACCATATTTGGTTTAAACGACTTTCTCGGGACACTTGTCCTTCTTGTCCGTTCCCTCTGTTTCTTTCAACAAAAGATGCACTCAATTATCATCGCCATTATTAGTATTGCTACTAATAGTAATTGAATCTACGGTAATAAATACGTGTAGGCAGCCTGGATCCCGATGATGTCACTTTATTTTTTGTTAAAAAATAGCATGTATTATGATTATGGTCATTAATTTCTTTTGTTTTATCCACTTATCTTATTTGAAGCGATCAATTTTTCTTCGGATCGACTCAAAATGATCAGTACTTTAGCGTTTTTAAAGCTTTAAGACTTTAACTAAAAAAAATTTCGGCGACATTAATTTAAATGAGCAAATATTCTTTCAAAGCTAATTCTAAAATGTTTTAAAATGGGCTTAATAAGGAAAAACCTTATGCTAAAATCCAGTTTGTAAAAATTAAAAACTGGAACGTATAAAACTTGTAACATCAATCATTTCTCGCTAAAAAGTGCTAATAAATATATCCAGCGACGATTTTAAAGTTTTTAATGCATTACCAGAAGAAAAATTGCCGGTAAAATATTTCAATAAGTATTAAAACAGTTTTTACACCATTACACACACGCTATGTTTTATACTCAATCTTCCATTTAAATAAAACAAGACTTGAACGTTTTAAAAACTATTCTAGTTTAACTTCAGAAACGAAAACACTCTAAGGGTCATCTCCAGAGTTATTTCCATACATATACTGTAAACTTGAAGTAATAGCAGCACACTAGTTCTTCCTCGAAAAGGAAAATTCAAATGCTTGAATTACATTAGGCTAAGCTTTTAATAATTTTCCGCTTTCCCTCCGAGACAACTTTTTTTTTTGCTCAAGCCGTTAAGCGTCAGATTTTTTGCTTAAATGAAAAATTTTTGTTTTAGCGTCCATTTACTTAATTTAACTTTAATTTTTTTGTTTCCTTGAGCGTCAACTTTTTTGCATTAGCGCCAATTTATGATTTTAACGTAAAAATTTTTGCTTTGGCGTCAATTTTCTTACTTTTAAATCTTTTCTTTTGCTGCTTAAGCTTCAATCGTTTACATTGATGTCAACTTTTCTGCTTCAAGTCAAAATTTTTTAATTAATTGTTTGTTACGTGAACATTTTTCCATCGGCGGGAATTTGTTTGCTTTAATCCCGATTTATTTTATTTTTATTGCATTAGTGTTCTTCTCGGAGGTCAGATATCATTTGTGTAACCTTTGTCAAATAAAGGCGAAGAGAATAGAAATTAGAAGGGACTAAAAATATCGAATTCAAATGCCCAGTAAAATTTGTAAAGGTTTTCAATGAAAAGCTTGATAGCTGTCATGGTTCCTTCTGCTATAAGAAACAATGCACATTTTTTAATTTTTTATTTAAAGACTGAGCAAAAAGGTTCATCATCACCAACTGAGTCGATTTGAAACCTTTTTGGTTGATAACAATCGAAAAATTCTTTTAACTTTTTCGGCTTTCTTTTTTTAGTCTAGATTAAGACGAGCTAGAAGTCAAGGCCAAAATGATGATAGATCAACTAAGAGTCACCAAAAACTATTTTACGAACCGGTTCTTCTTTAAACTAGCAAGTCGACGAATCATTATACAGTATAAATAAAGACGTATTATTACCGACTGGTTATATCTACCTAATTAATAGCGATTCCGTTAAATCAGGGACCATTACGTTTTGATTCCTGCGATTCACAATTATACATTCGTCGCTGGAATTGCGACTCAAATCTAGAGCATAATTTCAGGTTTAAAAAAAAAAAAAAAAAAAAACGTTAGGCTTAACACGAACTCAATTCAGCATTTTGCTTCCTTAAATAATAATTCATGTGAAGGAGTCAAGTAAAAAATAGCCATCAACCTAATTATGACAATAACAAAATGAGGTTAAAGTTCTTTTAATGTATAACAAGTTGTGCGAAGGAGTTTTTGTATCACACAAAGGTTATCTAATCATCGGTCTTGTACCAAAAAAAAATGACAACTTTTTACTCGTATTTAAATAAAATAAGCGGAAACGGTCTGTCACGTAAAATCGTATATCATTACATGTGCCTTCATATAATAACATCTCCAGCTCTCTCTCCCCCCCCTTCGAAAAAAAGGAAAATTAATATTGTTATATCTTCTTTTCGTCTTCTCGAGAAAACATAAGTGATGGCCGGGTGTTGAAAGTTGCTTTTTTTCTTTCTCGTAAAAAAAGAGTCGATCTATATTTGTCTGGGCTCCACATGGCCGCTGCTGAGAACACAGATTTAGAACAAGCCTTGTCCTTAACTAATTTTTTGTTTTATTTATTTACTTCGTCGACCTCTTCATTCATTTTCGAAGCGATCAGGGGTGTCCGATAAGAAGGTTATCGAATCGGAGAGGATAAACAAGGGAGTGGAAGAACCGATTCTTGAACCCCATTTACCTCCCCGATTTATTTTTGAACTCATTTGTAATCCTTAGGCGGTGCTTTTTTATCATTACTAAAATATTATTTCCGGGACGGTTTTTTTTGTTTAAGAAATAACTAAAAAACAAGTCATTAATTTGTGCTTCCTGTCTTTTCAAACATCTTTGTTTTTTCGAGGGTGCGCTCTATTATTTCTTTTAATAAATATTTTCGTCTGTTTTCTTTTGTAAAACCTGTAACGTACCTGATGTTTGTTGACTAGAAATTTGTCGAACGTGTTGCTCCGTTCGCCTAATTTGTTGCTCGAAAACTTGTTGAGTCTGTTGTTGTTGAATAACCTGTTCTCTTTGAACGGTTTGTTGTTGTTGTTGTTGTTGCTGAATAATTTGCTGTTGCTGCTGCTGCTGCTGCTGTTGCCGATTCATTTTTATAGATCCTTTTTCAAAAGCAATGCAAATATATGAAAATCACAATTTTATTCACGGGTTAAACTCACTTTTAAAAAAAGCACAATTATTACTATTTTAACACTGTTACGATTAACTTTTTTATAAATGATAATAACAATAAAAATAATTTGACTAGATATCTCGTTTAATTAATCACTAATGTATCGATATTTTAAGGTTCGTTAAGCCTCCACGGCTTCAGTTAGCAGAAGTTTAAGTCATTGTCCCAGCCCGTAGATACGTTACAAGTAGACGTCGGTCGTTGTCTGTTCGCGATAGAATAGTCAAATCTAAAGTACGGCGACGCAGGAGTGTGACCGAGTTCGAAATTAAAACTTCTAAGAATAGTCGGTGCTCGGTAAGAAGTCCTTCTCCGTCGACGCTGCGCCCCTACGTCTTACATGATTTTTTTTAGGCTTTTTTTTCTCCAGATTTGAATCACGCCGTGACGATTCCGAAGCGATAAGAACGGGTCGGGGAGATGAAAAAATCATTTTTTAGCCGTTTAACTTTTCGTCTCGTTGCCTCGACCGTAACGGTTTTCGGATCCTTTCGTTGCCTTTTTTCTGATGACACGACTCCGTTCGAATCTCATCTGTTGTAGTTTATTCTGCGTGAATTATCGGTGACCGTTCGCTGAGTTCACAACGATAAAGCTATTTAACACGCCTGCGTTCTAAAAGTTGTAGGCGTTAACTCTAGTACAAAACACTTTTTATTGTAGGCGTTTTATCGCTTCGAAAATCACAAAAAAATGCGGAATTTTTATTTTTATTTATATTATGTCTTGCGAGGCATAACGTGATTCTTTTCTTTTCCACGGATGAAAGTCAGGTTTCCAACGACTTCCCTCCGATAATCCCGTTTTCTCAAGATTTTTTTTCCCATTGGCTTTACGTCATCCTTCGGGAATGTATCCCCCTCTTATGACGCAATTGTCATTTTGTCATCATTTTTTTCTATTTCTCCGATAAAATAAAATAAACAGCTATTAATGCCAAAAATTGAGATTCATCACTTGGCATGGAAATAAAGCTCTATGTTTTCATTTCAAGTGAGTAATCCTCTAATTTGAAAATTTTGACTAATACACGCCACGAAAGTGTTGGAAATTTCATACAAAGTAAAAACTAGGAAAGATTCGACATTAAGGACTAGGGGGAAAAAAGCAGCAGCAGCTCATTTGTCATGCAAAAAACGAAGCCGCCTTTAAAAAAATCGTCCAATCAAATATGGAATGCTATCTTTGAACGCCTTTAAAATGGAATTTACGTAATAACAGCTAAGGGTTTAACGATCAAAAGCATTTTCAAGATTTTTTCATATTACTTTCAGATAAGGACTAAAAATTTAATCGAAGATTCTTCTATACGGTTTTCGCTTAGCCCTAAACCTAAATATTTTTTCCCCAACTGAAAACAGAATTCGCCGGGCATTGATTCGATTTCGGTTACATTAAACTTGCCTCTAGCTTTACTGAAATTTTTTGGACGCAAGCCATTCGATCAAAATATTCACCAATTATCCGCCAATCTAAACAATATTTCAAGCGTATTCGACGCCTTTTCTCACGTTTCAGTTCTAGCTCCTATTATAATGGAAATAAGCTCAAGAATCGTATTCCTAAAACAACCGGCTCTTTGGAAAATAAGACTTTGCTTAAAATATTTACAACGGCCTACGCCTTGCTCGGCTTTGATTTAAAAAAATTACCCGACAGATTAATAAGGTGGTATCTGTCCGTTTGTGAGGTATATGCCACCTGGCAAAAACAGTATTCACGATTTGGATTTGTCATGTTTCCTCGAAGGAACCTAATGCAAATTCGGTTATTATTAATGATCCTTTCCCTTGTATAAATTTTAACTGCATTTTCCTCAGTACAATATTTTTAACCTTCGTCCGGATAAGTTCGAATCAACGTTTCTCAAATCTTGTTAGAATTCATGCCAATTTCATAACATCAGATAATATTACTTTCGTGTTTTTCCTCCGCGTTCGGGGCAAAAGGATCGACTGTCCTTCTTCCAAGAATTATTATCTGTCTTGAATCGAATAACCTTGACCAAGGACGAAATAAATTTGTTTACTTACTTTTTTCACTAAAAAGCGGTGATTCCGTCCATTCGAAGAAATCCTCGAGGGCTTTTCCGCTTCCGTCGACGGCATCGCATTCGTAGAGAGGAGATTCCTGCCATTCATCGGCCGGTGGTTGAAAATCCGAGCCACCTGTGGATGTTTGAAACGAGTTACAATTGATGGGGTTAATAACGAACAACAAAATCAAAATTTTTTTATGTTTTAATGTTTCGGACTAAGTTAATTAAATGCTGGCATGTTGTAAATATTTGGCTTCGACGTGAAGGTTATTCGATTTAAAGTGAATTTTTTCCCGTGAATTTTCAATGTTCAGTAACCAAATTTTTTTTTCGAAACCGCAAAAAAAAAAAAAAAAAAAAAAAAAAAAAAAACCGGGTACTTATTGAAAATTGTCTCGCCAATCAATATTATTTAACATCTGAAAACGATTTAACGTGAAACAATGGCCTTAATTAAAAACTGAGAAATAAACCAGCATGAGAATAAGCGGATGCAAAACGCTTCATTTAACATTAACGCAAAATCTTTTTGACGTGCAGTTTTATTATTTGCCCAAGTTCCCCGAGATGTGACTTTCGAAAATTTTACATGCTAACGATGCTGGACGACGGATTAGTTCTTTTTATTTAAAACAAAAGTCCTTGCCCGCAATACTTTTTAAACCGGTGTCATCGATTATTATTTTAAAAATTTTTGTCTGTTGATATTATTTCGGGATCCGTCAGTCTCATCCTCCATTTCGTTGGAGCCTTTCCAAATAGCATTCTTATTGCATTCATCTTGATGAATTTACGTCTTCGGGAATTCGCTAAAGAATCGATACATTATTTTCTTTCTGTCTTTAAGTGATGACCCAACAAAAAATTAAGTCCCGAATTCCCGTTTTTGCTAATTTTACTAAAACGTCAGACTGCTGACTCGATTTTCCTTTGAAAAAAATGTATTAATGCATGTAATGTTTACTTATTTTTAAGTTAAAAAATTACAAGATGATTTTGAAAATAGATCGGTAGAATCATTATTCATTGTCCTGACGCGGCCTTCGATTCGTGTGTTGCAATTAATTTTTAAAAAATTTTCCGAGGAAGAAACAATGAGCAGGGAGATTTTAATCGAGATGAAAAATAAAAATGTCCTATTTCCGGGTCCCGAGGACAGTGAACCCCGATTTTTGCTTCTTCGAATCGCAAATCCTCGCCAATATATGCTTTTCTTTTACGACCTTTCGATAGCTTCAGCTAAAATTATCACATTTTATAAATACTAAAATTGATATTATTTCTTAATTTTTTTGAGGTGTGAATAGAAAGTTCCGTTGCAGTTTTTAAAAATTTCCCCAAAAGATTTTGCGATTTACTGACTAATTTTTATTTTTTAGTCTAAAATATTACGGCATACAATAATTATTCCTATGGTTTAGAAAAATATCACGATTTTGAATTTTATTTCTTCTTAAAAATCTCAATTAGCATAGGGCAAGGCGGCTTCCCATGGTTGAAGTAAAAAATTAATTACGTTGCGAGTATTTTTTCACAAAACAAACATTAAAAAGTTTTTTATTTTATTTTTATGACTGAAATTCTTTTTGGCCGTAAAATATTTCATAAGATAGCTTTATCCGTTTAGATTCGTAAGTTCCCCCAAAATTCTGTAAACGTTGATAATATTACAGGTATTAATTTCGTCGGTTTCTATCTACGTCTTATTCTCAATACCAGCCAATAAAAATTTGGGTGATCTAAATTTCCACGAGAAAATTAGAGTTTAAATTCATGGGTTTACAAGTTAGAGTATTTAAAACGTTTAACAAGACAGTTAGATCAGTTTTAAAGTTTTAAGAAATACTGCAGCTTGGCTAAAAAACTTGATAGAAATATGCTTTTGGCAAAGTTTGACCTAAGCTTACCCAAAAATTATAAGATGGCCAGGGATTCATTCTTCTTCATTGTCATCGGTAAAGGCTATTTTTTTTTTATTAAGGCACTCATCGTTTTCTTGGGGGGAGGCGATGGACAAAATATGACGATATTCTAAACTGTAAAGTTTAATTTAAAACCTTTTGATTTGTAAAAAAGAGCTACAGATCTAGTAAGGAGTCGTTTTCTGTTAACGGATGACAAATTGGACCAAGCTAAATGACAGTTAGCTTGACAAAGAACGTAGTATAATTTTCGGACAGAGATCATTCGTCAGAATTTTGACAGGATTCCGGAAACAGGGCAAGGATTCGTCATTCATTTTTTATGCTTTTTTTAAAAAAAAAAAAAAACGAATGAAGTTTTCACGAATGAATCGGGAAAACGACACCCTCTTTCTTTCATAAATATAAATAAATTTTGAAAAAGAAAAAACAAATCCCTCACCGGCGGAGCAATACAGTAATGGGGTTAACGAGTGAGTTATTTGTACTGTTACTTTAGACCTTGGGTGGTTCACTTAAAATATCCAAAATAAATATGTAAAGCATGTCACACTCAAAGGAACAGCTTTACGTTATGAAGTGCTAGTTATTTTTAAAATATTACACAAACTAAAATAATGATCCCATTTCACGGCCAAAAAACCGTCGAGCCATACCGAGCTTTTTATGAAAGTGCAAATATTCTG
Source organism: Liposcelis brunnea (assembly GCA_023512825.1). NCBI lineage: Eukaryota > Metazoa > Arthropoda > Insecta > Psocodea > Liposcelididae > Liposcelis > Liposcelis brunnea. The sequence goes on from CM042073.1 coordinate 24,275,167, forward strand.
ATATTCCTTGTAAGGATAAGAAATTTTGGCTTCGGTATTTGAATTGAGAAGTCACGGAAAAAAGGTTTCCTGATATGTGAACGAATTTCGCATCTGCAGTGAATCCGACCCAAATGTCACCTCGCGAGTCATGAAACGCCTACCAGATCCGATTTATATGCCAAGAATTTTTTAATAAAGCCCGAACATTTGGAATGAAAGCTTCTCCTGAATCATAAATAAAAGTTTTTGTCGCTTTTTTAAAAACTGTGCAATCAAAAAAATTAGGGATTTTCCGGATGCCTGAAAAAATTGAAAAGATCTGCAGCAGAGATCGCAAACATCGCCCTGATTTGTGAAAAGGATACAGCTGCACATTTTCAGCGAATACAAAAATAGAATGATATAAACAAGATCCAGTAAAAAAAGATTCGTAATTTAAAATGTACATTTTACTAGACCTGACAGCACAAAACATGTATCATAGACCCACGATACTTTTTTTTTTATTATGGTGTTTTCGACTCCGCACTTACGAAATCATTTCAAGACTTTTTTTGTTGAAAGTTCAACGCATTTCTCTTGAACTTTGTATTTTTGACAGTGCCAGCACGATATGCAAGATACCTTAAAACATGTTTTAACAACTTCAAAATTGCTCGAAAAAAGGGTGAAACGTGTAGCCACGATAAATAACATACCTTTTCAAATGAGAATAGACGAAATATCCAAAAATAAATTTAAAGAGGATGAGACACTTCTGGATACCTCCCAGAGTTAATAACAAGTTACAGCTATTTCGGGATAAAAACCCTCCCCAGCTCCCCAACGTCGGGTTTCCCTTTAATTTTTCGCCAAAAACTTGAAAGTATACATATAATTATAAGCAAGTTTTTAGCTTTCCGCTTTTAATGGATCATAAAACATTGAATAAAAGTATCGATGCAAGTCGGACTACCCTTTGAAAATTCTAAAGAGGTGCTGTAAATTCTTTCGCCGCCTCTTTAATAAATAAAAAACTGTTTCTGCTAGATCACTCGCGAATCGAAGGTCTGAAAACTCCAACAAAATTTTTTTCAGCAATTCTTTTTTAAAGGTACCCTAGCTGAGTAAACAAACATTCAAAGCTAGTCGACATCATCGGCTCGAACCTCGCCAACTTTAAAGTCAAAATAACATTAGCGTTAAATCAAGCACTAGTGAGTGACTTTTGGGTCTTTTTCGTGATTTATCACACAAGATTTTCAATGTAAGGCGCTAACGAAAAATGATTTTCCTTGTAGATCTACGAATACATTAAAAGAAAAGAGCAGCATTCAATTTAAATTTAGAACCGATTAATAATTCGTTAACAAGAAAACTTAAGTAAAGTCCATCTCTATTTTAACCATTCCTCCTCCCACACCGAATTCTTTTTTTCTTAACCATCTAAATGAATAATAGATCTTGATTAGGGTTTTTGCATAAGTCACTCATTTTCTTTAATAAAATTGAAATCTCGTTCGTTAGACCGACGACAGGTACGAAATTGAAAAAAAGAAATTATGACTTTTGATCGCATATAGGAATGCTTTTCGTATTGTTCTTTCGATTTACGATTAAAAATAACCGTCTCGGGTCTAAAATTGGAAACCCGGGATACCTCGAAGAAACAAATCGGAAAATCGTTTCGAGCGACATCTTATGATTTTTCGAGATACTCGAAACCGAGAGGAACCATTTTCGATTTACTTTCTTTAAATATAACGCATGGATCCTACGATTTTCACCCACTCGTTCTAATTTTGTAGACGACATTCCTCGCAACATCGTTTACGTTAAATTTTGTCGATTCGAAAACAACAAAATTATTATTTTTGCCTGCGACTCGAAAGGCAGGGTCGACTTAATAGAAATATAAATTTTATGACCGGAGGGTTTTTTTTCTTAAATGTCAATACAAATTTTGCCAACCCGTAATTTCCAAGGAATCGTACGTAATTCGTTAATATTATTCGAGTATTTTTAAACAGGGAAAATTAAAAAATAAAATTATTCTAGCTTTTCATTATCACCTCGTATTCAATTATTAAATCATGAAAAATGAATCGTTTGAAGCATTCATCATTTTCGAGGCATAATAAAATTTTTACGGTAAATTATTTTTCTTTCCTTTTTGCAGACAATCTAGGCCGAGAGACCGCGGGAATATTCCCAACTATTAACTAAAATAATATGCGGTCTCTCGATATTTTAATATTGTTACAATTTGCTATTTATAACGTACTTGTTTATTTTCTCATGTTAAAACGTTATTTCTATAAATAAATAAAAAAAAAAAAACATGTAGCGGGTGTCGATTACGGCGGTAAACATTTCGATCTGGTCGAAAAGAGGAAAAATGGCAAATTAATAAACTTACCCTTCTTCACGATAATGTTTAAGGCTTGTTTCCCTGTTAGTAATCGTGCTACCCATCACCGATTTTTGCTAACTACAGTGCATCTAATTTATCCTAAAAGTGACAAAGAAAAAGGCGAAGGATAAAATCACCGCTAAAATTAGAAAAGGATAGTCATGAAAATGAAAAATGAAAATAAAATAGAAAATAAACAAAGCATTAAATGATTTTTATTATAATGCAGTAACCGAAAATTGATACTTGACAGACAACGTAGTAAAATAACAATTATCCTCAATAATAAAAAAAATTTTACTTTAAAAAAAAGCCTTTGCCAAATTTTTTGTGGCATATCAAAATTTATCCAAACGTTCGATACAGATCGATTGAATTTCACGTTTCGTAACCAGGCGTAGGATTAAAAATTTTTTCAAAGAGTGCTCTGACTCATTTTTATTTTTTTTTAGAAGTCTGCTTTTCTTATGACTGAGTCAGAGTGTGTCATTAGCAACGGCTTTTTCCCAACTTTAAAATTTTTAGTATTGAGGACAAAAATATATGAAATAAAGTTCCCGAAAGAAAGTTAAATAAAAGCTTCTAAAAATCCTTTTCCCGATTTTCATGATCACCGATTCAGATTCATTTCGTGCAACCATAAACCGACAGAATAAATAAGCACCATTTACCCAAAGCTTTAAATATTTAAAAAGTAACAAAGAATAATAAGAAAATAATTAGCAAAATACTTAAAAAATTCCAAAAAGCAGTGGAGGTGTTGAGATCCCTTAACCAGAAAAGCAACGGTATAAAAATAAATAATTTTAATAATGGCTTCGTTTGCCTCTCCTCTCACCTGGAACCTGTAACGAGGCTGTCGTTCCCGAAGTACCGACCATGTTCGTCGCTGTGCACGAGTACGTTCCAGCATCATCTAAAAAAATTGATTCCGTATTTCAATAAATTCATTCAATATTTCAAAACATTGTGAATGTTCAAATTTTTTTTTTTTTTAAATTATATAAAAATTAAATTACCTGGGTACGCCTGCATTATTGTTAATCTGCAAACACCGTTTTTATACTGAATATCGTAAAATTGACTATTTTCGATGATTCTTCCGTCTTTAGACCAAAGAATGTTAGGCGTCGGTTCGGCTTGGACTATGCATTCAAATCTGGCAGGTTGACCGCTTACAACTGCGATATCTCTCAAGGGCTACAATTAAAACAAGATTGTTATATATGATTTTTTACAAAAATCTTTTTTACCAGATTTAAAGGCCACTTACAGTAATAAAATTAGGCGATTTTAACGGTTCATTAGACGGGCAAGTTACGTTTTTCTGGTTGAGTCCCGGGGTGGTCGACACGGGAGCAATTCTTTTTACCCACGGTGGAGAAGCTGAAAATTTAAAAAAAATATAATAATTCATCCGAATGTTTGAGAGGCAATCATTATTCAATGAAAAGCGAGGCAATTTAATCATTATAACATGAATGATATTGGATTAGAAAAATACGCTACAAGTTATATATATGGTGTATTACATTGCTACGTAAAAAATCAACATACCTGGGAGAATCCTGTTAGCAAAACAAGAAAAAAACGTTAACAGTTAACAGAATAAACGGTTCAGGCGGGTATGTTATTCAGGCAAGGATTTCACACCACGAACACGTTACGAACGAAAAATAGCCGAGTACCTGCGGATTCAGCTAAGGGAGTAAATCGTTGGTATTTCGGAGAGAGGCTTGGCAAGCTCGGAGATAAAGACACGGGACTAGGCGTCGATTCCCATCTGTTCCCGGGAATAAAAATTTGAGGGCCTTTGGCTTGAGGCAAACTAAATCGTTTTTTATTGACAAAGTCCTCCATTTCGGACATTTCGCTCTCTGACATTCCGTCCCACTTGACGGTTTTATAATGAGTTAATTTTTTGGGCCGACTTAAATTTTTATTTTCTTTTCCTTTGGTAGTTTCGTGAATGATGGGAAAGTCGATGCTTTCTCGCCGTCCCGTGTCCGCTTTAGGTCCTTGCGATTTCGATCCGTACGAGACTGATTTTTTTCCACCTTCGCCCGGTAAGACGATTCCGAATTCGTATCCAAAATCGTATTTGAAGTAAATTAATCCGGTATCGGGATCTATGTGTTTGGTTCCTGGTAAAACAGGGAAGAAAACGGCAACGGGTGTTAGTTCAAGGCACGGATATAAAAAATCAAAGGAACGTTTCTTTTCGCGGTAATTAAAAAATTAAAAACTTACCGCATTCCGATAACCTGTTTTCTTCTCTGTAGGTGTGAGGTTCCTGGGTCGTGCCGTTTTGTTTAGGCTGAGTCGACGATTTCAAAATCGGCTTCTCCGGTTTTTTAGCTTCCGTGAACACGTCGTTGACAAACTGCTGAGCTTTACTTTTAAATGCATGCGTCATATCCTTTATGTGCTTGTCCGCATCTGAAGATAAAAAATGTTCATCGTTTAAGAGATAAAACCCTTCAAGTTTAAAAAAATCAAGGACTTACAAGTAGTAGCGGCTTTGACGGGAATCTGAGCGAACCCGAACTCCGGAGGCTCTCCCGGTTGAAGTATCACGTCGTGGGCTCTACTGTTCTGATGCTGTTTCGAAGTCGAAATAAAACTGGATTTGCTTCCGACGTGTTGAAAATTAGATTTAAATCCGACGGGTACGCTTGTCGGTCGGTTGGCAACTTTTCGAAAAGGCGAATCTTTAAATCGAATCCCTTCGAGATCGCTTTCGTAATCGCTTTCGCATATTTTGGAAGTCCCGGTTTGGGTAAAAGGAACTTTGGATTTCATTTCTTTGGTATCTTTTCCGAAAGAGATAAGTCTCGTCGTTTGCTGAAGATTGACCACTCTTCTGCTGGTTTCGGTGGACTCTTGAAAGCTCATCACGTTGGAGGTTTCCACCGCTTTAGGATAAGCAGGGGCGAAGGCAATTTCCGGAGGAGATCCTGGTCTTAAATTGATTTCTTGATGTTTTACCTTAGGAGTTAACGGCTTTGGTTTTATCAGAGTTTGACTACTATCTACCGAATGAAGAATCTCGTCTAATTTGACGTTTTGGCGACTAGACGTAGGAGCGGGAGCGATAGGCTCGAATTTCGGCCTGGACGGCCCTTCTATTCTCGGAGGAACGTCGAAAACGGTCGGAGGCGTGGGAGTTCTTCCGACGGCGTTAGAATGAGCGTGTCTTCCGCTCGGAGTTAAAATGGGTCGGACAGATCTGAACGATTTCCCTTCCGAATTCCAAACGGAGGCGATTCTGGACTCGTAATCGCTTTCGTAATCGCTTTCTTTGAATTCGCCCTTAACGAATTTAGACGGGCTAGGCGGAGGAGGATACACTTTTCGAGTCGTAGGTTTGGCGGGTTCGGCTTTAAAGGGAAACGGCTCCAGCTCTTGAGGTACTCCTCTCGGTACTTGCTGAACCATCGAAGGAGATACCAATTCCTGAAAATATCACAATTATAATTAATCAATTTTTCTCAAGTGTATCTTGCTTAGCCGTTCTAAATTTGAAAAAAGAAAAGATTTTTAGGCAAAACCGGGATTGCAAGTTCAAGATACTTTTTCCTACGGTTCTCAGCATGACAACACACGCGGAGATGCAAAATAATGCCTTACCCCATTGACTTTGTCTTTCGACAAGATTTTTTTCAAAATTTAATTATGTTAATTTTATATCTACAGTATAATTCAACAAGTTTCAAAGAAATGTCAAGAGCACTAAAAGGTACACAATACGCCGCTTGTTTTCTAATATTAAGTGAAACTGCATGGATAGAATGAAAAAAAAATGTAATTACTGTAATAATCAGTGCACAGACAAATCTTTTGGACTTTTAGATGAAAAGCAAACACTAAGTAGCCATCAAACCGAAATTACAATTAATGCAAAGCACCATAATACATGTTAAGATTTTGTTAGCAGTTTATTAAATCTTCGATTTTTATTTTCATTTTCTTTTCCGTCGTTTAAAACTAAAGGTCTCCTCTAGTTTTTCAAATAAGTAAAATAGGTTTACTGTGACATATCCATGCACTAAATACTATCGTAAAAAAAGGGCACGGCAAAAAATGAACACACATCAAGATCCGCACCTTATTGAGAGTAGTTTTTTTCTCGAAAAATTGACTCGTTTTCTCTTTGATCTTGGTCGAGGATTCTCTGAAGATTGTTTTTTCGGATTTATGTTTTTCTTTTAACATGAAAGGTTCGTCGGTATCGGCCATGTATCCGCTCTCAGAAGGTTTAATCGGTTTCGGCTGCTTTGTTTTCGGAGAATCGGGTTTGATTTTCAGGTATTCGGGCGGAGAACCGGGTTTAAGTTTAGGAGGAGAACTCGCTTTTCCTGCTTTTGTAACTTTTTTCTTCTCTTGCTTCTTTATCGGTTCAGAGAAATGACGAAGAATCTCTTTTTTCGTCTGAGAAGATATTTTGGTTTCCTTGACGGCTTCAGTCTGAACGACGGGTCTCGGAGGACCTTCGAATTCGGGAGGTTTTTCGAATTTCGAGGGAGGCAACGGTTCCGGTTCCGTCGACTGAGGTCTTCTCGGGCGATTCGCGACGGACGGAGGTCTCACCCTGCGAAATTTGATATCTTCCCCGTCGCTTTCGTAAGGTCTCCATTTGACCGAGATGCGAGAATCGTAATCGCTTTCGTAATCGCTTTCTGCAAAACGGCCTTTAATAAATTTCGTCGGAGTAGGAGGCGGCGGACACTTGGCAGGCTTCGGTTTCGGCGGATCCGGTTTGAAAGGGAACGGTTCCAATTGTGGAAATTTTTCAAAGGGTTTCGATTCCAAAGAACTCGCTCTCTTCATTTCTTTTTTAGCCGGTTTCGAAGTTTCTTTTTTCGTCGGAGGAGGTATGATTCTGACCGATCCCGGAAGCTGCTTCGAGGGTGGTTTAAAAATTTCTTTTTTTAGATCTTGTTCTATGATTTCGACCAAAGACGTTCTTCTTTCGGGAGGAGCTGCAAATCCTATTTCGGGAGGAGGTCCGGGCCGAAGCTGCGGTTCTTTCGTTTCCGTTTCGAAAACCGTGCGTTCCACGGTCGCTTTTTTTACTAACGAAGGAGCCTGAAGGTCTGAAGCGGAGTTCGTAGGTGGCCAAAACTTTTTCGCCGAGGACGGTTTTAAAATCCCGTCTTCGATGTAGACGTCTCTCTTCACGATTTCCGAGGTTGATGTTTGATTTTCCTTCAGTATCACGTCCTGTCGATCCATCGATCGAGTTTGTCTTATTAGCCTCGACTCGGCCACGTAATGCTGAACCGGCCCCTTCGGTTCGACTACCGGCGGAGCAGAAAACGAAAATTCTTCGCTCCGCGAAATTGAGGATTCTTGTATAGTTTTCGTTTCGGTGAATGAAGTTCGAACGGTTTCTGTTGTGCTGTCTTGTGGCGGCCAACTTTTCGGTTCGGCTTGGACGTTAACCCAAGGAATCGAAGGTTTTTCTCCTTTCGGTTGCGGTGGCGGCCAATTGATTTTTAAGTTGGATTCTTTATGCTTGTGAGCCCAAATTTTATCCATCGCTAAACCTTCCTGCGAAGGCTTAGGAGATGCGCACCGGTTGCCGATACCTAAAGAAGTAGCCGGGCGAACGTGTTCGAAAGTTTTTTGGGGCGTCCACAGTTTTTCCATCGCGACGCCTTCTGCAGACGGTCTCGGAGAAGCCGGTCTCAGAGGCTCTAAGCTCGACGAAGGTCTGAAAACGGCCGAAGAGGGTTGAAAAATCGGTTTCGGAGATTCGATTACCGTTGTCTTTGTTTCCATTTCGGATTTTTTAGTCGCCCATAACTTTTCCATGGCCAAACCTTCTGCCGAAGGACGAGGGGAAAACGGTCTCGTTTCTTTTTGCGAAAACTCGACTTTTTCACACGGTTTCGGCGAAGGCGCCGCCATATACGTAACCGGAGGAGGGCTAAACGTTCTGCTAGCCCAAATCGGAGCAGGTGCGTAAACTTTCTTTTCGATTGTTTCTTCGCGCACTGCCTGCTTCGAACAAAAAGATTCCTTTTTTTCTTCTTTTTTGATCGGCTCGTCGATTAACCAGGATAAAGGCGGAAGGGTTTCGATGACCCTTTCGGTTTCCACCTTCCTTGTTTCCTTAATTTCTTGCTTGGGCTTTTCCGGTTGAGATTCCGGTTTCGGAAAAACGATGGGGAATAATCTAACGCCTCCTGACGGAATATCTACGGGAGAAGAAACTTTATGGAACTCTTCCAATTTCTTTACTTTTTCCGAGATGTCTTGTCGGATCTGATTGACTTTTTCTGGCTTTGGAATAAAACCGATTTCGGGGGGCGGTTCCGGTGTTAAATTGAACCCGTTCGTAAATATTTCGGGGCTAGTAACGATTTCTTTTCTAGGGTGTAGTTTTATGGATTTTATAAGAGGCTCCGTTATTTTTTCTTCGATTTCGATTTTGTTAAAACTCGAAGATTTTTCTTCTTTAACAATAGAATAAGATTCTTTTGCCAGGGATATAGCGTCCAGGTGAGCCGGTTTCGGTTTCCTCACATTCTTTTCTTCTGCACTTTCTTGCTGCAAATGAACGGTTTTTAGCTGGGACACAATTTCGGACTGTTTAGAAAAGACTTCGGGCGAGGGAGGTATTTCCGTCTCCTCCGTCGATATCGAGTGGAGCAAAGGTTTCGGTTTTTGAGGCTCCGGGATTTTCTGAGATTCCTCGTTTTCCTTCATTTTTGTTTTAAAGAAATCTAACGCACTGCGTTTCGTTATAGAAGACCTGTCGATATCTTCGTTACTCTCTTCGTGGGGCAATGATGGTATCGGCGCTTCTTCTTCTACACTTGCTGTCGGTTTTAAAGGCGTCTTATCCGCCGACACAGATTCGGCAGGTTTCCTCTCGAATATTAACGCCGGGGAATGGGATCTTTCCATTCTGACGCTTACTTTTTTTTCCGTTTTCAACGTTTCCGTTATAGATATAGCATTCTCGTTAGGAGAAAAAGGTCGCGAAACATGTTTCGTTTTCTCGGTCGATTCCGAAATAGTTTTGTCCATTTTAATATCTGACTGAGTCGTACCGTTCGATAGCTCTGACGGCTTCTGATCGATAAAATATAAACAATTAAAATTATTCTTATGAACTGCTTCTTATCGGAAATGCAATTGCAACAAATTGTATGATTACTTAAATGAAATATTTACCTCGTGTACAGCCGCAGATTGCTTGTTTTCAGAAGAAAAATTTAACGTGTAGCCCTCGCGGTTCGACGTGGCTTCACCTACGATGAAGTCAGCGATGCTTTGGGCCATTCCTCCGGCATTTGTCGCTTTGGCCATGTACCTTCCGGAATGTTGATCGCAAGCTAACAACAAAAAGTGATCAGACGGGATGATTTCAAATGTTCGCTACAAAAAGTTTTGAATGACACACACCTTTATCAATAATTAAAATATGAGAATTCCCCTGAGTTATCATTCTAAACAAATCACACGATTTGATTGGTTCGTCGTCTTTGTACCACGTCACAGTAGGATCAGGTGTTCCGGTAACTTCTACTTCCATTCTAGCTCTTTCACCTTTTGGAACCGTTTGACTCTGCAGTCTTTTTCCTAGCACTGGCGGGAATACAGTTTCTGAAAAAGTGATTAGAATAAATGTTTGAAAATGGAAACTGCAAAAGCTCGGGCCTAAAATGCATTCACATTAAAAAATAAAAGTTTCAGCTAACCATTAATTAAAAATAACGTACTTTTAACAACTAGGTCCGCAGTGCTTGTGGCCGATCCGACGCTGTTTAAAGCTTTACAGCTGTATCTTCCCGCGTCTTTGACATCTACATTAAAAAGCTTTAGCTTTGCGTGATTTAATTCAAATATCACAGTCGTTTTATCATCTGCCGGCACTAAGTCGTGACCGTTTTTGCTCCACGTTACAGTTGGTTGTGGATACCCTAAAAATGTATTATATCATTTAAAATTAAAAAAAAAAAAAGGCTGACTAAAAAATATATTTAAATCGGAATTTTACCGTCGATAATTCCTTCGATCTCCACATCGGAACCCTGATCTACGATTTTTCCCTGCAAAGGAGATATAAACCTAGGAGCAGTGCTTTTCCGAGTCAATTTCGGAATCAGCGGAAGAATCGAATCGGATTTGACGCATTCTTGAGTTATCTGACCGTCTTGCTTTACTATTAATGACGATTCTTCCTTGACTTGAGGTTTTTCTTCGTTGACCTGATGGAATTCTTTGGCCAAGTGACTCTTGACCTGAAAAGCGATGCGATTCTTACAAATCGTCAAATTCATAATCATATGCTGTGTTCGTGGTCCGAATATCTTTCGGATAAAACTTACGAAGTGGATGAAAGGGAGAAAAAATGAGAATGTTAAATACCCTCCCACATAATTGGAACGGGAACAACAACATGCGACGCCAAATCGCTGGCACGTAACCAATTTCATATTACAAACTCAATGACATTCTTTGACTAACCTCTTCGACAGGCTGCCGGTCGATCTGTTTCAGTGATCCCTCGTCAAGCGTCGTATAACTGTGAACTTCGACCCGAGGTTCGCCACCGTCAGATTTTGACGTCATGTGCGTCGTAGAGGAAGATTCCACGAAAAATTGCTTTTTCGTACTAAACGATGACGTTTCCATGCTGTTCTCCTTGATTATCGGTTCTAAGAAAGGGACTAGACTTACGTTTTGTTGAAGAGATGTTTCTAGAACAAAAACACATAGATGTTAACAACGCGGTCATTTAAAAATATTTTTAGTTTGATCGTCGATAGCTACCACAGCCGAAAAAAAGCCTAAAGTCCGCTCAAAAATTAAAACGTGTTATATTTATACGAACTCAATGAAAATGGTCATTTTAAGTTTTTCACACTTTTACTCGAATTCTTTAAAAAGCTCCTAGGTCAACACCCTCGCACGGACAAGTAAAAAAAAAGAAATAATGAAGAAGGAAGGTTGCGAGAAACTGTGTGAAACTAGACACTTCCAAGGGCGCCTTGCCAAAAAGCGAACTCTAGTTGTGGGTTTCGAATTTTCAAGTGTCATAACCCAAGATAAAACGAGACAACTGGGTTGGTTTCTTTCTTTCTGTTCAGAGAAAAAAAGCAAAGAAAGAGGAAGAAACCTTTTCCTTTTTGAAAAAGTATTAAAAGATTGCCGCCGCCATACTGCAAGCAAAATAGCTTCGGATCTATCAAATACATGTAATAACAATAACATTAAATTATCAAAAGTAGGACACAAGTATTAGAAATAGTTTCAAAATTTACAAGCAGTTGACGAAACAACATGAATCGGCAATTTTAAAAATAGTATGACAGTAATATTTCTGCATTTGTTCTAAATCAACTTGGCGATATATTGTTTGTTACAATATTTATTTTTCTAATGCACGATCATACGTGAAGTGAAATAAATTTGAGAGAAATGACATTTAAGAAATTCTCGCCGCCAAAATTAAAAAAAAAAAATAAAAGAAAGAAAAAAGTGAACAAAATATTTTAAACAGTCATACGTTTTTCTTTTAAATTTCAAAAATCTCTCGATGAGTTGTGCTCTTTGAAACCATGTATAGTAACTAAGCGTTTCGGCGAAAGAAAACACCTTTTGACAAGAAAAACATTTCAAAAAAAAAAAAAAAAAAAATACATTTATCGGCATAATGTTTGGATTCTATTATACTTAAAACAACCTTACCTCTGACTGTCAATCTTGCAGAACAAGTCGATTTTCCTATTTCGTTTTCGGCAACGCAGGCTACGACGCCAGATTCATCTTTGCTTACTTTAGGTATTTCCAGCACTTGTCGATCGCCGTCTCTCGAGGCTAAGAAATTTTTTCCGTCGATCGGCTCGTCGTTAAAACACCATCTCACCTAAAAAAAATGGATTTCCACGTCTAGTAAAAACTTTTTATTCCAGAAAAACACACAGCACCACAAGATTCATACAATTGCAACACAAACAACATCCAAGTTAGTGAGAGTCTCGCGGTCTAATTCCTAGGAATAATGTTATTTTTTTCCTTCTGGCAAAAAATCAAAAAATTAAAAGAAAGATACGGTGCAGCAAAAAAAAATTTTGTGTCAAATGATTTATGGAAATATGTCAGGCCGCGTTGTCTAATTATCTCGACTTTCCCTTGCGTAGAGCCTGCACTCGAAATTCAAGAGTATCAAATTCACCTCACTTTGAATTTTTCATAGACTATTGATACTGCGAAGGGAATAATTAATCGGTGTTAAAATGATTTCATTTTTAAGATGTTGTTTTCGACAAACCAAAATAAATGCCAATAGATGAAGGAAACACGTTAACGTCAACGATACATTTTAACAAAATACGTTGTCTAAATTTTGGCAAAGTTAAAACAATCGCTAACTGCCTTTAAAAAAATTACATTTCCCCTTTCTGTAATACTCACGTTTGGCGTCGGTTTCCCAACGATCACGCATTCAAATTTAGTTCCATCGTTTTCGTTCACGACAGCATCTCCAAACGTTTCTTTAAATACCGGCAAAGAGAGTTTCTCCTCGGGTTCTACCGGTTTTGCTTTTTGTTTCACGATTAGCTGTGCAAAACATTTCGCTTCGCCGAACGCATTCGTGGCTTTTACGGTGTAAACTCCTTTATCTTCGGGGGCGACATCAAGGAGAGTGAGCGTTACGTTGCCTTCAGCGTCTTCATCCATCTAAGATGAAAATATAATTTTACGTATTCGTTTTACCGTAGACAGGTACAACTTTGTGCACGGAGGGGTAACTTGGGCCTCCTAATTTCTGGACTCCTTGGCTTTCGTGTTTAGACCACAGTTACCGATTTTTATTTAATTGGATATTACAAACCGATTTTAGACCAACTTTCGAATTTTAAAGCTTTTATTTAGTTTGGAAATGAAAAAATGTGTGGCCCAAAGTTACACGATTTTGGCACAAAGTTGTACCAGTCTACGGTAGTTAATATTTTTTTCGAAATGTTACAATTATTAAATTACTTGAGTTCTTTCGGTGATTTCTACAGATTGATTATTTAAGTACCACCTAATATCTGGCTCTGGATCGCCTTTGACACAACATTCGAGTATTACTTTATCACCTTCGTCGACTAGAATATCTGCTAATAATTTGGTAAACTTTGGCGCTTCTCCAGCAGGCTTATTTTCCACGTCTGCTGATTCGTTGTCTCGCCTTCCCGATTCATCTGGACCCTTGACAGCTGTAAAAACAAAACGGTCATATAATTAAAACAGTATTTTTAGATTTACTTTGCGAAAAAAGAAAAAAACTAACGAGTTACGGAAAGATGGCACGAACTACTGGCTTCTCCTGCCGAATTTATGGCAACAGCTTTATATTCTCCGGAATCTTCGACGAAAACTTCTTTGATTACGAGTGAACAATGGTCTCCTTGGAAAAGCAGTAAGAAATCGTCAGATTCTTTCACCGGAACATTGTCGTGATACCATATCACTTCGGGTTCGGGTTGCCCGACGATTATGCACTCTAACCGAACGGTTTTTCCTTCGAAAACAGATTGGTCCTTTAATTCCAGTTGAACGGAAGGTTTAACCGGTTCCATGTCGCTTGCTACTTCCGAATCTGAAGTTTCGTTCGGTATAAGCCCTTTTACGACTACGCTGCAGGAGCTCGATGCTTCCCCTGCGATGTTCTTGGCGATTATCGTGTAAGTTCCGGCGTCCTTTGGGAATGTTTCGGAAATGACTAGCGTGGCCTGATTGTTTTCATATAGTTCCTTAAAAAAAAGGAAGGAAATCGTCAAAAATGCTTTCCGACGAACTAATTTAGATGTAAAAATTGATATCAGTTTCGAACCTTTACTTCCGAGCTAGACCTAATCGGTTTTCCATCGTGTGACCATACTATCTCGGGTTCCGGTTGACCACTGATTTCACATTCCAGTCGAATTTTTTGGCCGGCTCTTGCCATTACATTTGATAACGGAGTAATAATTCTAGGAGTAGTAGTCGGCTCAAGAGCTGAAAAGGGCAAAATTATTGCAGCTATTAAAATTAAACAAATCCCTTTTCTTTCATTTTTAGAAGTTGAAACTTACGTTCAACCGATAAAAAAGCGGTCGTTGACTCCTTTCCTATTTTATTGTTAGCTTTGCATGTATATTCCGACTGATCTTCCAAAAAAACCTGTTCGAAACGCAACACTGCTTCTCCATTGTTGTAAGTTATTACGTAATCGGGAGAGTTATCGACACAAACGTCTCCTTTTAACCATTGCACCGTTGGTAGAGGATATCCTTCTACAAAACATCTGAATTCAAAGGTTCCTCCTTCTTGGCAATGCCCGGATGATAATGGCTCTACGAACTTCGGAGGAGTTAAAATTTCTTCGACGACTGTTTCTAAAATAAAACGAAAACGCTGTTAACTTGAAAATTTGAAATATTTTTAAATAAAGGAAATCAACACTTACCAGTAACGCTTAATACCGCACTCGTTTCTGCGGTGCCGATGTTATTAGAAGCCCTGCACGTAAATTTAGCCGAATCTTCCGCAAAAGTTTCTTCTATGTCTAAACTGCAAATTCCTTCTTCGGGATTAAATTTGGTTTGATAATCCGGATTATTTTCGACCGACAAACCCTCCTTGAACCAAGTTATTTCGGGGATTGGATTTCCAATCACTTTACATTGAAATACAAATTTTTCTCCTTCTCTAATGGTAGCATCATGTAACGGCAAGATGAATTCTGGAGCTTTCAATTTTTCTGGAGATAAACTCTTAATGCTTTCGTAAATTGTAGTTATTTCTTCTATTTCTATTTTATCTAGTACGGCCACATTTTCTTTTAAAGCTTGAGCCGCAATTTCGGCAGTCTTGCTCGCTTCTTCCGCAGCTTCGACGGCAGCTTTCGTAGCTAGAGCTTCGGCTTCGAGGATCGCTGGCTCGGATTCCGGTTGTTCTTTTTTCAGTTTTTCTCGTTCCTCTTCCGATTGCCTTAGGTTATTGGCAAGAATGTTCAATTCTTTGCTAATTAATGTAAAAGAATCGATCATTTCACGATTTTCGTTTAAAACCGGGCTCATATGCTTCGATCCTTCGTCACCTAAAAAATTAAAGAAATATAATCTTTGCCACTGAAAGCGGTAGGGATTGTTAAGGGGAAGAATTAGGACAAGTCCTCCCGCAAAAGAGCCTTGAAGGTCCCAAAGGCTTTCCAAGCCAGAGGAGAATTTCCCCGCACTTCAATAATCTTATCATTCAGTGAAAAATCTTTTTAAAAATGTTGTTCCTGGAGGCCTTTTGAATCACGAGAAGATACAAAATTCATCCCTCGCTTATTCAATTACAGAGCCCAAAACATTGTTTACAAATATTTTTAAGAAACCTTAATAAAATGATTGCACGACACACATTAAAACCATTTACCGTATAATTGAGTTGCCAAATAACTAATTTTCTTAATCCGTTCGTCTTGTTTAATTTCTCCTGGTTTTAAAAATAGTTCGATTTCGTTTAACAAATCCGTTGCTTCTTCTGGTTTTTTGACAAACGTAGTTTTCCTCGCTATCGTCACCAACAGCCTGTTACCTTCTTTGAACCATTCTTCTGCTTCTTCTACCATCGTAAAATACTGAATGCTTAAATCGATAAGTCTTCTGCTTTCGCGAACTTGTTCGTAGAAAGAATCCCATTTATCTTGAGTTCTTTTCAGTTCCCTTTCTATGTGCGGGGAAGAAGTGTGTTCGGTGCTCAACAAATCCTTCCCGCTTTTAACGAAAGTTCCGATTCGTTGTTCTAAAAGTTCGATCGTTTTTTCGAAATAAAGGAAAGCTTGAGATGTGGCTTTTGCCGATGGAAGCGATTCACCGTATTGACCTCGGATCGAGATTAACTGTTCGTTAAGGTCTGATAAAGTGGAATTAATCTCTCGAAGATCATCGTCGAACTGGCACAACTGACGATGTTGCTCGAGTCGAAATTTTCTCTCCATAATTTTCGATTCGAAATCTTTTTGCTTTTTACTAAGAAACTGATTTATTTTATCTACGTCTGCCTGCCTCGCAGATTCGGGTTCTAGAACGTTTATTTTACTTATGATGTTCTCGCTTTCGTTTCTCGTGAATTTAAACCATTCCAGAATAGCTTGAGAGAAAGCATCGTGATCCTTTATAAGTCCGTCTAATTGAGAAACGTTATTAGGCAGGATAGATGTTTCGTTTTGAGCGTTGAAATCCTCCACAGTTTTTTCCACCTGAAATAAATTCAAAACAATGAATCGAAAGAAATATTATTTGAATAATCCACGTGTACGGAGGAAGGACCAAAATATGAATGGCTTGTCTCGTGAAATGCATATCATTACTGATGTTTATTTTATAACTTTATCCTATACTTTCTTGGCATTTTGTCATGATTTCTGTTGACGATGAGATCTAAAACTACTTTCATTAAAATAAAATGAGTTATTCCGTTCTTAAAACGAATATTATATAATTTTCAATAAGTCCAAAAAAAAAGGTTTTTGAATTTTTATAAAATATTTCTTACCTCGGATAAATTTTTGAAAAACGCTTGCAATATTTGTATTAATACTTGATAGTTCGTTAATGTAGAGTTTAGTTGTTCATACACATCCATCAGCTCTTTGATAATTTTTTCATTTTCTTCCGGAGGCGCTTCCCCTGAAAAGAAAGCGAATTATTGAATCGTTCAAATAAAGATCAAACTAAATATTAAGAAAATCATTTAAGGTGGAATTATTTATTAATTTTTCTAGTAAAAGGAAAATTGTCGAATTGAAAGACAAAGCAAGGAAATCATGAAAGAGAGAAAATAAGCTTGAGGATAAAATACCAGAGGGGTTGTTATTCGAACCGACCAGTGTAAATTTCAGGCGGAAAATATTACGCAACTCTAATTCAGCTAAATAGACCTGACTTTCAACTTTTAGCCCAAATAATCATTCAATAATCATAGTTATTAGACATTTAGTGAAGGGAAATAATTCAATTATATGAAACGGTAAAAAAAAAGTATTTCAAAAGCAGTTAAAACGAGATGGCAAACAAAAAGTAATTAATCTACATACAGTGAAACCTCGTTAATGCGCTTTTCAAGGGACTGGTCGAAATCAGCGTATAAAGCGAGTAACTCTATAGTACGCTTTCACAGCTTTTTAAAGGGGTGTAAATAAAAATAAAGAATTAAGAAATCACTCACTTATATTCAAAAAAAAATCCTCCATCTTTTTTTGGATTATTTGTTCCACGTTGAGTTCTTTTCTAAATTATTTAAAGAATAAAACTTATTTTCTGGAACTTCATTTTGAAAAAAAGCGAATGTGTTGAGGCAAGTTACTTAAGGACATCAAAAACTTTAGTTTTGCAACACAATTATAAAAATCTTTTTTCAGGAGCGTATTAAAGAGTAAAATTATAAAGGAATTTTCATTTAAGGGACCAAAGAAAAAAAGCTTATTAAGCGGGAAATCGTATTAAGCGGGCGCGTCTTATCGAGACTTCACTGTATTTCTAAACATGAAAAAAAAAGACCTAAAATCTGATTTGTATAAATTTTTAAAGACAACTCCGTGAAAGTAAAAACTTTTATGAGTAAAAAGACTTCCGGAAGACTTAAAATTTTCTGAAAAATAATTTTTAATTTTAACTGTCTGATAATATTTACCTTTTAATGCTAACAATTCTGCTGCTTTCAAGCTTAGCTCTATTTCTGCTTCCGCTCTTTTTATTTCCGGAATGACGATCTGCTCCTTCCTTTCTAACTCTTTGTTTACCTCTTTACAAGTGTCATAATCTTCCAAGAGAATGGGAAAGAGTTGAGGTTGAATATTTGAAACCCAGTCCAAAGTCTGCAAAAAAAGGTATTAAAAATTTTAATTAAAATTAAAGTGTAATCAAAATTAAAAGAGCGTGAAATTTGTAAAGCAACTATAAAGAAAGTAATAAAAAAATTAAAAATTTCAAGAACATATGTAACAAGCCTGGAGGTGTAAACGTTTATTTTATTGATATTAAAAAAATGACGGTTGTTACCTTTTATTCTTTTATCTGTTTTATCAAAAATAAAAAAGTTGTAAATAATTTCTCAAATTAAAACTAACGATGGTTCGTTGTTAAAAATAAAATTTTTAATTATAAATAATCTTTTACCAGTCCTTACCCGAATGCTATCTGCCATGTTTCTTTCCCATTGAATTTTAACTTCTTTCTTAATATCGATGCTGCTGTGCCACGTTTCCCACGACTCCGTTATAACTGACTGTCGACTTCCAAAGTGTTCTAAAAGAGTTTCGATGCAAAGACTGGCTCGCTTGACATCGAGATGCGGATCCATAACCTACGAAAAAAATTAGAAAAAATGATTACAAGAACGTCAAAGCATAGTAAAAAAGTTAATCGCTTTTAATCTTCTAATGTTATTAACGAATCTATCAACGAAACGTAAGAATTACATGTCGCCGAAAAGGAATTACCAGTCAAAGATGTTTTTTTATTTTTTATTTCGAGTCGAAAATAATAGTATTTGATCTTTTGCCAGAGATCTGATTTAGAAACATCTATAAACATTCCAAAATTATTAGCACTGACGTTTCCTATAGATTTTCCACGCTCTTGCAGTTATCATATGATATGAAATCAGTTTACAAGAAGGACGCTGATAGAAGGAAACCAAAAAAACATTTCTGACACGCCTGGACAGTTGATCCTCAGGGGGTCCGGGAGCTCGGCAATCTAAAAAGTCTTAAGTGCTACTTTCATTAGCTTTAAAAGTAGCGCTTACGACTAAATCATAGGAATACAAGTCGTCACATATGTGTATATAAAAACGTTTGTTTTAAATGAAGGAAAAAAATGATTTTTTATTTATCAAGAAAATGGAGCTTGAGTATGAAAATAGAATCCGAATTAAATTCAAACCGGAACCGTTGAAAAATGATAAATTAAGTATGCAAGTCGCATTGGCAAAAACATCGTCTTATTACGATTATTTTCTGACAAAAATTCGACATAAAACTTAAAAAAACTGTATGACCGACATATTTTTTTAAAAAAATATTTTTCTTGCAAATATTAATTTCATTAAAGTAACTTGGTTCTTTTCTTCGCATTTATTTTTTTAATATTGAAATTCATATGAATTTTTATGAAAGAATTAAACTTTGCAATAAATCTTTAAATAAATAAAAAACTTTGATTGATGGCATTATTCTACATACATTTTCCGCGTCTTGAATGAAATTCTTTCCGATATGAGACAGCTGAATATAAAGTTGTTGAATAGAGAGCCACTTTTCTTCGGTAGATCGGATTCTTTCGTCTAGGACGCCGTCGGTTTTCTTCAAAACGTCTTCTATGGAATCGAATTCCGCTGCTAAATCTACAGCAACAGTGTGAAATTTAACGTACGACCTAGCGAGATCGATTCTTCTGTCGAGTCGCAGTTGCAGCCGAAGCCAAAGATCTTGCAAAGAATTCACTTTATCTTCAAGATCTTTTCGGTCTTCTTCGTCCAGGTGGTGCAGTATGGGAGGAAGTGTTAGCAAGTGTGACTTCATTTCTGTTTCCTTCATCTGAAACAGAAATCAAATGATTATTGAATTAAAGTTTAATCATATTAAAAAAGTTAAATTACAGAAACAAAAACGTTTCAGCAGAAATTAGAAAATTAAGATTTTAAACTCCGGTTTTTCCTTAATCTCTTAATTAACTAATTCGTCTCGTTTCGAATAATTATTTACCTTTAATTCGTTCAGACGTTGACTATGAAGATTCAAAAAGTCCCTGCTCATTGCTAGAATGCTTCCCATGTCTTGATGACCTTGTAGGAAAGCTTCAATGTTCGTTATTAGCCAAGAATAAATCTGAAAACAAAATATTGCTTAAAATGTACAATGCACAATTTTTTTTTTGGGTGGATCGCGACTAAATTGGATATTGTTTTCTCAGTACAGTGTCATATGAAACATCGAGTATAAAAACATTAAATGCACTTTCATTGCAAAATTACGCAAGTGTAAAGTTTTCTGTTTTACCAAACTTTTTCAGGGTCACGTATTTAATTTGAGCGATATTTGGAAACGAAAGATGAATTGCTGTAATATGCTATCTAAACAATTGAAAACAATATACGACCGTTAGGAGCTCTCACACAAACTCTAATTTCATCAAAATATTTTAAAATACAGTCAAACTCGGTTATAGTGGAACCGTCGGGACCAGAGGTGTTTGTCCATTATAACCGAGTTTCCATTATAAAAGAGTTTGGTTATTTTCAAATCAAACATATTTTCTGGCTCGAAAAAAATTTCTATGTATTTTGCTTGAAAATTATCCGTACGGTTACGAAAAATATACACAGTCTTAAATATACACACTTGTTAAAAATTATAAAAAATACTATCCGTAAAGCATGAATACTCAAAAAAATTGGCATATAGGTCAGTAAAAAACTTAATCAAATAAATCGAAAATTCATCCATATGATTGAAAAATGATCTTTTTTGAAAGAAAAACCATGAGGTTCAGTGCGCTATAACCGAGATTCCACTATATCCGAGTTAGACTGTATAAAAACGTTACACAAGAATCTTTTCCATCTTTTACATCACATAGATGTTTAGAAAGAGTTTTTAACGCGAAATATATTTTTTAACGATTCGATTAACAATTAGGATACTGTGCATACTTATATAAACAAAAAAGCTAAAAGCTTATTGAAAAACTTTTGTATAACACTTACTTCATTATATTTTTCTAGAAAATTATTTAAGGACTCGGAAACTTCAAGATTCTTTTCTCTGTGTGCAGTGCAAGCTCCTTCTAAATTAATCTTCCTGCATTCGAGCTCGTCTAGCGTTCTCCGAACGTCCTAAAATATTTTTAAAATTTTAATCAAGATTTTTATTAAATGCCAAACTACGAATTAACAAATATACGAACTTCAGCTC
This sequence comes from Liposcelis brunnea, assembly GCA_023512825.1. Taxonomy (NCBI): domain Eukaryota; kingdom Metazoa; phylum Arthropoda; class Insecta; order Psocodea; family Liposcelididae; genus Liposcelis; species Liposcelis brunnea. The sequence goes on from CM042073.1 coordinate 24,296,493, forward strand.
CCGACGAATTGGGTCCTACTTTTTCTAAAAGCTGGTTCCCACGAATGGTGACGGTTTCTGTAGCTTCTTCTAACGAACGAGCAATGTCCGAGTGAAGTTTTGCTAAAATCGATGAAGTCGAAGGCAGATCTGTTGTGGTCAGTCTTATTTGTATTTCATCTAGTTTGTTAAACGCCTGGGAAATGACAAACAAAATTATTTTTTGAAATCATTTCATGGTTTTGAAGGTTAACAATATGGTACCTCGTCTGCTAGTTCGAAAAATTCCACGGAACCGTTTAAGAGATCCTCTCGTTTGTCGATATCGTCAAGGTAATTAGCGCATTCATCTAAAACGGCGTAAGATTTAGCTATCGCTTCTTCTCCGGCAAAATGACCACAAGATACTAATTTTTCGGTAGAATTCGTAATTTTCAAAACTTTTTCTTGCAAGTCCTAAAAGCAAACATTAATTTTACATTGGCCGTTTCCTTGCGAAAAGTCGCAAAACGAATTTCCGTAACGATTTACTTTGGCTTCTGCAAGCGTGTGAGATATTCCCTCCAGCAAGGCCCTAGAGCTGGAGCTAGAACTTCCTAACTCGTCAAAATGTTTACCGAGAGATTCTTTGCTCCAATTTAAAGTTTCTTCGACCTCTTGCAATTCGGTCGCAAGCAAAGCTAAAGCCAAACATTTCTCCAATTGCGATTTCCTCGTCAGCCAAGTCGTTTCATTTATTTTTCTTTTGTCATGGAGCACTTCTAGCCAATGTTCGACTTTGGAAACAGCTGAAATTAAAAAAAGAAAAAAGAATAATATATTACTCGATGACATAATTGTTATATTTAGCCTTGGTCAATAATTGCTTTTCTTTTTTTAAAAATCGCTTCAAGTGTTGTTAATTTTTCAAGCAAAGTATTTGTTTCTTCGTAAATGGAATCCTCACCTCTTTCGGCGGTGACCCGAATGTTATCGGGTCGAGAATCCAAGGTTCCTTCTCTCGCTATTCTTTTCAACTTTTCCAGCAGAGTTTTTCCTTCTTGCAAGGTCAAATTAAGAGTTTCGAGCATCGATCTTTTCATCGAGTGAATTTTCGACAGCAATTGCTTGACTGATTCTGTTTCGATAGGTACAGGAGAATCTTGGCAAGCGGATTCCAGCTGCTCCATTTTATCGAAGCATTTTTGTTCTTCCCTGTAAAACAATTTAAAAAGTCAGTAAAAAGCCATTGTGTCAAACCGGTTTTCGTGCGCTCTGAAAAAAATAGCTTCGAGTCATTCATTAGACGACCGTTTTCGTACAAGCGAGTAAGCCTCAACCGCCTCGGTAAAAAAATTTAATCAGTCTACCTTTTATAATTCACGTTCAATTCCAAAATATGTTTCCTTTCTTCTAAATGATTATTTACATCTTTCCAGGCTAATCCTAACGACTCTGCCATGGCCGCATAAACCTCGGCCCTCGGCCTTTGAGTCGCGATCAACTGATCCGCTTGCCTCAGCAGCTCTTCGACCGGACTCTGCTTGCTCTGGAAAAAATTCGAAATACAGCGGGATTAAAATTAAACGTTAAAAACGAAATTTCATCGGCGTCGAGGTTTTAGCATAGAATCGTCATCGCCACGAGACGCAAACGGCACCAAAAATTACTCGATCGTTGAAATAAAATGGCAGTTGCAAGTTTCGATACCGAAAAACGATCTTGTTTTTAGCGCCCCTTTAAAAAAAATGCATCCAACTTTTGGGAAAGATCCAAAATTTAATAATGAACCCGAAGAAAACTCCCGACTATAATATTTGCACCGACAAGTCAAAAAAAAATCATTTTTATTACGGTTTTGCTATTTTTAAATAGTAGCAAATCCGTGAGTAATTTTCTATGCCTATTGTATAATTGTTTTTCGAGATATTAATGTTTAGAAGAGGCGTATTTGTAAAGGCGACGTCATATCAATAATAAGCTAGTTTGGATTTATGGGAATATAAGCGTAGGAACGTCAAACCTAGCCCCGTTCGAATGCATCGCTTAACGGTCGGTAAAGATCCCTCGATACAATTATTACATTACCTAAAATTTTTTCCACAAGAATTCACTGTGAAAGCCTAAAAGCTTCTTCAGACTCGAGACTTTCGAGTGCGGCTTGACTGAAGCAACCTTTTGTCAAAAATATTCAAACTATTCTTTTGCCATCGTTACAAACGATGAAAATCAAAAAGGAGGGTTACAAGGACGGAAGAGTCATGTTTTTTTCTAGCAGAAAGTAAAAATCCAAACCCTCAAAAAGTCTATCCTCCATTTCCTTCGTACCTCAAGGAAAACAAAACAAGTTATATTTCTATTTTCAAGCTGAGTTGATGGAACAAATCCCCCCTTTTTTAAATGGATGGGCTCAATGTTTAGACTTAGAATAAAGTTATCAAATTCTTAAAATAGAACTTAAGTTCGTGGCTGAATTTTGTAATTCGAGTTTGACGTTTGGGGAGGGTGTGTTCTGTTTGAAAGCGGTTTCGTTGAAAGACTGACGAGCTGAATTATTATACGGATCCATTTCTTTTCATTTCGATAAACGGGGGAAAAAAATTAAAAAACGAAAACATTTTGCTTATATTTACCTCCAGCTGTCGTAAAACTTCTTCGTGAGCCGTGAGGAGGTCGATCGCTTCGATGAAAGTTTCTCCTAGCCTCGTTAATTCCGGCTGAAGATCTAGCACTTTTAACTGGAACCATTCTCGGCTCTGCAACGGGAAAAAAAGACAAAAAATAAGGTGGTCATATTTTTAACGATAAGCAAACACGAAAGGATTACTAGGGAAAAATTCTTGACCGTAAACTAGTCTTACCATATTTGTTTTAGTTATTAGATTTCAAATCAGGTCTTTTTTCAACCCGTCGACTGTCATTTTTTATTTCCCCGGTTAATATATGTTTGGGAATTAATATCTCTCCAAGCAAAAAAATTTTTTTTTTAATCTCGGGATTAACTATAATTAATCTTTTCTTTTCCTTACGATTAAGCTTTTTTAAAAAATTAGATTTCGCATAGAGTGAAACTGCGACCTCACCAAAATTTTTTTCAGGACTATCATTTTTAAAAGAGAACACATCCTCGATTTGAGCGAAGTTGCTGCATTTTCCGATTCGGATGCCGAAGGTACTAAATTCTTCTCCATAGATAAAAACCATGCCATATTGTTAGTAGGCGATGATGTCAACATTTAATAAAGAAAAAAATGGAAATGATTGATCATCATATAAATCCACTGACACACTGCATCGAAATTTTTTTTGAGACATCCGATAGATTTTATCGCTAATCGTTTTATATTTAACTGTTCTAGATCGGCGATTAAAATAGAATGGAAACGGTTAGTTTACAAAACTAAAGTTTGACTTTTTGCCATCGGATCTTCATTGTTTATATTCTGCAATGGAAGCTTTGTCCTAGGTTCATTAGCAAAATTTTAACAACATTAACTTATCTTGAAAATTTTGAAAATTTTAAATCTATAAAAACTGGTTCAAGGGCTTGAGTCAGTCCCTTGAGAAGACACAAGTGAATATCGTTTCCGGAAACTAGAAGAAGAAACAGAATTAAAAGATAGGTCGCGAACCTCGTGGAATCGTCATCAATGTTATCACCGACATCGAGAGCATATCAGTGATTTCAAAAACTGATAAATGAAATTTTCGAGGATTACTAAAAAATGAAGATAAAGAAAGTCCCGGAAAAAAAAGGGTTTCAATAGAGTTTGATCGGATAAGTTTCATGTGGCCGAAAGCCAAGAGCCAACGTCGAGTACATCTCGATTAAACTTATAAGATTAGTCATCGTGGCTCCTACTCTTTCGGGATTTTTATTCATAAATGGCAAAGGTGTCTTTACCAAACATGGATTTGCTCTCTCTACGTATTTAGCAAGCTTGCGCAAACTAATAGTTTATTACCAGAATGAAGTCGGTTCTTTTGATTACGAGCTCCGCAACGAGCGACTCATTAATTGACATAGCTGCCAAAGTCTAGTATCGCAATTAATAAGATTTATGTGTTAATTAATAACGGGGCAAGTGCCTCGTCCGAGACAATTTCTCCTAGGTTAAGACTGGAAGAAGCTTAAGAGAGAAATTTTTCAACGCCGATCGCCCCCGGCACTTTTCGCAGCCGACGATGCGAATAAGCAAAGATATGCTAATGCATAATTAGGTGCCATCCGAGATTCAAAACGTTTATTATTCATCTTCTCTTCGTCCTTTTATAAATGATCCGTCAATAAATTGAAATCTAATGGGGATGCACGGTGGTCTCCGTTAATAAATAATTTTTAATTAAATCCTTTTTCAAGGGACGTGATTCGAATGGGGCACCGCAAACTAAAACTTCCGGCGATGTTAAAGAAAACTTTTATAACAGCGTCAATGACCGGTTGATTTTTAATTTTCTTATGCTGCCGTGATAACGTAAGCAAACCGACAACGGTCTTGCAAGCTAAAAATATTCCTTGTGTAAATAAATAGCCAAATAAAAAACTGATGCATTATGCTTTTTGCCACGGCACGCTTGAACTCGATTCTCGTCCCAGATCAAGAATAAACGATTTTATTTTTTTTTTAATTTTTTGCAGGTCAGAGACTAGCTAAGCCCATCGATTCTTTATTCTTTCAATAAATTATTTTTGTTATCTTATCGTTTTCATGAGGGAGTGCATGCACCGGTCCGGTACCAAGTTCAAGACAAAATTTTAAATCCAATACACGTGGGCAAAAGCTTTTTGAACGAGAAGAAAAAGCTTGAAAGTAAAGCGGGATTCAGTATTCAGTTTCGGTTTATTCTATGAAGCTTCGAAACTTTCTCCGAATTTTCTTTCCCAGTCGAAAATTCCGAGAACGTTTCGAAGCGCTATTCCTTATTTTTGCCCCTCAAACGGGACGAAATGACTTGAGTTTTGAATTTCCCAGTTATGCCTAAAATCATTTCTCCCTTAAATTTTTCTTTCCGGGCTGAAACTAGTATAAAGACTCAGTGCGAGTCCAATTGGAAATTCAAGTGGAAGTTCTCGTTGCATTACAGCGAAAATAAAAACCAACAGGAACATTTTATAAACATTTTAGCTTTGTTTAAAATTGAGATTCCAATCACATAAACAAATTTTTTTTCGGGGCGTTAGCCGGTTCAAATGTTATCCCATTGATATGTTAAAGCGTGCGCACTGATAACGATATATCTTATTACTAAGAAACGACGGATTCAAATCGACACAAAAAAAACCATAATGTTTTCGTAATTTGATTCGGTTCGTCTTCTGTTGGGAAAAAAAAAACAATCAAGCATCTAATTGTGATAGTCAAATTACTACTTTATTTGTATACGATCTTGCATCGATAAAGAGTCCTTCAACTTTGTAGTAATGGGTCGAACAATAAAACGGTATAAGAGCACATCGCGTATTGCCTGAACCTGGATGACGCGCAAGGTACCCGATACCGCAGAGCGGAACTAATTCATTTGCAAGTGTTAATTTACATGCACGTACTCTGCTTACAACGTTCACGTTTCCCTGAAAGCTTTAAACCTTTCGATCTACAATGTGTTTACATCTCGTGCTCGACATCTGGCCTCTTTGAACGTTTCATCATAAATATAAATAGACTACTGGTATTAGGATCGCGGGCGAAATCGTCTAACACTCGTGAACGGCGCTCCCAAACGATTTCATCTCCCCAGAAAATCTACAAGATCGAAACAAATTTTTTTTTAAAAAAACGGGTTTCGCGAAATCGGAAGCGAAAAATCAAACGACTCGGCCTAAACGTCGTGTCGCTCATATTGCTATAAATTTCGACTTGGCAAAGTTTAACAATAGATAATCGATACCAGAGTTAAATATTTGGCATGACCTCTAATGTAGCGTTCGATTAGTTACCATTTATGGTACTGACATCGCCATTATGTTCCATCAGATAACCAGCAATACCATTCACGATTTCACGTTGTTGTTTTAACATGAGATCAGGAAAGGATTGCTCTCGAGATGAGAAAATCTTAAGCCGATTCCAAATAGGTTCAAGATTGGGCAAGATTCGCAAATTTAAAAAAAAAAATCATCCAGAGAGATGCAGCGTGCCAAAATCCGACTGTAACAAAAAAATTGAATCAAGAAGTTTAATGTAAAACCGCCTACGATTTGTATTAGAATACAAGAAATGATATCCAAGATTTTTTAAACTCGTGCGTGATGACATTTAATGATTAATAATAAATCACGAGAAATGAAATAACAATTCACCGTGAAATATGTGGAACCTACGCATGTATTACAACGGTGAAAGTGAAAGAAAAAATTGTGGGATTTGACAGGCGCCTCGGATCACTTTGTGCCTTATCTGTCCCACATATGTCGTCTCTATTTTTTCCCCGTTTACTTCTAAATCTTTATTACTCGGATTTAAGCATGGTAGCACGGTCAGAAAAATCCATTTCTGGTTTAGATTTATCGGCGACTTATTAGATAAAAGCCTACCAAGTACACACCTTAGGCCTCTTCCAAGAGATTTATATCGATTAATTGAAACTCATTATCTAATCTATACCATCTACGATCGATACAAATTAATAGGTTCTCTGAGGATAATATTCCGTAATGACTATCCCCTGGTTTCAATAAACACCAACAAAAGTTTTATTATAACACCCGACACTTTTTCGTTTCATTTAAGACCATTATAAGTTCTTATTAGTACGATCGTCAGAAAAGAACCAAATCATCAGAGAATTTCTTATTTTTTTGAGCTTTTACGAAAACATAACGTTAAATTATTAAAATTTCAATTGCGGGCGAATTTTTTCGTTTCAGTAACAAAAGCGAACTTGTCAATTTTAAAACAAATCTAGTATGATTTCAGTCGCAATTAATCAATTAATAGACTGGGTTGAAAACACAAACATTTTGGCGCCTCAATTAATAAATATTTTGTACGTTTTGATTAAAGAAATCAAAAAGTTCACAGCAGGAGTGTCGAAACCCTGGGGTGATTCTTATTTCGGTAATGAAGTATGATTGACCCGACTGTCAGTTGGTTAGTAGTGGAACATACAAATATCGCTTTTTTTTATTCCCACGGGCTTGACCTGTAAAGATACCATCTCACTTCCAAACTTTTTTCTCTTTATTTCAAACAGTAAATCAACATTTGGGTAGTTTGAATTACTGAAAGCGTTGGAATCCCTTGCACGTAACGGACGAGGAGTCATTGTCGGTAAATAAAAACCGGTCAGAATTCAAATGTTACTTTCATAGCATCAAATCTAGCCGACAATTTTTTTTTTTTGAAAACTCGAATCAAGGTGGAGCCTTTCCGGCCGTTGTTTTTCAAATGTTCAGGCTTCGACAAGGATTAAAACTTTCCTTTTGTTACGAGGGACGAATAAATAAAATCGTCTTTCATACATTAAAACCTATTAAGTCTCTATATATGTTTTGGCGATGTGAAAAAGAAAAGAAAATCAGGGCACACCCATAAGTCTCGGGTTTTTATTATTCCATTTTTTTGAAGAAGGAGTAACGCGATACACAATGTGTATGATAATGCGGTTGACAGGCGAGTCTACGTTAAATCGTTGGACTTGTATATGTAAAAGAAACCGATATACGGGAAGTGGCATTACATTAGGCTTGGAATGATCCTTTCAAACCTGAAAATAATTGAAACAACCGAAATGGAACCCTAGTTTTGGCAGCTTTTTCTGTTGACCAATTTATAATCGAGCCAGCGGCAGAATGTTAAAAGTCTTAAAGGGAATGCAAATACATTTTTTTCGCTAAAATCGGTTTATAACTTTATCTGCACAGAGGTTGTGATTTGTGTAAGTTTTAAAAGACAAGCGCCTTATTTTCTTTCAGCTTTTAACTGATTTAGAGTATACGATTTTGTGGAAATAAAAAATTTTAGAATCTTGGACATATTTTCGGCTTATATCGCGGTGCAACAATGCTACATTTCATTAAAACGAACTTTTTCTGACTAATGCGGACAAGGAATAACTCGGACCGATAAAACAAGGTTAAAACATTAACACTTACTCTAAGTAAAGCTATGACCAGCCTGGTCCCTCCACTTTGAACAGCAATAGTGCTAATGGTCGTGGTCGGTGGCGGAGTGCTTCTTCCCTCTGTCATTCCCAGCACTTGGTTACCTCCGGATCCGACCTCCATTATTGTTTACAAATCTTATTAATCTCCTTTTACTAATTTCATGTTACACTGCATCATTACAATTGCGTTTTGGAGTAAATGTATTTCGTGCATCGAAGTAGACTCGTTTCGTCAGGGAATACGATAAATTATAAATATCGTGAAAATCGAGTAATCGAAAAAGTATATTAATATTTGATTTGCGCGAAAAAAATTTGACATGGCGATGTCGCATCTGATCGTAAAATAAATGTTGTAACAAAGTGTTAGTGAAAGATAATGTCGATTCGAAAGAGCTTTAGATTTTTAAGGTGTATGTGAAGTCGTGACGCAGCACTTGGTGAGATTAAGAATGAGAAATTGATTTTTTTTAAAACCATAGACTTTGATTAATCACATTCTTTGACCACATAATAAAAGGTCCGAAAGGCCACAGTAAGTGTTATGACAAAATGAAATAACGTTCGATTATTAATGAATTAAAAAATTTTAAATTTAAAATATAGGAACTATACGGCGCAGGCTTAGGGGGGATAGTTAAAGGTATAAATACGTATGCTGTCATTATTCTAAAACTGCATGAAAATGAAAAAAAAGAGTGGGATGTTCTAGGTTAAAAAATAACGATTGGCGCAGAAACTTTATGATTAAAAATTCTATTCTGGCTTAAACTTTTAAGAGTAGCTTTTAAATTTAATAAAATAAAAATGGCAGTTATTTTGAAAATTAATCATTGTTAAAATGCATGCCTCCAACTGACACAGCCGCATTGATAAAATTAAATAAAAAGCGTAAAGTATTCAAGCATTTTTCATTTTAAAATTAGCAAATAATAATCCCTATGCATTAGAATTCAACGATCCGACTGAGATATCATGACAAATCAAATGTATCATAGTATTTCTATTCAAGCTTAAAACCAGGGGTATTAACATTTTCCCACAAATATTTAAGAATGATTTAATATTGCATGCCTTTAAAAAAAATTTTAGGTTATGATCAAAACCACTAAGTTGCAAATTTTAGCTTTAGCTTAATTTTTTTCTTATTTTCCCTTTCAAAGAAACTAATTTAAGTATTACAGTTTTTACAGTTAATCAAAATTATTTTCTAAAATTAAAGTTATATATTTCTGTAATTTATGTTTCAACGGTCCAAGTATGGGTAAAAAATTTTACATGCAATCCCCCAATTGCATAAGCACATGAAGCTAATGTTTGTTGTGCTCCAAATCATAGCCGCGAATGGAAAAAGAAAAGCAGAGAATTACTCCCTCATAAATCTGAATCTTTTCATTTTTGAAATTCACACAAACCTACTAATGGGAATATACAGTATTATTAGAAAAAACCAACAAATTATTTGCCACGAGAAAGATTCTATTAAATCTTTCTCTTGAAGCACTCTACCAAACCAAACAAACATCTTCATATTTGAAATTTTTGAACTGTTCAAGATAATGAAAATACATGATAATATTCTTTGTAAGCTCTCACCTGGCTTAATGGCAGAGTTCTGATGAAATAGTACTTAGGACCAAAATCAAACTACGAGTGTAATATTATGCAAATAGAAATAACTGCAATTAAACTTTTAGAACAAAATCTCTTTACTTCTTTTAAAAAGCCACAATGATCCAATGATGGCTGATATGTAGTGTTCAATTGGTTCTGGTTGGTGGTGGACATAAGGGCCTCGAAAATGGATTCGCGGGGTTTTTTTCGCGCTTAACATTTGAAAAAGTTTAGCAAAAAAATAAAAAATAAAAAAATAGTGAGAACTTTGAAGATAAATTTATATTTAGGGGTAAAACGGATCATTTTCCTTCAGGCAGGGAATAGAACAAAAAGTTATATGATATTTGCATAATTAAAGGGAAATAAACGTAGTTATATTTTACGGTCAAAATTAGAGGTTTGACAAATAAAAATAAAATTATTGATGTTTTCTTTTATCTGGAATTACTTCCGGCTCGATCTTTTAAACATTTAAAATAAGCCCTTAAAAATGTTATAGCTACTGTATGTATTAATATAATTAGAATTTGTTTCTTCATCTTATCACAATAATCTTAAACTTGGCAAAGCTGAATGAAAATATGACTTGATAATTTAACCGATGAAAAGGTAAATCCTGATTTTAAATGACGGCAAGCTTGATATAAAACAAAAATCAGATTTTGTTTTGAAATTACATGTTTAATTTAGTTGTCCTAGGCTAAAAGCAAAAGATCTTTCGGCGGACAGAAAGAAAACAACAAAACACCGCACATTCAACAAAATGTAAACATTAAACAAACTAATACATATGAAGGAACTATTGTAAAATTTTTCAATCCCATTTCGACAAAACGAATCTATCCTTTGCAAAATTTCAATGTAGAAAAAAACTTTACACTTATCACGTTACTAAAATACCTATTAAACGATTATACTGTATCGCGGCATGGAGAGAACCCGGCTTGCGGTGAACGTAATTTGACTAGCAGACCGTCATTGCTCGACCGCGGTTCGCGGCAAACTGGCAACTGCCTTTGCCTGACATCTTTCGACTCGTCTCGACTTGACTCGTGTTTTATGTCACTGATATTTTTATGGTTTTTTTTAACGTTGAATAAAACTAAATAAAATATTACCGAAACCGAATAATTTTGTTTTAAAAAATTTAGGAGAAGACAATTTATTTTTCAATGTTGTCTTTCGCTAAATTCGCTTTCCTTCCGGATTTTCAGGGCCCTATATCGAACACGAGGCTTTGACTAACAGCAAAATAAACAGGTGCGAATGGTCATGAAGGCGACGGAGATTCATGCCGATTTGTCAAAGGCTCATTTCAATTGATTCGGCCTTTATTTAGACGATCTGTCGTGTCCGAAACGGAGTTTAAGTGTTAAAAGTAATAAAATAAATTAATCGCAATAAATATGTTCAAACGTTTCCGTGAGGTTTCTGGAATTTTCTGGATTACGAAGATGTCCTATTCACGATCGGGTTTCGTTTATCCAAAAGATTGAGGGAGAAAAAAATGGCGTATTACTTCTAAACTACCGTAACTTCTAGTATCATTCATTCGTTTGCAGATTATTGCTATTGCACCAAAATTTTCACTTGGAATCGCGAAATCTAAAAATTTATACAGTTAAATAATGTTTGTTTTTAGTTTGATGAGCATTGTGTGTTATACTTAATTAATTACAACTAAGCTTTTAGAGAAATGTCCAAAACCGTTTTATAATTAGAAAAAAAATGAAGTCAGTTTTGTGAAAGAAACATGCTTTGTTGAAAAACAATCTGGTCTTTTGGTTCTCAAGCTGTACTACGTTTATCTAATTCATTACAGATTATTTCGATAATTACCTCATCCGTCTTTTTTAGCAGCTCATAATTCTCATCGATTCCTTCTATTTCAGATCGAGCTGCAAGCTTAGAGTTGTCTTTGACCTCAAGCAGAGGAATATGCTTTTCAACAGCAAGTTGTTGAAACAGATTTTGTGATGCATCTGAAATGTGATCATTGTCTTCCTGCGGCTTCAATAAATGTTGAGTATCACTTTCACTGGAAACTGGTAAGTTTCTTGCAGTAAATTCTTGCGACAATTCATCAGATAGGGATTCTTTATGTATTGGAATGTAATTTTCATTGTTTTTTACAATTTCAGAGAGTTTATGAATGATATCCTCTGCACTAAAGGATTCAACAGCTGCTACATTATCTCCTGCATCACTAATTATCTGAGACTTGTCAGGTCGAAGCAAATTCGAAGAACTTTCAAGTAAGTATGAAGTTACACCAGTATTTTTGCTTGTCGACATTTTTAAGCTAGTTGTTTCTGTTATTTCTTGCACAACAATTTCTTTCAACATCTGTAAAGATAATAATTATTAGAGATATTAATAATTTCTTTGAAAATGTTGGCAAAACAAAAAAGGGATTAGTTTGTTTTTAGCAGAAGTAGTTTAACCTATTGCTTGAGAGGCTTTTACTATGTACAGGTACTTATCAAAGCACAGTCAGTAATATATCACCAATAGGGCTTCAATAATGGCTGTTGCAGTGCAGTTTCTTCATAATGTTCTAATATCTCTCAACTTGAAGAACTATCCTCATCAACAAACATAATCAATCTTACAAAGATAAAAAGTGAATGCAATTTTTCATTTGTTTTTTGATTTATTTTGGTAAAAGAAAAACACAGGAAAGAAAACAAAAACAAATGAAAAAGTGCATTTACTTTTTATCAATACTTTTTTTTTTATTTTATTAGACCCTTTAAAAAAATCTTGGAGTAAGTTGCTTTTAAAATTTTTGTATGAGTTACTGATATAAATTTTTTCTTAAGTAGGAATGGATATCAAATAAAAGGAACATTAAGGGTGGAGCAAGTTGACTGTGAATCCATTTTGAGCGTTCAAATATTACAGCATTCAAATATTATGCAACAACATGATTATTTTGCTAAAATTACCAACTAACTGAAAACGATTTTAGGCCTACCTCATTGCTAATCCCAGGCGATTTTATCTGCTTCCCGACAGTTTCGAATAACGATTCCGTTTTAAATTTGTCGTCGGAAGAAGAGGTGGGATCGAGTTCCCACCACGGGGAAATGGCGCCTCCTTCCGAAACCGTTTGGAACGAAGGCGACCTTGACAGCGTCGTACATGTGCATTCGGACGCTGTGACGAATTCATCGTCACTCGTGTAATTCGAATTTTTCGAAGTCGAGTCGAGATTCAGGCACTTTTCCTGTAGGAAAAACCGACGACAACGTTTTAAAATTAAAATTTAATCTTCTAAAATGTCAAAAAATCTAAAATATCAAAATTTAAGAAAACTTCAACTGCCACTCTTTAAAAGCCAAAAAAGTAATTTAGGTCTAAAGCGAAGTCAAGTATTAACTTTTTATTAAATTATTTATCATTATTATTATTATTGGAAAGATTTTCATAAATGATGGGTATTTAATTTACACATGTCAAAATTGACTTAAGGAAGATCTACAGCATATGAAAATTTTATATTTAAATATAACTATAGTGTGTTGCAGTTGTATTGGCATTCCACCAATATTCTTTTCCGTGACGTCATGTTTCATTTTTTGACTGAGTAAAAATGATAACAACAAACAGAGACATGACAAGCTTTTTTTATTTGCCCTTTAAAATATTCTCTCAGTGGAGATCAATTAAAAAATACCTCACAGATGTTGCTCCCATCGACATCGTTTAGAGTTTCTTTGAAATCCAAACCATTACTTAGTTTTTGTCGTAATTCTGAAACTTCAACCGGGTTTTCATTAAAACCCTCAGCCGCGGTAAAGAGCCCATTTTCTATTGACCTAAAACAATTAAAAATAAAATGAGATTTTTAAGAGTATCCGCATCTTTTCTTGCCGTCGGAAAGCTTGCTGAATTTATGATTGAAAGTCGTAGTCAGTTTTTAGATTAAACCAAAATGGGTAATAATGCAAAACGTTAATTTAATAAAAGGTATCTACTGTATAATATTTATCACGGGAAGTTGCATGCAATATCGGCCCAAAGTTTTTATTTTAGAATCTTAGGGCAATCACATAATAAGGTCTTTCAGAAATAGTTAATATTATATAAATTTAAATAACTTTTTGAAGATAATTGACGTCATCAAAGTTATCAATAAAAATAACTTGCTCACTTACATAGATTTTGTATCAGTGTTGGATTGTTTTAGAGCTTTGTATCCACTATCAACTTTCTTCTTGTTCTCAAAAAATAAACTGACCGCTGAATTCAAAGAATTGCCCATTAGATTCCGTCAATTAAAATTTCACAACAAATTTGAAAAAACAATGAATAGAAATTGTAGTTCGTTGACATTTTGTGAAAATAGTTAAATCCACTTTTAATTGGGACAGTGATGAGCTAAAATGACAATGGCCCTAGACACCGGCACTCGAAATCTCGAACAACGACTGATTTACAAACGAGAAGGTGCAATCCGAAAGAATGGGATTATATATATTCAAAAATGTTTAACTCAAATTTCCTGTCGTCTCTGCCAAGTTAAATGAGTTGCAGGTTGTTTGAGAGACATCATATTTATTTTATTTGTGTATTGTTTTTTCATCTTTCATCACATTTTTTTAATATTTTAAAGCAGATTTTTTAAATGATCTTCTTAAAGAACCATCTTTACATTTTTATTAGTTATAGGCATACATTTTTTCGGTTACATTTTAAATTATTATTTTCTTTCAACTTTAAAACCCTATGCAAAGTTAATGCGCTTACGGTATGATTTTATTAAAAAATCTAAACTAAAATATTTAGGACATTAGAAGTAATGGTTAATGGTTGATGGTTGATTTGTCTTCTTGATTGATGATTAATGACTACTTTACTTACGTTCAACAAAAGAAAGAAATAATAAACTTCTTTCTTTTTTCTAATTACTTCTTTTGCCATAATAATTTTTAAGGGGAAAGGTGATAATGCACACATGTACTAAAAGTTGCATATATTTTCTAGTATCGTATTCTTGTAGTTATTGTTACTGTGATCGGTCATTCTTGAATATAGAAATAGTAGCCTAGCAAAAAAGCGGTTATTTGCTCTTCAATGACAACTCAAGTCAAAAAATTTTGACAGACTTTTCAATTTATTGTATAGATCAAGCAGATTTTTTAATTGTAGTGCAAAATTTGGCACCAATGTTTTGCGATCGACTTGAATTGAGAGCAAATGCATGGGATTTTATTTGGATGGGTTCTCGGATATACAACCTCGCAACAATCGGCTCCACTATTCATCTTGTTCCGTAATTAATTGAATCTGTGATAGTCGCTCTATTATGAAAATTATGCGGGGAATTTTAAAAAAAATCCAAACAAAAAATATGATCTCCATGTATTTTAAACATTTTTAGACACGTAATTAAAATAAACTAACATGAAACAAAAATAACACAAATCATTATGGCCTTTATAAAAACATTTAAATTAAAATATTTCACAGTCGCGATCAGATTCAATCTTTTTATCTCAGTAACAAATTAAAAAAGTTTTTTCAAATAGCACTGGGTTCGATAATTATTTACTTGAAGTATAAAATAAGGAATGATCGATGACTTGAGAAGACTACAAAAATTGCAAGTTGCTATCGGCAAAATAATTTGAATTCAAAAGCTCCCAAACTAGTTTAATGACTACTAAAAGATTACTTTATAAAATATCTCAACAAACTATCCGCTTAGCGAGATCTAAAAATTAATATTATCAAAATTTTCATTATAAATAAAATTTATAAGAACTGAGCAAAATTTCTTTTAACTTGGTGCGACAATTTTTTTTCTGGGTCATACATTAAGCTAATTTTGCATTTTTAGTGTTGAAATGTACCAAAAGCTCAATAATAATATTTTTTATTGAAATGGTAACTCCATTCATACGTTATATTATATTTCAGTTATAAAATAGCAAAGCGCTTATACGATAAATTTTAATATGAGCAAAAATACTTTTTCCCTGGTTTAAACCGCAGGATAAAATTTATCAAAAAATTCCTTTGATGGCCAATCTTGTTATTTGAGCTTGGTAATAGTAGTCAGACGAAGGAGGTAAAGCACAAGCTCCTTGCAAGTCTATGGTCGTGACCGGTCTTCTTCGTTCTTTTGCTTCTTTCACTTTTTCAACAAGAGCATCGCTGAGGTCTGGGATTTTTCTTCGCAAGTCCTCTTGCTGATGATGAATTTCCGCTTCTACTATTTTCCTTGTCGGTTGATGAAACAATTCCAAGCTATCGAACGAAGTCTCTAAATACCTTTTGGATTTCGGAGAAGGCGTGCTAGCATCGATTATGTAAATTTTGGAATTTTCGTCGTTGTTATACCTTTGCAAGGATTGATGATAGGAGTAATCTGATCTTTCGGGCTTGAAATTCGGTCTGTAATGTTCGATTTTATTGTGGTCCGACCTGGAACCTACGTATTTACTCGATTCCGACTTTGGCCCTTGTTCGATGTGAAATCTAGGAATTTCTGCTTGAGAATTCACCGAAATTTCGGCACTAAATTTAGGCAGGGACATGTCCGTATTATCCGTTTCGTAACTCAACGATTTCGAATGATTTAGCGCAGGGACTGTAGGCGCGAAATCCGTGTTGAGTAGCTCGGAAGAATATTGCGAAGAAGTGTCGCAATCGTATCTGTAGTCTGTTATACAACAGGATTTGGGCGTTTCGTTCAAATCTATTTTGTCCGATTCGCACGGCGACGATTCCTCGTAACTTCGAACGATCTCGTTTGCTTCGGACGATGCGCGATCTCCGCAAGATCTCAACAATCCGTTTGGATTTTCTAGCAAGTAAGAGGAAATTGCAGGAGGCGAAAGCTGAGATGCTTCCGTAACTTCCCTGTCCCTCCCCATTAATTCGTTGGACGTTTCGGTGTTGATTCTTGCCGGAGATCTTATTGGTTTTCTGACGATTTCCGTAGAGAAATCCGTTTTTATTTTCTCGTCGCTGTCGGATACGGGTTCGATTTCCCACCAAGGCGATATGGCGCCTCCTTCGGAAGCAGTTTGAAAGGACGAAGATCTCGAGGGTGGGGTGCAAGTGCATTCCGATGCCGTTACGAACTCGTCTTCCGCTTCCGATTTGCTGTCGCTCGACGAGTTGGGCGTCTTTGTTGTCGTCGGTTTTAGATTCGAATACCATTCCTGATAAAAATAAAAGCGATACAATTCAAGCTGTTACTAAGCGAGTTTTTTTTTTTTTTGGTTTTCAGAAGGATTACCTCAGGAGTG
The DNA here is from genome assembly GCA_023512825.1 of Liposcelis brunnea. Lineage (NCBI taxonomy): Eukaryota > Metazoa > Arthropoda > Insecta > Psocodea > Liposcelididae > Liposcelis > Liposcelis brunnea. Next base: position 24,313,436 of record CM042073.1, read on the forward strand.
GTGGAAGCCGTTCCGTCGAGAATTTTTTTAATGTTCGGAGTCACGGACGTCGATAAAGAACCGTTTTCTTGAGCGCTACATAAAGCCGAGTCCAATTGTTCGGCCAAACTAGTTACTTCGTTAAGTTTTTCGGTGATCGCTTCGACCGAAGTTAAATGACTATCGTCGAGAGATCTATTGGAAGTGAAAAAACCAAACGGATGAGAAAGGTAAGAAAATTTTGATTTTTTAAAAATATTGTGTACCTACTTCTTATCTAAGCAGACGGGCTCTTTTAATCTGGTTCTTAAAAGCCTGCCCAAGCGAACCATCCTTCCCACTTCTAACAACAATCGCTCCCTGCTTTGAAGGAATTTCCTTATTCTCGATCGTCTCTTAGCTAAATCATCTACTCTGCACAAGGCTTGGACCGACAAAATTAGTTTTCTCAGCTGCTTGCAATGCTAAAAATAATAACAAGAAATAATTATCGTTAAGATTGGAAATGACTAAGTATGTAAAATAAGGTAACTCGTACTTCTTGTACACTTCTATGAAAAACTGCTGAAACTCGAAGTCGAGTCATTTGTTCTTGCCCGACACTTTGAAGACTGTTCCAAGCGTTCCATAAGTTTCGAGTAAGCTCGTTGTTATACTCCTCGGACAATTTACAAGAATGTCGCAATGCTAAAGATGCGCTCAGCAACTGGCATCCGTATTCGTAGGTTCCCTATAAATTGTAAATGACGATTAACGAGGTTTTACAATTCGAAGAAGAGCAAAAATAAAGGCATACTTTGGCTGTTTCTTGAAAAGCTTGAAGCTCCTCTTTCATAGATTGTATTTCTTGAACGTTGCACCCTACATGCGTGTACTCTTTCATCATGACTTGGAATAAATCGTTTAACCATTGAACCTGGAAGGAAGAGTTTTTAATACATATGGCACAATTAGAGGCCTGAAATCATCCTAGTTTTAGCCTCTCTAACTCTTACAGGCTAGAGCTAAGCCTGCAAAAATACTGACTTCTTCGAGAGCCAGAATCGAAAAACGAAATTAGTTTTTGAAAGCACCTTACAGTATAATTAAAGCTCTCCGTAATTTTGCTTGAGAAATTTTCCAATACAAGCTAACTGAAAAACAAATGATTTTAAAATCCCCAGAAAAATATTGTTACTTACGGCCTGACCGGCATCTTTTTCGTAAACGTGTATATGAGTTACTTGTTCGAGTGTCAGTTTTTGAAGATCTACGCTATCGCTGAATAATTGCTTCCTGGATAGCGTAGCTTCTAATATTTCTTGAACGTTAACGATGTCGCTTTCGTAATTGACGTCTACATCTCTTCCTAAAGCATCTTTTACTGGCATCGATAACATGTCCGACAGCTTTTCGCCCTCTTTAACTAATTCTTTGGCTAAGAAATCTGAAAATTCCAATCGTTTCGATTTTAGAACTTTCGAAGAGCTTATAAAACACTGCTGCTCTTCTTACCTATATTAGTTTGACTTTCTTGTAACTCTTGAAGACTACAATCGGCCGATTCTAAGTTATTCACATCTGTACACATAACAAGAGTTTCAAATACTTGGCTCGTTTGCTCGAAATACTGAAAAGAGAAATAAAATTAGTAGTCGGGTCTAAATGTTTGACGACGATTTCGAAAATAAATAAAATTTTACCTCCGTAACTAATCTGTAAAATCTTAAACAAGTTATTAAAATCTTTCGCCGCCGCTCCAGCCTGGTGGCGAAACTTCGGCAAACGAAATCCATGAAATCTCTTTGCGATTTTAAATCTTCCGGTATTTTAATATTGTGCTGCGGAAGGGTATCGATTTTGTGCAGAAGTTCAGCATATTGTCCGTAAGTTTCCTAAGGAAATAAGGTGGACGTAATAAGTAAAAAAAAAGAGGTCGAGAAGCCCGACGAGATTAAAATAGATGGATCCTTACTCTGCATTGAAGCTCCAAAGCTTCGTGTTCCGCTCGGAGTTCTTCGGACGATGGTATGTCGTAACCGACTTCCTGCTGAGAATTAAGCATCGTTTCAGCTGTTCCCAAGATCCATTTCGTTACTTTTGCCACACCTGTTTCCAGCATGGTAATCTCTCTGGCGTCCACGCATTTCTTTTCCATTTCCAACCACGCATAATCTATGGCTTCTTGTTTTTGTTCCATTAACTCTAATAGTTTTTCTATTTTGTCTTTCGTGTCTATCGTATCTTGAGGAGTTTTATGTTCGTTGGGATTATTTCGCTGGCATTCTTTATCAGTCTTTTCGATTTGGTTTATAAGTTCTCTCCCTGAAATCGAAAGCGAAAAAACGATAAACATCAAGGAGATTTAATTGGTACTGTATATTATATTATTTCATTTTCCTTACCCGTTTGAAGTACTTGTTGAGATATGAGTTTATTGGTGTCGAAGGTATGCTTACTGAACGCGAAAGGATCCGTCGACGTGCTTATTCTTTCCCCCGGAGCAAAGTCCGTTATCTTTCGATGAAACTTGTCCAGCTCTGCGAGTACATTTTTAGCTTCTTTCACGTAAGATTCAATATACTGCAACAAAGTTTTTTAATTACGTTAGGCTCACGTTTTGTTTTAAGTGCTGGAAATTGATAGCGTCGTGACTCGAGTATATTTTCAGACATGAATTCTTTTCAAAACATAATGACAATAATTACTATAAAATACAGGATGGAAATGGATCAATTTCGCTTTAAATGTCCTCTTGAAATATTCGATCGACTATTTTTTAAAGACGAAAAAAAGCGGATTTAAATTGAAATTTTATTTTTTACGGTCCATAAAGAATAAAGTGGCAATTGCATTGTAGAAAAAATCGTCCTACGGAACCTCTCGAAACATTTTTATTCAACCGAAGTGTTAATACTCTTAATTAGCATCTTTCATTGTCTCGCGATGCTGTAAAAGATTTTTTATTTATTACTAACCAGTCTGTTTTGAATCCATTGAGAATGATTATAAATCCAGGTCCCTCCGAGCTCCTCAGGCAGTTGAGAACTTTCTACGTATTTGTGTAGTCTTGAGATCGGAATGTAAATCGGCTGAAAATGATGAAAAATCGGTCGTTAAGTAGAATGCACCTAACTGCTGTAACGTAATTAATTTTATACTTCAGTTAGATTTCATAATGTCATTGACAAGCTATTTACTAGATGAGACGGGGGTTTCGAATTTTGTTCAAACCAAACCTTGTATTTCGACGCGTTTGCTAAGATCCTACGATCGGGTTTTAAATCGGGTTTATAAATTCCTACTATCAAAAGGGATGTAATAAAAGTTTTTGCCGCAAATAATTTTATCAACTTAGTTTGCATTTAATATTTCAAAGCAGCCCAGCTTTGCCGAATAAGGTACTTTTAAAAAAAAAAAAATATCAAGTTTGGAGTAAATTTTCAATAGTTCTCCTATACTTTTGTGGGTCAGGCTGACTCTTTTACCGACCACTCCCTTTTAAAAAAAAAAAAAATGTTTTCCTCGTGATAAAAATCTTGCGAAGTAGTTGTTCATAGCCAATAACATTGAAACAGTTATTTCAGTCAAACAAGTAAGGAAATTTTGTATGGCACCAAAAAGCATTGATATTTTTGTGGACTTTGTACCGTCTTCTTTTTAAAGATTAATATAATTTCAAAACTTTGCTTTAGACTACCCTTGGTCGTCGTTTAGCTTTCGGTTCACATTACTCCATTCTGTTAGGCAAACAGAATAGCCTATGGCAAAATGAATTCCTCGACTTTTTCTTTCAACTGGGCAAAACACCTTACTTTATAACGAACGGAAAATGAAAATGAAATATTGTGGGTTTTTCCACATTTTTTTCAGACGTAATAAGTCTTTTATTTTTAAAACTTCCTGCTCGTAGCTTGATAGCACAATGATTTTACTTGTAATTTATTAACCCCTGTACAGTGTTTAGTCTACTTATCGCATCGGCAGGCTAGATCGATTTAAAACGTGGCAAATTCATTCATAATTACTTTTCTTTTTGTTTTTCATTCCCTTCAAGTCCTTATATTTAGGAATTTTTTCGGAAAGTTTAGAAAAAACACCGACCATCTTAAAATTTCCCACATATATCTTTCCTCTTATGCACGGTTTATGCTAATACATACACATTCGAATTTGATTGAAATATTAGTCCGTCTATCTTTAAATTTTTTCTAGTCATTTAAACTCCCACGCTAACCACAATTTTTTTTATTTTATAAAAGGCGAAGAAACGCTTGGTATTCACGTACATTTATCAGTTTTAATGTGACGCGGTTTTTTTTTTTTATTTTATTTCTTAGCACATAGAGTATTTATTAGCACGTGCAGGCGCTTCATTCGCCAAATGATTGATTCTTACCTCTCCCTCTTTATGAGTTTTGGTACAGTTATCGACTCTTTGCTTGTCCCAAAAGACGTCGGGTCGCACCACTATCAGATTCGCCAAATCCGGTCCTAAAGAGAAACCTATGTGACGTATGCAGGCTCTCGCTACCCTCCATGCGTTCCTTTGGCCGTCCACTAAAACCGTCAATCCGTTCCTTCTCGTTTCGGGATTGAATACGGAAGAAAAATATCGAAGGGTCAAATCGAGATTATCTTTCGTCCAGGGTTGAAGTTCCGGCGGTATTTGAACTATGACGAGCGGTCGCCCGTCTCGATCCCGGCTGCCGGGGAGACATGCTGCCTTCGTTTGCAGTACCCCTACTATCTCCCCTGCAAACATCGCTGAAACATAACCATTTCGATTGTTTCCATGTGTAGTAGTAGGGCACGTTGATCCTAACCGAGAGCATGGTAGATAATTTCCTAGTTTTAACTCGCCATTCAGGTTAGAGAGGATAATTACATGTTGTACGGTTGAATACAGGTTCAATGTTTTCATGCAACTTTGCACAAAATTACTACCGAAGTCTTACAAGTCTAACTGTGATGGGAGTAACTAAAACTTACGATCGGATTTTTCCTTTAATTTTTATGATTCTTTTAAACGAAATAATAATTGAATCGACCGAGAGTAAAAATTTAAAACTTTTTTCTATTCTTGAATCCTGCCTTTTTTCATAAATGGATTTTCGCTACAGAAGATCATACTAATTAGTTTTTCTGATGGAAAACAAATAAAATTCATTTGAAGTTAAACGATTTTGCGGCTGGGAATAGTAAGCCCAGCCGCTAGATAAGAGTGCAGCTTTTTTGTGGGGCATATTTAAGCTTATATTTACTCTCATTCTCTCGTTTCTGTTTGAGAATCGGGATCGCGGGGAGAAATAAAAAACTTTTTGTTTGGCCATTAAAAGAAATAATTGTAACTGAAACTGTTATTTCTTGATTAAACTTTTTTTTCCCAATCCCGTAAATTTATTGTCGTCGAAAAAGGTAAATGTGAACCAAGTTCCTAACCAGAACAAACTCCGAAGTCAGAGGCAAGTGATTCGTCGTGATTTGCATATGCTCATCTTAGAATTTTAAAGGAAAAAGATTCTTATAAGCTTTTGTGTTTTAAAATAAAAATTTCAATAAGTTCGGTAAAGGCCGCACACTGAGAAAAAAAGTTCTTAAAATAGTTTTGCGACAAGAATATTAGCCTTGTTGCAGAAATATTTCTAACATCTTTTTTCTCAGCGCAGACATATCGTCAAAGTTAATTTTTCACACGAGCGCAGGCGAATGATTAGTGTCGAATTGACTGAAAAAGCGAAAATTTTTTTTAACTCGATGCAAGGTAGATAACTTATATTCATCGATAACGGCACTGCCGTTGACTATTTTACTAGCGTTTCTTAACTTTCAAACTGAAAATTAAAAACTGAAGCCTGATCAAAAGTAAAAGTTTCAAGATTTTTGGCAGACTTTTTAAATGATTTCGCCTATTTTTATTTTAGATAGAAATTTTGATTCCAATAAAAACGGCTCGTATTACAAAAAAAAGATGAAAAAGGTGAACATTAGCATAAATTTTTTAATGCTTGCCATTATAACGGTATGCTTATCATTTTATGCCTGCTGTAAAAATATTGACAGTCATTGCGATAAACAATGAGTGTAAAAGGTTTTTTAAAAAAATAGAATGGAAAGGGTGTAATTTTGTGGTAAACCGCTCTCAAAAAGTAAAGGCATTGCCGTTTACTCAAGAAATTATTTTAAAAGTCTCGGTTTGGTTCAAGCGTTCGTATTAGCACTGTACCCCTGTAATGATTATTTATTACTCCTGAAGTCACGCCCGCTTAATAAACCGGTGAAAAGTCACGTAAATAAATATCTATCACATTTAGCCCTAAAGATGTAGATTTGACTTTTTTAAAAATGAAAATCGGCATTGGTTAACAGTTATTCGAATCGCATACCGATTGTCCACCCAAAGGGCAAATCGTTTACGGACAAGGATCCTTAGCAAGCTAAACTAATTGGATCTGCTTGAACTTTAACCTCTTGTGTTTCGGTTTCAACAAATGGAAACCACTTGTTATTCATTTCTTGCGATAATGGGATAGTCTTGCTTTTAATTAAGCAATTAACTTTGGTTGCGAGTCCTTGGCTCGTTAAAATGAGGATCCAGGTACTTTTGCAATTATCCATCTTTATCCGATGTCCATCGATTATCGGTTACTAAAATAGGTCTCGTCTCTCGCGCTTTTATATTAAGTTCGAGAAGTGCGAGAATGATTCAATATAGTTTATTATTAAATCATTTTGTCACTAAAACGACGAAATTTTAAATCTCCAGCAATTAATATATTTATTACTTTTCAAAAGGGATATGGCTTGTTAAATTCCGATGACTTTTTAAAAATTAGGCTCTGTTACAGCATTTCCCAGGCTAGTACCGGAGTTTTTTGAAGAGAAGAGATAATATCGTCTTTTCGAAAATTAGGGGCAAACCCACCAACCTAGTTTAACAAATAAATCTCATTTTTATAGCTTTTGAAAAGAAGTATTACGAGGGGCTGTCACCGGGTTCTAAGGGTCGTAAGGCTTGAAAATGACCTAGACCAGTGGAAAAAAACAATTAATTCGTTTTGTTCTAACATTTATGTTCTGATGGTAATCGTGATTGTGATCGGAATTTGATGGTTAATCAACCGAAATGGTTCATGCTAAACAATATTTTGCCGATTTTATTTCATATCGAATACCTCCTTATATTTATTTTGAAACTGTAACGAATTTTTTTATTCATAAAAAGATTCGGTTAGTGAACTTGAATATATTTCGAAACTGGTCGGATGCAAGTGTTATTGCCTATTTAATAGGCTTAAGTTACATTATCGAATTCCACAAAAAAGAGCTTACAACTAAATCTTTATCCTGCTGCCTGTTTCTGTTTTTTTTTAAAATTCGGATCAGGCCTATTCAAAGCTTTTTTAAGATATTTATTAAAAGTTTTGTAAATCCGGGAAATGATTAACCCTCATTATAATTTTTAACAAATACTTTAGTAATTACTCGGAATGAGTAGATGATTCTCGATCTTCTGTTTCAAAATTTTCTTGAGCCATTTTTCACATTTATTCATTTAAATAATGTGGTATCTCCATTGGAAGTAAAGTCTCTATCCCGATTTTGCTTTTTCTGGTATAAATAAGAAAAAAACTATTTTTACCGCTGAAATGATCATCCCGCAGAAATAGAAACGTAAATTAACCTACGTGTAATATCCGGAAAGCATAAAGATTTCACTGAGCACTTATCAAGAACTTGGAAGCACACATGATTCCTGCATCACGACCAACTCGCGACTTGGGGCCTTTTCATGAGGACTTGCATCTCGGCGGAGAAAACAAGATATAAAAAACACACACACACATATACAGGCTCCCTTCGACTCTCATCTGAGAGGTGTACAAGTTTTCGTTCGAATCCGCATTGAAAACCAAGCAGGTATCAGGTATTATTTCAGGTTCTCGTTTCGAGTCCCTTGGCCGATATCTAGACTCGGTTTAACTAAACATTTCTTTCTGGTACGTTGAACCGGTTTTCCTAGACTTTTGCGCTTAGGTTGAATCGGGTGTACGAGTTCCACTTCTCGACCTGTAAGACAGGCCATAATATTTTTCCATCAAAACCGATGCAAGTGAATATCTCCACTTAATTTCGTGACGAACGTAACAATTTTATCGTTACCGATATTTCATCGAATGCACCTTTTTTTAATCTCCCCGGCACCTTCGCAATTTCTTTCCTTTTCTTTCTTTTTTTAAATCGATTCGTAAACAAGCATTTTCATGCAATCGAGTTTTAAAAAACAATGACTTCAAAGCCGCGAGCATTTTAAAATCATTATTATTTATACGACTGTTGCTTTATAAATAAAATATTGAAATTAATAATTTAACAAATCAACTCTTAAAAATTTTTGAAAGTTCAGGTTCAAAACGATTCTATTTAGTATGGAACAGGTGTAATAATTAGAGGCATTGCGATCGCTTAATTCATAAGAATAATACATCAGAAACGACTCATTTAAAAAAGTTAAGTAAAATGTGTGCACCAAGTACAGTAGGCAAGCTCGGGGTTATTTAATATGTTAAAAAGATTCTAGGACAATGTATTAAAAATTTTTCCCTGGTATTCAATCGTTAAATGAGAACGGCTGTTCATTTCTAAACTTTTGCTTTGTTTTAAACTTTTAAAGGTTGTCGACTATCGACGCCTTGGCAAAATCTTATCGGTTTTGCCTGTCTAATCGATACACAAATAGCGAGCACATTTATCATCTTCCCCTTGTCATATTGAACCGTAATATCCAACTTGGTTATTTTAAGCCAGATTTCTAAAATCTAATTTTAAAATATTGACTGACCTCAAACCTTTTTCATTTGAGCTTGTTGTTCAGACGGGGGTTTATATGGCATATTGTGCTAACAAATACGAGTGGAATAAAAAATTACAGGTAGTTTTATTTACATTTTACCGGATGCGGATGCTGTAATAGAAGTGGCTAGCTATAAGATAAACGATCAGAAATAGCTTGGGGCAGCTACAACCGATTCTTTTCTTTTTCGATCTTTTTTTCGTATTAACAGTGTTTGTACCTTGTTTATTAAACTGAACCAGTTTTCAATGACTCGGAATGACGATGTCGGTGATGATACTCCTTCGTCTTCAAAGAAACGATCACGACCTTCGTTAATTTATTTAGTCTGCCACTTTCTAGTGCAGTGTACTGTCTGGGGTAAAGACCTACATATCGTTTGTTCTGTCAAACGAAAGTGATCAATGGAGCTAAAGGTGTAAACTAGGCCGATGCATCCTGACACATTGTCCAAATTTACTGTTTACAACTTCCGTCTACATATGTTTTTCTTTTAAGAGGCTTGTGACCGCGGACACCTGAGAGAGCGAGGATTTTTATCTCCACTAAAATATTTTAAGGACCAAGATGTAGTGCTTCATATTTCTTTGGTAAGGCCATAAAATGAAATTTAACTGTCAATCGTCCCACTGTTAGTGTCGTCAGCTCAATTTCACTCATGATTTTATCCTTTCTTATTTTTTTAAAAGAATATACAGTATTTGATAAACGAGTTCTTAAGAAGGATATTAAGAATTAAGTATTCCTAATGTTTGATCTTAGGTAAAAGCTCGGGTTCGGCTTTTCTGAATTTTTTTTACAATGCTAAACATTTTTCAGGCTTCAAGGAATTTGCTCAAAAAGGTTGTAATTAAATTGTCCGTCGACGGACATGGAAAACAGTCCGATTTAGAAAAATTGAAAGCACTTTAATAGACAGTCTCTTGTTCAGCGTGGCTCAATTTTCATGTAGATGCCTGAAGGTTTTGGTTTTATTTTCGACAAGAGACTTTGAATTGAAAAAAAAATATTGAGTAGCATGTATGATGTCCAAAGTCGGGTATTGTGATGTATGCTATTAATATGAGAATCCGTTAAAAATCCTAATCAGATCGTGAAAACATATGCTCGTCGACAAATCTGCACTTTGTTTGAGTTAAATTGATAAATCTGAAAAAACATTGATTGAAAGATCGCATGCTTCTTTTCAATACAAAAAATTGCCTCTAGGACCCCGAATTTTAATATTTTATCTAGACGCGATTAACGTCTCTTTTTATTTCGAGGAAAAAAAATTAATTTTACAAAACCGGTCAGCTTTCAAGATGGTTTCTTACCAAAAAACCTGAAATTTCATAAGTTTGAAAATTTCAACTGTTTGAAATAATATTTTCGTGCTGGTATTTTTTAATAGGCCCCTGAGATATTTTGTCGGGATAATCGGTCACCCGAGGGAAGGTTCGAAAAATGTTGCCTTTTCTTAATGATACGTTAAATAATCTCGGGATGGGATTCTTTCCAAATTTGAACTGGGTATTTTGAACATTATCTGGAATCGAAAGGGTTCTGTAAACGGAGTCGTGAGAGAGTTGCCTCGAAGGCTTTTCTTACTTCATCATATTTTTATTTGATTCCGATCCCGCTTTTAAATGCCGGTCAAAGAACAATGAAGACAAGTCCCATCCGGATTCTGCGCAGTAAAAACCCCAAGACGCGGCCTGCAAAAAAGGCTAATATGACATCCAAAAGATTCTGGTTGCAAAAATCGTGACATCACAGCTTATTCTTTCAGAAAGAGATTCTGTTATGACGAAAACAAATTAAATAATTCATTATCTTTAGTTGTGTGAACAATCGAGCACGATTTAAAAGATAAAAACAAAAACGATTTCACAGTCAGTGATTTTAAAAATATTAACTTTAATTTCCTTTTTTTAAAAAAGTCTATTATGCAAGTTTAGAGATGCATAAGAGTATAGAGCTAATGTAGAATCGCTTGCTGTACCAGTTACATTCACCTTACAACACACTAGCCCATGTTAAATTCTATCGCATATTAATACTGGAAGACAGTGTGGAAGTGGTCAATCACGGACATCGACCTTAATCATCTCGTAATAATGTCATTAATGATGCTGCAGGCCTGTCGCTTCTTTCTTCTTTTCCTCATTACTTTTGATAATTGTTGAGATTTCCTTTTTCGTACGATTGTTTTTAAGTTTTTCTTGAGTAGTGGATTCTTTTTCGGTTTGTGTGAAAATTTGTCATCTATGCCCGGTCGGATTGAAAAAAAGACTTCGAGCAATGTTATTTTTAAGGTGGATTATAAATTATTTCAATTCTGGATTGTAGATTTTCCTTTTTTACACTTCACAAAAATACTCCATACAAGAATGCTTAAAATTAGATCAGATTACGAATCGACTGGCAGAAGACCAGATATGCTGAGCACCCGGTTACAAGAGCATGGAAAATCGTGAAGGAATTAAAAATTAGTTGAAACAAAAAGTTTGAAGTTACAGTATTGATTCATTTACTACTTTAAGACAGCTCTAAAGTCGAAAACCGTCGCAAAAATTGTTAAAATTTCGTATTTTCGCATTTGTCCTACTTTCAATATGAAAGACGCGTCCAGAAACTGCAGTTGCGAATCCTATCCCCTCCTTCCTTTATTATTATTATTTTTTTTTTTTTTAATTATTTTTTTAAAATTTTTTTTTTTAAATGGTTGAGACTTTGACTAGATAAAGTTTACCGATCCAAAAAAAATTGATTAAATTTTTTAAAATATAAATAGATAAATCAATTAGACGAAGTAAAAATAAAGTCGAGTAACTAAAAGAGTAAAATGCTTGAAGATGAAGCAGGAAAATTGTAGGCGTTGATGATTACACGTTTTTAAGAAATCGCAGCCGATTAGAAGGGCCGATGCCACGTTTTGTTGATTTCTTATTACTGTAATTTGTTATCGATCCAGTAGAAACAAGGCGATCGTTATATCATTTTCGAATCACGCTCTCAAAAAGATGACATTTTTTTTAAACTTCATGTCCCGATCTTTTCGTCAGAAAATAGTAGATTTGTGAGGGCGTTAATATACAGTATCTAAAAATATTAAAAGTTTGATTTAAGGAAAATTGAAAAACAGGCTCTAATTTATCTTATCAGTCGAGTCAAAACTTATCATTTATTGCACGTGCGATGGAGGGAAAAAAAGTGAGGCATATTTTTCTGGTGAACTCCATGTTTTGCTTCGACTCATAAAATATTTTTTAACTTCAGTAACAGAACCGAATTTTTTTTTTTATTTTTCAAAATTTGAGATGAAACGTTTAACCACATAAAAGATTTGACGGAGAGTGTTTTTAGAAGCCGGCAGTTTTCTCACCCTTTTTTGTTTTATTAAAGCCATTTACTCTTTGCAATGGAGTGGTGCAATTGCTGAAATGCGACGCCCTTTTCAAGACGTTCGTGCACTATATTAGCGAAAACTAAACGGGAAAACTATCAAACCATAAAACCATAAAACCGACAGAGCCGCATTATTATTTCAAGCTGTCATGATCTGTTTCGTTTACCTTGAATGGGCGTGCTTTAATTTTACCTTTATTTGTTGTGCGAAAACTGTTTCCGGCTTATTTCGTATCGATAATTATTCTCCAATCTTGAAACCGAATGACTGGTCATTCAAAAGAAATTTTGAACTTTCAGTATTCCCGCCCTCTTAGATAGTTATCTACATGGCGAATAAAGAAAAGCCGCAAACTATACAGAAAAAAGAAGCTTAAATTGAAAATTTTTCAAACAATCGGCTAGTTCTAACTCAAAATTTTATTCTGTACCCGATGGTTTATCCAAAAAAAAAAAAAAAACATTTTTGGAATATAAAGCTAGACATAGAATGCAAGTTTAAAGACTTCTTTATCGTTTATTTACTCTTTGTAGAATTTTATTTTTCATTTTAGGCTTTCTCATATAATAAAAAGCTTCTCGATTATGTAAAGACCAGCTGAAACACTTAATTTTTCGTTTTCAAAAAGATATTTACAAAAAACCGATTTTTAGAATCCAACTTTGTCGAAAATCTATTTTTACAGAAAACAGTTTTTTCCTACACTCTAGAGCTGCAAACTACATCCTATCAGATGTATTTCGATGCAAGGAATCCGTTGGAATTTACAGAATTTAAAAATTCGGCCGCGTTTTCAAGATATTTGCATTTTTCAGTTTCGCTCTAACGAAAAAAATGGGCATTTTTTCGATGTTTGAAAATCGATATTTCAATTTCGATATATGAATTTTTTGGCTTGAAAAGGGGGAAATTGTCGATGAATTATATACTGGGAGATGTATTTTAATCTGAGGAATCGATTGAGACTAGGTAGAGCACTTAATTTTTCGTTTTCAAAAAGATATTTACAAAAAACGGATTTTTAGAATCCAACTTTGTCGAAAATCTATTTTTACAGAAAAATGATTTTTCGTACGCTCTAGAGCTGCAAACTACATCCTATCAGAAGTATTTTGATGCAAGGAATCCGTTGGAATTTACAGAATTTAAAAATTCGGCCGCGTTCTCAAGATATTTGCATTTTTAGGTTTCGCTCTAACGAAAAAAATGGGCATTTTTTCGATGTTTAAAAATCGACTATCGATTTTCGATTTATGAATTTTCCGGCGAATTACGGGCCAAAATATTGATGAATTATATACTGGGAGATGTATTTCAATCTGAGGAATCGATTGAGACTAGGTAGAGCACTTAATTTTTCGTTTTCAAAAAGATATTTACAAAAAACGGATTTTTAGAATCCAACTTTGTCGAAAATCTATTTTTGCAGAAAAATGATTTTTCCTACGCTCTAGAGCTGCAAACTACATCCTATCAGATGTATTTCGATGCAAGGAATCCGTTGGAATTTACAGAATTTAAAAATTCGGCCGCGTTTTCAAGATATTTGCATTTTTCAGTTTCGCTCTAACGAAAAAAATGGGCATTTTTTCGATGTTTGAAAATCGATATTTCAATTTCGATTTATGGATTTTCTAGCTTAAAACGGGCCAAAATATTGATGAATTATATACTGGGAGATGTATTTCAATCTGAGGAATCGATTGAGACTAGGTAGAGCACTTAATTTTTTGTTTTCAAAAAGATATTTAGAAAAAACGGATTTTTAGAATACCTTCTTAGAAATTCGGAATATGCAAAGAAGGTACGGGTACGAAATTTCGAAATCGGTTCAGTGTTAATGCAACGCGATCGTAAACTTAAAAAACCTGAATAGTATAGCGGACATACATATATGTTTCTGTGACCTATAGAGAGTCGAGTCTTGACTGATTTCTCATACAAAGACTACCACGGTTTTGCCCATGTTTTGAACGAATGAATCGTGTCCCGTTATTTGATGGATTTTTTGACACGTTTTTCTTGTACCCTTGCAAAATGATACAGGGTATTTCGAGTCGTTACGATGGCGCTAGTTTTGTCAATGGTCGCACGAAAAATTAATAAATGACCCTGTTGAACTTGGTGCGCTCGGAATGCGTGAAGAGGTCGGTATACCAGTTTTCGGGTTACCAGTTAATATTCTAAGCAGTAGCCAGGCTTACTCCTCCCTCCGCTCCAATTTTTTTTTATCAATGTTCTAATTTGCCTTTTCCGAGGGCAGGATTATTATTATTGAGAGTACGTGGAAGATTAATAGATTTACTTTCATCAAATTTTTCTATGAACGTATCCGAAAGTAATTACAACAACGATTCTCATGCTTTAATACGATTCCCATGTTCTTGTACCTTTCGTATTATTCGGAATAATCCGGCATTTCTAAAGCTTAAAGCTAAAGATGAAACTTTAAGGGTCCCTGCTTCGATTTTGCTCGAGCAATAAGAAAACTAGGAGACGTAAAATTTTTTACAAAGGTTTTTGTGTAAATGCTGAATAATGCATCATTTCATTTTTAGCCTGTTACATGGATGTGGCTTAGTTAGCACTATACTTATTATAGAATCTATGGGGCGTAGAGAAGTGGCGACCCCACCGCCCAGTGGCTATGACTACGCCACTGCAAGCAGCCAAGACCTGAAGGTCGTTAAAAATATTCCTGGTAGGGGGCAGAAGCCAAACCAGTACTGGCTTAAGGCTAAAAACAATACTGTCGGTTAGGCTTAAGACCAGATAGCAGAAGGCAGAGTTGTAACAACGGTATGGCTCCTGTACTGCGATGCGGAAGGTGTTGGAAAGCCGCCGCATTAGTTTTTCTTTGTATAGCCGTCATGTCTAAAGGTTTGCTGCGCAAGAGCCGATATAGTCGTTTCGGCTGGAGTGTTTGCTCAACGCCATACGCTCTTGGCCGTGATGGTCGCCGATCTCCGCTTCGGAGTGGCATTTTAAGAAGAAGATTATAGAATCGGAAATCGGATATCCATACGTACATGATATTATTATTTCACAAAAAAAAGATTTTTTATCTTTGATAGTCGATGAATCGATTCGCTGAGCCGGCCCCGGATCGATCCTTGGATCGATCTGGCTCTAGCGATTGATTCCACGTTGGAGGTAAACGATGTTTAGTCCTGTACTTAAAAACGGGCTGTTCTTTTAAAAAATATTGAGTTGCTGCAATACCTATCGACTTTTTTATGAAACGAATGGAAAGTTAGTTTTGTTACGAATTGGAAGATGGCGCTATTTTACGGTGAACATGAATCAGACTAAACCACTCGATCTTTGGCTCGATACTTAAAATCCAAGAAATGTGCCAGAGCTAGTCTATATGTAGAACCATGGCTTGTTGAAAAAAAATTTTGGTTATGTATTTTCGTCTGCTTTACGATTCGAGATGAGCCGTCTCGATTATCAATTGGGTTTTTTTTTTCCCCATGAATATCTGATACCTGGATTTACAGGTTTTGCTATAAAAAAAACACTTATTTTGCTAGAGACTCGAAAATATATTTCGGAATCTACCCGAGGTTTAGCCAAATGACTAAAACAAATGAAACTTATCTGTCGATAATTGAATGGATTTTCCCACTTGAGAAAGGGATTTAAATTTTAGTATTATTTGAAAAATTCTTACGTCATTCGGTTTCAAAACGTCAGTCTATTTATAACGCAAAAGTTAGTTCGATCATGAAGCGTCGTCGCATTAACCAAACTTGAGATTCTTTAAGTAAGTTTTTAAGTTGAATTACGAACGATATCGTTTCGGAAATGTGAACATAATCGATCTGTCATCGATCTATTATGATTTGACAAGTGAATTCCGATCGTGCCACCTTGTAAAATTTTTTAACATAACCTACAAAGCTTTGAATCCGATTCGACAAGTGAAAAAAAAAGTTAAAAAAAGAAAAAAAAATTTTTAATTATTTCGGGAATCGCTTGAGCAAAGACAGAATCGATCGAATTTTTAAAATCTTTTCGGTTTTATTGAATCAAGGTAATCGATATAAATTGATTATTAAATTTTGGGAAAACTTATTTTAGTTCTAACCAGGATACGTTATATTTCGTCACAGGCGCCATATTGTTCCTTGTTTTCCCGGGGTAAGATGAATGTTGAATGGTTGTCAAGGTATGTTTCGGAATTATACACTTTACGCATGTTTCAATATTCGTAACGTTTTGCTTGAACGTACCGACTAAATATTAAGGCCGATAAATTTGATTGGATTTAAACATAAAAAAATTGAAATGTATGTGATAATTGTGAAAAACCCGAATTAAATTAATGCATTCATATTACCCAAAAATATTTGAAATAAATACAGTTAAGAGCAAGCCGCTTTCTACAATATAAAAATAATCTGAAAGATCAGTCAAACCGCTTCCTGTCTAAGAATAGTTCTAAAGGGAGAATCATTGTTTAATTCTTTTAGAAAATCATTTGAATTATTTTAAGCTTTTTGTTTACAAGTAGTTAGCGGTAATTATCAAGTAAAAATTTATTAATTAACAAATTTTCCAGTGTAAACTATTTGAAATTAAATTCGAGTGGGAGAGCGACAAGAATTTTAGCTCTGATGGATATATCTCTCAATATCCACCTCCACTTATATTTGCCATAAAAACGTGGACTCGGACTGAAAAGTAGCAGAGTCTCTGCTACTTTATGCCGTTACCGATTATGTTTTTTGGAAAAGAAAAAAATGTTCTTGTTAAAAACAAATACAAAAATTTTTCAAAGTATACTGTCTTCCAACTGATATGCTTCAATAAAAAATGTTTATTTTCTCTTGTGAAAATAAAGATTTCTATTACTTTCTCAATGTTCTTTTTTTATAAAAAGCGTTGTTGAAGTTAACACATATTCAATGGAGAATTCGTCTTGCTTCTTTCAATGCGTTTGTTGTTTATTTACTATTGTTCACCGATATAATTTTTGTATCAACATGTTTTTTCTCTCGTAGGAAAGCGATATACATTTTACAAAGGTAAAAATTCGAACCGAGCCTCGGAAAGGCATCGCTCCCATGCGCCCGATTATTTCCTGCTATGGGCAATCAACATGGAAAAGAAAGAAGAAGTTATGGAAGAAAAATTGACTGGGAGCATGCAGGTAATCTTGGGAAATCTGCACCGGGTGTGTGCATGCTGTAATATTAAAAATACGTTTCTTCGCTTTTTTTGGCAAATAATTGATCTTTTAATCGACCTTATAGCCGAAGAGCCCAATCGTAATTTAGGAAATATTAATTAATGTCTTTCCAGAGCGCCCCTCACCTCCTGGAAAACCGTATTTGGTTCCTGAATCTCCAGATCAGCTGCCAGATTTCATAACGATAAGATGGTCTCCGCCGATGAGCGATGGAGGAGCTCCTATTATAGGTGAGCTAAAATATGAAAAGAATGGTTGCTTATGAAAGTAATTTTTGGAATTAAATCGTTACATCGCTTCTAGGTTATTTGGTGGAGCATCGGCGCACGGGCTCACCGCATTGGCTTCGTGCAAGTCCGCAACTTGCGATCGATACCGAACTAACGTTGACCGGTTTAGAACCGGGTTGGCGTTATCAGTTTCGAGTAAGTGCAGAAAACGATGTCGGTAGATCCGACCCGGGAGAATTGTCGGAACCTTTGACGGTGACGTTACAACGATCTGCAGCGACGGCGCCTCATTTTAATCGGGAACTTCAAGATACCGTAGCTTTAGAAAACGAGAAAGTCGAATTCGTGGTTCACGTGATCGCTACTCCTCCTCCCAAGATTTCGTGGTACAAAGACGGTTTCGAAATATTTAGCAGTCGGAGGACGAAAATCGTTACGGAAAACGATCAAAGCACGTTAATTATTCATCAAGCCGCGTTACAAGACGAAGGAGAAATCAAATGTACTGCGACGAATCGAGCAGGACACGTAGTCACGAAAGCAAACCTTAAACTCGAAGGTACGCACGAATGCCCGAAAACGTTGCCGATTAGAATCGGGGGGATAATGAAAATGTGATCTCTGCATTCCAGCTCCGCCGAGGATTCGATTGCCTAGGCAGTACGAGGACGGGCTATTGTTCGAAAAGGGAGAAATGATGAGGCTGAAGGTGTCAACTGCCGGAAGACCTCTGCCCAAAGTCTCGTGGTATCACAACGGCGAATTAATCCAGCACGGAGGCAGATACGACATTGCTGATACGGAAAGAAATTCCGTGCTCAGAATTAACGAAGCGATGAGGGACGACAGGGGAGAATATTTAATTAAAGGAATTAACAAAATCGGAGAGGATGTCGTTTCGTTTCTAGTTACCGTTACAGGTAATAAAAGCATATACCGATTAACTTAAAAAAATGTTGGTTTTATTTATACTATTACAAGAAAAGTTGACATTGGAAGGAAAACTGAAAAAATAACGAAATAACTGAATGACCGATGCATTTTTAGATCGCCCGTCCCCTCCCGGAAAAGCTCAAGTCGTCCTGACGCTAGGAAGATCCGTGACTTTATCTTGGTCCTGCCCCGAAGATGACGGCGGCTGCAAGATCGGAAACTATATCGTAGAATATTTTCGGGTTAGTTTTATCAGTTCTTAGAGCTTCTCTAAAATTATCGTTTAATTAAATTAGTTTCTCTCGTTATTTCAGATCGGTTGGAACATGTGGTTGAAGGCTGCAACGTGCCGGCAATTGACGACGGTCCTTAGCGAATTAATTGAAGGATCCGAGTATAAATTTCGAATCAAAGCAGAAAATCCTTACGGTATAAGCGATCCTGGCGAAGAATCCGACATAATTTTCATTCCTGATCCGAAACGTGGTATTTTGCAACCTCCGCCCAGGAAAGAAGACGAAGTGACCGGTGTTTGGTTAGACGAAGCAAAGAAGCGACCTTCCGAAGACGAAAACGAAAAAGATGTAGTGCAAGAAGCTAAACGCAGAAGAATTCTAGAAGAAAACGCCAAAAAATTATTAGACACTCCTCTTTCGGTTTTACTGTCTAGAGAAAATACTTCTCCGAAAACGATCGAGAAGCCTGCAAGAAAGGGTTTACCCTCTCCGTCTCCTTCCCCGCAACCCGATAGCGATTTAGAAACCATTTCCGTGCAAAAAGATGCGACCAAAAGACACTTCGATGACGAAGACGAAAATGTACCTCCTCCTGTTCCTAAGAGAAAAGGAAAAATCGAGAAGCAGAATTTGATTCCTGACGTTGAGGAACCCATGTCCGCCGACGAAACTTCACCGTCTCTTCATCTCCCCGAAAACATTAATGATTCCAATATATTAGATGCACCGAAGCCAGGTGTTCGAAGAAAGAGTTACCCTCCGACTGAAAATGATTCTTCCGGTGGTAATCGAGATTTCCTAAACGTGACTGACATGTATCCGAGGGAAAACGATGACAGCGTTCTTCACGGAAGCTCCGAACTTATGCTGGTTCTTTTGCCCGAAGAACGTTCCAAAAGCGTCGAGCTAAGTAAGTTTTCTTAATTTGCGGTTTAAGATGACAATGATAACGATGGTCGGAATATCGCATCCGTCGATTTGTTTCAGATAAAAGTGTCGCTCCCATTTTCTGCCTATTCTTTAAGTTATTCTTAAAACTATTTATATTATTTTATGTTTTTTTTTCTTTTTCAGGCGCGCAGCACAGATCGGAAATAGAAATGAGCTTAGCGGAGTCTGGAGTGGCGCCACCTATGTCGCTGTCAGCACCGGAGTTAGGTAGCGGGGAGCCGCTGGAAATGCCGCTCATGAGGGATGCCGTTAGTTCGACCGAACTACTTCACGAGAGAGCGATGGCAAGGTTTTATCAAGCCGTAGCAGACGAAGAATCTCAAAAATTGTTGAAAAGAAGATACAGTACCGATCGTAAATCAGCAGAAAGAAGGATCAGTTTAAAGGACGGCATATTAGAACGAAGGCACAGTTTTAAAGATGCGACGCACACGGAAAAGCAAGACGACAAAGATAAACCAGAAGAGAGAAAAGGTGATGCAAACGTCACAAAAGAAACCGTTTCGCTTGCAGATAAAACCGCTGTACCAGAAGAAAGATCTCCCGAGGCGAAAATGAGCAAAATTCCGATCAAAAAAGACGTAATCAGACCCGACGAGTTTAAGACTACTGAAATTAAAGAATCTAGTTCTGAAGAAATAAAAAAATCCGCCATCCCTCGACTAAAAAAGGAAATTCCTTTATCCGAATCTAAACCCAAAGCTATTTTAAGAAAAGAAGAAAGACTCAGTTCCGTGGAAAGAGAACAGCTGGAATTTGCTTTAGTAAGGGACCGGATTCGTCAAAAGAACGAACAAAATTTACAACCTAGAGTTTTGCCTCCTAGACCTCCGAACTTGCATCAACAAAGTAGCAGTCAGAAAAGTTCTTTCGACAAAGACGAAGAAATGGAAGAAGAGGAGTACGCCGAAGAT
This sequence comes from Liposcelis brunnea, assembly GCA_023512825.1. Taxonomy (NCBI): domain Eukaryota; kingdom Metazoa; phylum Arthropoda; class Insecta; order Psocodea; family Liposcelididae; genus Liposcelis; species Liposcelis brunnea. The sequence goes on from CM042073.1 coordinate 24,334,100, forward strand.
GAGGAAGAAGAGGAAGATTATTTAGAAGACGAAGAGGCCGAAGAAGAAGAAGAAGAAGAAGAAAACGAGGGAGAGGAGATGGAAGCAGAAGAGCTAAGAGAAGATTTAACTCTAAATGATGCGAAATATCGACCGAAAGTGTTAGGACTTCAAACGCCTCCTCCTGTTCCGAAGCACGGAGTCTCTAAAAAATCTCCCGAAAAAGAACAAGCCAAATCGAGAAAACAGATCGAAAGAATGGCTCCTTACGCCGAAGAAGAAGATACTTATCATCCTAGAAGTATGATACCCACCAGAAGCGTTTTCCCTAAGCTCGAAACGCCTTTGCCCGTGACCGTAGAGTCACCCGAGGAAACGAAATCACAGAAGCCGGAAATCGTTATAAAAATAGAAACACCGGAAGAAACGAAATCCGATTTGAAAGTGGAAGCCGTCGTCGCACCTTCGTTGCCGCCACCGGAACCAGTAAAATCGGAAGCGCCAAAAAAAGTGACCGAAAACCCGGAACTGGCTAAAAAGCCTGAAGTCACCCTTGCTGATATTAAGGAACCGCCTTCGAAAATTCCAGTCGTCGCAGAAAAGGCCCCGAAAAAGAAAACTCCCATATTCAAAAAAATTGAAAAACTCACTTTGAAAAGAGACAAGAAAATTCCAGCAGTCACGTCTTTAATCGTAGACTCGACTGCTCCTATGGCATCCGTAGTCCTTCCGAAACCCATTTTGAAAAAGAAGTCAGTTTTAAAGAAAAAAGATAAAGAATCAGTTAAAGAAAACGATAAATCCAAATCGAGCAAAGAATCGGTCAATGCAGAAGATGTAAACGAAAACGAAGATGACCCCTCAAATAAAAAAAAGAAGCAGGTTCGTATCGCCGAACCGAAAGAAGCCGACGTTAATTTGAAATTACCCACGTCTACCGATCCGAAACTGTCGCCCAACACCGCTAGAAATCAAAGATTGCAGAGGAGACAACAGTCTTTGGAAGAGGACGAACAAGGAAACAAAGTATTGATTTATCATTACAGCGACATCGTCCGAGAATACGGCGGAGCAAAGAAACCTCCACCGAAACTGTATTTAGATTACGAAGAATTAAAAGCTCACGCTCCGGAAGAAGAACAAAAGCCGACTCAAGAAGATTTGTCACCACGGCCGACCGACTCGGAGACGGGTGGAAATGTCAGCGATGCGGAAGAACGAGGAAGTGCTTTAGACACGACTCAAGTCGAAGAAGGCACCGAAGCCTCGAATCCTGAACCGAAAAAAGAAAAAATCACTGAATCCTCGACCGAAATCGAAACGGAGTCGGTCGTGACGAAAACTCCGTCTCCCGAACCGGAAGAACCCTCGAGTTTGAGGTCTTCGGCAGAGAGGACGCATTCTCCGAGTCCCGAAACTCTCAGACCGTTAAGTCCGGAGGAAAAGGTTCGATCTTCGATGGAATACATGACCGATGTGGCCATGTTCATCGTCGCCTGTTGGTTATATCTTTTCAAAAACGAATTATATGCCATACCCGTTCTTTGTTTGATGGTGTACAGGCAAATGAAGGATTCGGTTTTAGAAACCTATCAAAATGTAAAAGAATCCATATCGAATAAAATTCCTGAAAGGTTCAAGAAAAAGGCAAAAGAAAAGGAAGGCGAAGATGAAACCGAAAATGGGAATCGAGAAATTGATAATGACGGAAAGGACTAATAAGGTATATTTTAAAAAGACTTTGTAATTTATATTTACTCTGAAGCACAAAATAGGTATTTTTCCTAGCAGTCGAATGTACAACATTTCAAATTTACGTCCATCATAAGGCCGTCAGCATTTGTTGAATTTTAAACAAGAGTTTCCTAAAAAATACTTTTTCCAGGAACCTTTTGTCATTTGCATAAAACGGCCGACCCCGCTTACAGCAATTAAAAAATACAGTCGAGCCCGTGTGTCGAATCTCGTATAACCTGCTCCTGTAAAAATAGTTGGAGATAAGGAGCTTTCAAACTGAAAATGTAGGAAAAGAAAGTGAATTACATGCTGAGTTTCTCATCGGAATTAAAGCCCGATATACGCCGGAGAAAGAATTTTTTTTCTTTAATTAATTTCTTTTTTTTTTAATTTCGCGCCTTTTCCCGTCAAGTATCCGCATTTTCGAAACCACATAAAAATAAGGTCCTTCGTAAAAAGTTTTGTAAACTGATTAATTACTCAAATTGAAGTTTTAATGTTGGTGAAAGACCGTGTAGCGAAAAAATTTGACTTTTATTTCGTATTTCTGCATTATTTTTTCAAGATGCAAAAGTGGTTCGTATTCGACTTCTACTTTGTACTGGGAGTATTTACAGTATATGTACATTGACTTGTAGAAGCTTGAGAACCTTTTAAGTTCTTCTGAATTATGAAACTTGTCAATACTTGGGTTCGGCTGTATTTGAAATTTTAAATCTGGAAATGAAGATCGAAGTTCACACAAGGACGCCTGTTATAAGCGCCCCCAAAAACCATAAATCGTTTCTGAAACGTATAAATGCGGAGTTTTTACGATTTATGGTACTATTTACTTTGAGGATCCACAACAAGCTTTCTGTCAATTTTATGTGCCAAATAATTTAGTATTTCTCGATTGCGGAGGTTAATTCGAATAAGGACAAGTTTATGATATCTCTACTTTCATTTCACGTCGATCCTAAAATCTGAATGAAATTAAGGCAGAAGTAGAGAAACTTAATGCAAAAAGATCCTTTTGAAAACTGACAATCTTCACAGAACTGTATTTTTCAGGTTTTGATCAAACTTGAAGAAATAAAACTGAAAACTGGTACCTTTATTCGCAGTAAAAAGGAAGAGAACTTGTCCTACGGTTTCTTCGGCGCTTGATGCTGCTGTTAAAAACAAAGGTTTTTATAATTTCATTAATTCTGTACTTTTTTTTTAAAAATTTTGATTTATTTATTACTTGAAACTTCGTCGATTCCTTCTATATGTACCGTAAAAGACTAGAATAATTTATTAAGTAATGTCAATTAGTGTAGATGTAGCAGCTGTCTGGGGAACAATGTGGTGTCTGGTTACGCTGCTGACATTTCTTCTTGATATCTTTTTTTACTTTCATTCCTTCATCCACTTGCAGAATTATAAGGAATGATGTTTTCATTGGACTTTTTTCTTGCTTCTTGTCTTCCTATCTTTTTCCAGAGCATGCAGTGGGTTTCGGTAGTTGTTTTTATCAAATTAAATGCTTCTTCAGCCATAAACTTTCTTTTTTTCCGCAGGTGAGACGTTAACCTTATTATGATGCTGCTGGAGCGAAATGAATAGTGAAAGGTAGATTGTAGGCCACCCCAAGGTCTTTAGGAAAGAGAAAACGGTGGAACGATTTACAGGTAAGAGTAAAAGCGTATCATATCTGTTTTTCGTTCTTAGTAATCGGCTAAAGAAGCAAAGTTAAAATTCTGTTCAGCAGTTAACTCATTTTTTCTTAAATATTAAAAAATCAAAGAAAAAGAATAAAACGGTAAAAAAGTGCAGTCGCATGCGATCCAAAAATCGTGCATCAGAAAGAATTCCGTTTTTTAATTTACAAAAAAAAACAACAAAAAAAAAATGCTCATGCGCATTGAGATTTGGCCAAGCACAACAGCGCCGTGACGATTTTAGCCCCAGCTCAACGAAATAACCAATTACATCTTAAGAAAATACACCTTTCTTTGCGTGTTACTCAATCAATTTTAAAATATTAAATATGTCGCGTTTCGAGGACCGAAATTCGTGATTAAATTTCTTTTTTAATTTGTCTGTTGAAAGTGAACAAATCTGGGAGAATAATAAAAAAAGTGATACGTGAGTGATCGGTCTGTGATCGACGTTTTTTTTTTATTTTATTTCAAATCGTTTTGATTGAATGCCAAATTTCTAGTACACTTCAACGAATTTGACGTGGTTTGGCAAATTTTTAATCGGTCTTAGCAGAACAACAATAGAAACCACCTCATCTTTTTCCCCCCTCGCGGAAAACTGCATAGCGCTTGCCTTCTTGCAACCAAAACTATTTTTGAAAACGCCGCATTTCATTTAAAATTCCACAATCTATAATCTCCTTCACTTTTAATTAATTCGAAGCGATCGAACGGTCGAATAAAATAAGCGATCTTCTTTTAACTTTTATTGCAGATAAAATCGGAGCCCTTGAAATCCTCGATTCGATTTAGAACCTATTGTTAAATGAATAGTGGCGATTAATTCATCACCACTACAAACAAATTGTAAAATTTTTTTGATACACTTCGCTTAATTTCCGAAGATGTATCTAGGCGCACCGGCTTTTGTCGAAAATGATCCTTGAAAGCTTGTTTTATTGGTAATTAAAGGATCTTAGGCAATGATTTGTCAAACAGCAAAACTTAAAGTTAATCATAAAATTAATAATAAAAATGGAGATTCAATAATGTGAATGTGAAAGTAACAGAGAAACGTATTTTTATAAATATAAATCTGTCGGTTCAATTTCAAACACAACCGACCCAATTTAAAGCTATTAATAACCGGTTCGTATGCAGTAAACATTATAACTAAATTATAAAAACAAGATAAATTAATGTCTCAAACATCTTTTCAGCATTTTCATTCTAAATCGTTCAATATAAGTTGATCTGGAATAGTTTTTTAATCGTTTTTAAAATGCTGAGCTTCCTCAAGAGCGACCCTACACTTTCGAAATGACTATTTTGTCAGGTAGGTGAAGATTCGGACTTGATGCTTAAAACTTAAAAGCTTACCATACTTCTTATTGGTTGTAGGATATATATATACTACAGTAACCGTACATTTTACCTGTTGCTATTCATCGTAAATTGAACATAAGAAGTAACTTAATGTTGCATGGTTGCTCATAAAACGATAAACCTTTTTTTTTTGGTTGCACAATGCCCATGGCCCCTTTCATTTTCTGATGTCAAAATTTCTTCTCTTCTTATCGCTTTACCTTTGCAGGATGCTTCGTTTTATAATCGTATAATAACGATAACGATAGGTCGAATACCTTATTTCACGATAAATGTTTACCCGAATTCAGTCAATGCTGACATTTTTGACAGCTTTTATATTGTCACAAATATGCAGCGGAATAGAAAAATCCTTTTTGAAAGAATTTTACTAAATCGTATAAATAATGACATTCCAAGCTGTTTTTATTCGAATAAAATAAATGATGTAGAATCGTGAACGAAAACAAATACCACCTTTAAAATTTTTCAGGGTTACTCAGAAGGCAGAAAGATAGAAGGTGGTATTAGGAATTTTTTTCTTTTTTATCAGATATCTTAAACTATCAACCATTTTTATTATTTTTAAAGTCTTGCAAATCTCTGGACATAGTTCAGAAAAAAACTTGATTCCGAAGGACGCGACGTTTTCTGGGGTTGCATCGCCGAAAACGAGAAAAACGCGATCCCGAGCAAAACTTAAAGGCACCCTTAAAAAACTCGTGGAAGGATTTTAAAATCGTCTTGAACTTTTTCTTGAATGCCTCAAGCGTATTTTTGCAGTTATCGAAAAGCTCTGCATAATCGCTTTTGTAAATCATTTTCGATAATTTAATGTTTAATTTGATTTTACAGAACTGACTTCGAGAAAACCGAACCCTGCACCCCCCTGCCTGGCTACCACATCCTCGACGTCGAGAGTTTCGGTACGGGAAGGAGACGATGCGTTCTTGCTGGTCTTCAAAGCTCCCGGCTCAGGGCCGATCATTGATATATCATGGTGAGTTGTACTTGTATATAAATCTTCCAGCCGACAGCCGAGGTCAAAATAAATCGTTTGTAAAAGTTTCCAAGTCAAACAAAAAGTATTTTATAAGACAAATCAAGAATGCAAGAAAATGTGGGCAGCCGTTAGTTTAAAATTAGCTCGTTGCCGATGAGCACGAGATTAATGTGGTTCCAATGCACTTTTTCAATTTTTTTAAAACTTTAAAACTTTTATGCCGGTAAAACAGCGGCCCTGACAATCGTCGCGCTCGACCATCCGTAGAATTTATGAGAAAAATTTCCATTTCGTTCGAAACCTTAAAAAAAGAGTATTTTTGTCCCATTTTAATATTATTTTCGTTTTTATTATGAGTTTCCTGAGCTTTTTTTTGTTTTTGTTTAAAGAAAGTATGAAATACAGTCCTTCCATCGGTTTAGACGATGTCTCCAAAAGCCGGAAAAATCTAAAACGGTGCATCTAAAAAAAAGTTATTGAGAAAAGATTTACTTTGGTATAAATAAAAGAAAAGAAGACAACAATAGGGAAAAAAAAAAATTAATCAAGGGAGCTGAAGCGTCGGAATAGGAACCTATGTCAATTAAAAATTTGTTTGAAATGGTATTCATTTTAAAAGTTTTTTAAATTTTGAGAGCTGTTATTTTGAGAGCATCAAACGGGACTGGGGCATGTCGGAATCTCGAAAGCATCGTCCTTCTAAACTTTACCGATAATTCTAAATTTACCTCTCATCGGATATGTATCACTATCATCGAGTCTAAACTTAATTTGTGGTTTTTTAACTCGAACTTAGTCTTTAGTTGTGTTAATTTTTTTGAACAGTTTGTTGTCGGGATGTGCGTGGGGCCGTTTGGACTTGGTTCGGTTCTCGTGTTTGGTACTCATTTTCATCGACTTGAGTGAGAAACAAACGAATCGAAACGTGTTTTCGTTTTCGAGTGACATTTGCCCTTTTACGGAGCGTAGGAAATTTCCGTCAGACACGTGCTTTAGGCTTGGCAGCAACATCTTTTTCTTTGGAAAAGAATTTCTGTCTCTTTTTAGTGTTATCATCTGATTTCGTGTTCGCCTTTTGTTGCTGTTCATTTCTCCGTTAACGATTTGTTAAAAAAACTTCAATTTACTTTCCAAATTAAAAATTTTCATTTGCATTTACTGGAATCTACAGACGTCACTCTCGTTTGTCTCTTCAAAATCGTTCCGTAATTTTTTTATTTTTTATTTTTTGGGTTTTGAAATAATGCCAGGAAAATGAGTAAACAAATCACGCGGATTATATGCAGACGGATAATATTTGTAGAAAACATGATAAGCAGGTAGTGCAGAATGGGAGCTAAGTGTTGTAAATGCAGCAACGGAGATGCTAACATTAAAACGGGAGCGACCTCCGGTGCCTCTTCTGGATCTTCCGTTTACGCCCCGGCAAAAAGGTAAAACACAAACGACCGTCGCTCTAATACCAAGGCAAATCGTTAATTACGATTACATCACCTTCGACGTTGGAAATTATCTCATCTTTTGAGTTTTAAAAAAAGAATCGTCAGCGTAAAATAAAAGGAACCTTTTAAAACTCGCCCCAAAGTGTTTTGGCATTTGCGGTGACCTAAATTCGCGTCATCGTAGAAATATCGGCCCGCTTTATTTAATTATACAAAACGTTATTAATTTCAATATTTTCGAAGGGTCTAGGTCAAGAAAAGTGACACGATAATACGTTTTGGTCGTTATTATTCTTATTACAACTTTCAAGGCCCTGATTTGCCTTGGCAAAACATATGAATGGCAACTGTGGTGGATAATAATTGTTAGTGTTAGTGTTATGTTAAATTCTGTCGTTAACGTTATAAATCATGGTCCAGTTTTAGAATATGTCTTATTCATAAATGCGTACGAAAACTTTCTTGTCTTTATTGTAGCTAAGGCCTATATATAGCATCTATTTTAGCTATTTTAAAATATCATAAATTAACATAAGTAGAATTCCGGTGATCGTGTCTGGAAATTTTCTTTTCTCGATTCACTTTGCTTGATTTGGCTGTCTTACGAAAAACCGTCATCTCGTTAACAATTTAGCGCCGGCTTAATATTTATTTTAAGCTTATTACCAGACGCCACGAAACGGCAGCATAGCCTTGAGTTTTTTTATTTCGTTTACGTTCATGTTCTTTCAAAACGTTTTCACGGTATTTTTAAATCGAATAAATTTTCTTTTCGTTTAAAATTAGTTAGACCATTGTTTAAAATTAGGAGATGGGGAACAGATCGTCTGGCAAGTTGCATATCATGTGATGCTTTCCTTTCGGCGTTCGAGCTTAAATGAAAACTGTACAAGTTCATCTTAGTTACTTACGTGGAAAGCTTGTATGGAGACTAATAATAACTTTCACAATTATTATTTTTATGAAAGAATTTGGGTTCCCTTCCTGAATTTAATAATTTCGAGGTTAATAACCATTCGCCTGTTATTAGGAGAAAATTTTGAAATTTGTTTGACGTTATAAAAGAACGCACGTGCAAGCATTCCATCGCTGAAAGTTTGAATTAATTCATTAAGTGCAGTTCTAAAATAGAACGGAAGTTGTCGATCGGAGAAAAATATACATCACCTGCGCTGCTGAAACCAATCCATCATTTTATGACTTTGAAATACTTTATTTAAATTTATTTTTCAGTTTCCATTTTATTTACTTCGGTGGCTGTTATGTGGTCGGTCCACAGTTTTTTGTTGCAGACTCATTCTCTTAGAAGCAAACAATGCCATTTTTTTTTTGCTTTTGAACTATCCATTTTCGTTATATTTAAAAAAAATGGCTTGGTTTCTGTCCATTTGGTGATTTGTCATTGTTAACTCTCCGTTTTTAAGCCCGTAAAATGGTTTCGATCGATTTCTTTTTTACATTTGAAATTGTTGGCTGAAGCAAAAGCTTTAAATTTTCTTAATTTTACGTAACGTTAAGTGAATGAATAAAATCAAAGAAATTAAAATTTGATTCAAATTTTATTTTTTTTTTTTCGTAATGGAGGTCACGTTGAAGGTATTTGGACCGACTCCATTATCGGTGGCTTTTGACATTCATAAAAGACGCATTTGATTTTGTTTTTGCTGTTAGAAACTTTTTCTTAAAAGCCTTTGTGATGTTCAAACCGGTAAAAATCCGTTTTTTTTTTTCAAATTAAGGCTTGTGAAAGTGACAAAAGGTGCATTTAATCGCATTTGTTGAATCCGCGTATCCTCGGCAGGGAAAAATTATGATTTTAAAACTGGCTCGCGAGCTTTATTCGTTTTTGAAATGGTTTTTACTCGGAAAAAGAACTATATTTCTTACTTCTTACACTCGTTATTATCGATTAAGATTCTCGAAAAGTAGACTTGCTTTTTCACCGGCGTTTGTGATGGCGTCCTCCACCACTTCCTGGTTTTCGGGATGTAAGAGGTCAGGTTTTTACCTTTACGATAATTTTAAATAAGCTTTTTAAAATATTGTTAAATTGGATGCTGATTCAACATCGAATAAAGATTTTTTATGTTTTAACCTCAGGTTATCTTGTTGAAGCATTACGAGCGAGATAAATTTTGACTTTTTTTATTTCAGGGCGAAGGGAAGCAGGCAGCTAATAGGGGAACGTTACAGAATAGGAGAAAACAATAACACGGTACATTTAACGTTGGAAGGAGTAACACGTGAAGACGAAGGAGAATACACGGTGACAGCAAAAAATATTGCAGGGGAATCAAGAAGTGCAGTTCAACTTCGAATCAAAGACAGTTCGTTCGATGATGACGACACTCCGAATTTTTTACGAAGACTTAACGATTTATCAGTAAAAGTCGGGACTAGAACTCGATTTTTAGTCGAAATCAGGAGTTCTTCCGATATCAAGGTGAAATATAAAAAATTAGCCGATCCGCCTTTCAAGTTAGAACGTTTATACTGCGATGCACTCGGGCATTAAGGGACTTATATCTCCAAATTTGAAGGGACAAAAAAACTTATGGTTATAGGCAAAGATTTTTCTTTACAAACTTGATCCGTTAATAGGATAGGAAAAATTTTTAAATTTCCAGATAGTACAGTACTTCAATATCATATCCGCAGCTGATAAGATAATTGATCGTAATTTTTTTGTTTTTTACCGATAGTAAAAATCTTTTTTTTGAAACAATTGAATATGGTTTTCAGCGCAGAGGGAAAGATGCACGATAACCGTAACGGATAATTCTAACTAATGAGTGTCAGATGTCAACTGTCAACCGTCAACCGAGTTATCGTTTGGAATGTATTCAAAAATTTATTTTTACTCCAAATATTTTTTTAAACGGCCTTGAACATGATAATCAAATGCAAGTTTTCTCTTCTTTTACCTGGAAAAACGTGTAGTGTATTTATTTATAGGTGACATGGCACAGAAACGACTTACCGATATCCGAAAACGAAAGATTCCATTTCCTTCACGAAGGAAATTTTTTTTGTGTGGACGTTGCTCCGGTGACGGTAGAAGACGGCGGAAGATGGACTTGCATGGCCGAAAACCGTGCCGGGAGATCCTCTTGCTCCTGTAGATTAAACGTTCTCGTTCCTAAAGCTTACAAAGCTCCAGAATTTTTAGAAGAATTGAAAGCAGTATTAACCGAACAAGGAACCGTATCTTTAGAGTGTAAAGTGGTCGGCGTGCCTACCCCCGTTTTAAAATGGTACAAAGACGGAAAAGAAATAAAAGCCGGGGACGTTTTCGCTCTCACCGCGAATCCGGACGATCCCACCTCTTTAGGAACGTACACTTGCGAAGCCGTCAACTGCATGGGAAAAAGTTATTCCTCTTCCCGAGTTCACGTCGTAGGAAAAGGAAGCAGGGAAGGATCTCTGAGGCCGGCCGATTCCCCTGCTCCCACTGGACCTCCGCCTCATTTCGTCGAAGAATTGAAAAGCGAAAAAGGAAAAGTTGGATCCGCTATCACGTTGGCCTGCCAAGTAACGGTCCCACCGTGGCCCAGAAGCGTAACCTGGTATAACAAAGAAGGGAAAATAGAGCCCTGCGAAAAATATCACATAATGGAAGACGGATTAGGCGGTTATAGTATCGAAATATATCCTTTAGAAGCTATCGACGAGGGTGAATGGAAATGCGTGGCTGCTAGTGAATCCGGCGTTATCGGAATCACACACTGTAACGTGACCGTATCATGTAAGTCGTCTTTTTAGATGTTCCCACATCATTTCATGTTTTACTGATTTCATTTATTTTGGGCGCTTATTTTTTCTAGATCCAAAGAACTATAGAAAACCGAAATTTTTAGAAAGTTTGAAAGCTATACTAACAGAAGAGGGCTTAGTTTCTTTTGAATGCAAGGTCGTCGGATTCCCTACGCCTCAGCTGCAATGGTTTAAAGACGGGCAAGAATTAAGGCCAGGCGATGTATATCAATTAACGGGAACAAATTCTTTGGGTACTTATTATTGCATTGCCAAAAATTGTATGGGAGAAGCTAGAAGCACGGCCGAACTTACCGTAGAAGATATTCAGAGTCAATTAAACGAAGAAGAAAAATTATTGTTATTCTCGAAAAATCAACCTCCAAGGTACATTCGAGGTTTGAAAAGTTGCGAAGCTAAGATAAACGAAGATTTTCGATTTACAATTCAAGGTCAGTACCAAAGTCACGGTTTTAAAAAAATTTTAAAAAATAACTTTGTCGATCCTTGGTTAAAAATAGTATATTTATAACATTGTCGTGTTCATTTATCAAAGAACAAGTAAGACGGATGTATCATCGTAAAATTCTGAACAACAGATCGTAATAATAATAAACGCAATTTTTTTTTTTAGTGACCGTTTCGCCTGAACCAAGTTTATCTTGGTATCGCGACGACGAAAAGATCGACAACACTGAAAGGTATACTCTAATTCGAGAAAATTTAGGTACGTGTCATTTGGACATTAAAAAATTAGAAGTTTGCGATCAAGCAGAATGGAAATGTGTGGCCGCAAATGAATTCGGACAAAGCGTCACTTCTGGCTTTCTTAAACTTACCATTCCAAAACATTATAAAAAGCCAAGATTTTTAGAATGCTTGAGAGCTATTTTATCGGAGGAAGGAGCCGTTAATTTAGAATGTAAGGTCATCGGTGTTCCTCAGCCGGTGCTCAAATGGTACAAAGACGGTAAAGAATTAAAACCGGGTGATATTCATAAAATCATCTCCGGACAAGATGGCACTTGCTGTTTAGGCACGTACACTTGCGAAGCTTACAACTGTATGGGTTTGGCTTCTAGCTCGGCATCTTTGCTTGGATTCGAAGGTACGCGTGACTTTTTCAGAACTGCAAGCATTAAAATCAGATTTTATTTCATTTACAAAATTTTTTTCGTTTCGCAGATCGAATGGCAATCAAAGAGTCTGCTCAGTACAAAACGGAAGCTCCATATCCGTTGGCGAAAAACATATCTCTATCGACGATCCACGAAGAAAGAACGTCTCAGATGTACGACACGCCTGTTACCGAACGTTCCATTACGATGGACGAAAGGGGTGACGTCTCTTTCTCGTTCGACGGAAAAGAAGTGTCCATTTCGTTATACGAAACCCCGGATTTGACCGAAGACGAGGCTCTTCAAGTAGTGGAAATGTATGCCGAAGAACTGTCGGAACACGTTTCAGGTAAGCGAAAGAATATAGTGAACGCTGAACGTTCGGAAGCCTACCGGCTTTATTTTCTTAATTATCATACCCGATTAATTTCGATTTTCAGAACAAAACGTGGTGGAACTTCCTCCTCTCAGGTTTACAAAAGAGTCTTCCAAATCCGGGCCTTTGCTCATGGAAGCTGTCGTGATCGACATAACACCCGAATATTTTGCCTCGGCCGAAGAAGATTTAAGAACGGAAGCAGATTTCGAAGACGTTTCCATGTCTGAAGAACCTACCCAAAACCTTGCTTCGCCCGAAGTGGAAGACGAAGCATATTACGAAAAAATTAACACCGATTTTCTCGAAAAAGCTTTGGCTACTTTGTCAGGTAAAGAACCGTCGCCAAGAAAACGATCTCAGGAAAGGAGTACGGATTCCGATAAAAAAGACAAAAGCGATTCCTTTCAAAGCTTATCGCCGCCGAAGAAAGAGTCGAGGAAAGCTTCGCAAGACGAAGATATAACGATGGCCGACGAAGCTTTCTCCGGAGAAACTTTCGCCAGCGCCAAAGGGAATTCGGGCGTCCGACGCGAAAGCAGTAGGGAAGAAGAGCAATTAAAGAAAGAAGCCGCTCTTTTGAAAAAGAAAAAATCGAGATCTCGGTCAGCATCTGTAGACAACGAAAAAAGTCATTCCTTCGAGGAGAAAGTCGAAGAAGGCGTGGTGACGGTTACTCCAAAAAGAAAATCCGTTTCGAGATCGAGTTCGGGTGCCTCCCTCGAAAAGGATAAAGCCTTGTTACAAAAAACTAAAAAGAAATCCATATCCCGATCGAACTCTGGATCTTTCAACCAAGAAACCGTCACTGCGGAAACCCCGAAAAAGAAAAGGATTTCGAGATCTGCTTCAGGATCGATCGATAAAGAGGAGGATGAGGCCGTTCCGAAAAAGAAACGGGTTTCTAGATCGGCTTCCGGACCCATCGAGGACGCTACTGCTGAAAGTGTCGTTGCCGGTACAAAGAAAAAGAGGATTTCTCGTTCCGCTTCCGGTTCCATCGATAAAGATAAAGATCAAGCCGAAGGCGTGACGACTCCCGTCAAAAAAAAGAAAACCTCTTTGTCACCATCCGGTTCGATAGATAAGGAAGAGACGACAAAGCGGGTAACAAGAAAAAGTTTATCTCAATCTAGCTCGATCGACAAAGATGCGGAGGGCGGAAAAGAAGAGAAGAAGAGAAAAATTTCTAGATCGGTTTCCGGTTCTATGGATAAAGACAATAAGGAAGAATCGGAAAAGTTAGTGCGTTCGGTTTCGGCTTCAATTATCCGCAAGAAAAGGTCGTCGGCGAGTCCGTCGTCGAAAACAACCGAAATGGAGAAAAGCCAGTCTGCTGATTTGAAAGTTGAAGTCGAAAGTGAAAACGCTTTAACAAAGAAAAAGAAACTTCGTTCTCGATCTAGTTCCATAGATAAGCCTAGGATGAAATCCGAAAAAGAAGATTCCGGGGAAAAAGTAGGTTCGGAAACGGAAGTGAGTGTTAGAAAGAGATCTACAGACAAACTGAAAAAGAAGCGAAGTCAAGATTCTGACGAAGGTAAAGTTTCGCAAGAATCCATTAAAGCCGATCAAGAAGAGCGGAGGGCTAAGAGAAGTTTATCAAAGGAACAAAAATCCGATGTGAAAAAAATGAACAAGGCGAGTAAAATGGAACAAGAAGAGGTTCAACAGGTGACGAGACCAGAAGGATCTCCCATTGTATTAACGACCGTTACTAAATCTTTACAAGAAATTCAGAAAGGTTTGTCAAATATAGAAGAACAGATATCACTATCTCAAACCCAAGTAGAATCTCCTCGAGCGAAATCGAATTTGGCTACTCTAGACTCTTTAACTCAACCCATTCAAGAGATCCAGAAAGGCTTAAAATTAATCGAGCAGCAAGTTACTTTAGAACAAGTCATGGAACGACCGATAAGTCCCGAGCTTTCTATTTTGGAAACAATAGCTCGACCTATTCAAGACTTTGAAATCGGGCTGAAACTAGTCGAGGAACCTCAAGTTGAATCGACCGAGAGTCTCGAGGTCGTGTCTCTTGTCGTCAGCCATTTGCAAAATCAATTGCACGAAGCCAAATTAAAAGCTTTAAAAGTATCGGGAAGCGACGAATTGGTCGGAGTTTTGGATATTTTATCGAAGCCAGTAGAAGACTTGCTTCAAGCTCTGACCGAAGTAAAATCACTTAAAATAACGGACGAAAGCGAGAAATCGAAAGCAGATAAAGCTCAGCTTTCCGTTGATCTTTTAAGAACATTGGCCCAACCCGTACAAGATTTGCAACACGCAATCGAAGTAGCAGAAGAACAAGCAAAATTAGAAGAAGAAGGTGAACCTTCCGTATATAAGCCTTGCTCTATCATTCTTTCTTCGCTTAGCGATCCCATGAAGAATTTAAAAGCGGCCATAGTCATGATAGAGCAGCAAGCGTTGCTAGAAGCGGATGACGACGAGTCGGTTTCGGAAAAAATTCTAGAAAGAGTGTCTGGACCGATCGAAGAGATCAATCGAGGGATATCTTTTATAGAACAACACGCGTTAATGGAAGAAACCCACGAGCTGGAAAGCCCTATCACGAATACCGAGATTTTTGAAACTTTGTCTCATCCCATTCAGGATCTTCATAGGGGATTAGCACAAATCGTGCAAGAAGTTTTATTTTCTACGCCGAAAGCAAAATCTCTTATCGATCAAGAAACCATTCCCACTTTGCACAATTTGGCTTTGTCGACGGACGAGTTGTCTAATAGTCTGCTAAACCTGGAAAATTTAACTGAAGACGTTAAGCAAAAACGGCTCGTGTTTTCTCCTTTGGTAGAATCTTTGAAAGGGTTACATGCTTCCATCGCTCAAATAGAGCAATTCGTTTCTTGTGAACCAGGCAAAGATCCAGTGTTAGACACCACTTGGACCTCGATCGTAGAAATTTTGGAACCTTCGCTCCAAGAAGTGAACGAAAAATTGTACAAGATCGAATATGAACTCGAAAACATGACGGAAGAAACAGGAAGTGAAATAAAGAAGGAAATTCTAATCAGCATTGTGAAAGACCTAAAGAAAGGCATCACACTTATTCGGTTCGAAGCTGAAGCGGAAGCTTCTGAAAAGCCTGTCTCGACCGTTTTAAACGCTTTTTTAGTCCCATTGAGGCGATTAAAATCAACTTTGAACATTGTAGAAAGTGCAGAAAGAATGCACCCGTTGGTTAAGAGCAGCTCTACTCTTGGAAAATCGCTAGAAATGATTAAACAAAGTTCAGAAGATGAAAAAATGGCGATAGATTTAACCTCTCTCGAGGAACCCAAAATTAGCTTGTCTGTTCTGAGGCCTTTGGAAAAACCTTTGCAAGATTTGGAAGAAGGTTTCAGTTCGGTAGTCCAGCATGTGGTAGAAAAAGAAAATTTGGACAATGTGGAAAAACCTGCCATCGAAAAACAACTTCACGCCCTTTTAGAAATCCTCTCGCAATCTTTTGAACTGTTTCAAGAAAAATGGGTGAGGATAGAATCTAGTAAGGAACCCAACACCACATTATTAGAAGTCAACGCTTTGTTAGATTTAGTCAGAGAATTGAAAGACGGAGCAGCAACTATTGAAGATCAAGTCGTTGAATTTGAAACTATATCCAATAAAACGAGCGACATGATAAAATCACATGTTTACTCGAACTTGAAGAAGCTACAGTCGTCTTTAATAGAAGTAGAAGATTGGATCAGAAAAGAATCTTTAGAAATTGTTCCAGAGTTAAAAGCATTAAACACCTCTATTGACAAGATTCAAGAAAACATTGCCGTTATGCAAAAGGAAAAATCGTTCCCAGAAAGTTCTACTGAATTGAAAATTTTAGAAACGATTTCCCAACCGTTGGCTGCACTGCACGAAAATCTGGAAAAGGCCAGGTTCCAACATGAATCAATGGACAAATCGACTTTAGACGAGGTCGTCGAGAAATCTATCGAAACCTTTAAAGAAAATTTAGAAAAAATAGAACAGACTCTTAGAGGAGAAACTCATTTAGAAGAAATCGTGGCGATACCAAACGTTGTTGAAACATTCAAAGAACTCAAACATGATATCGAAGAACAGACGAAGAAAGAAATTACTGTCGAATCGTTAGTTCCGATAACGCAGTCCCTTGAAAAATTCAGGGTTCACGTAATTAAAGTTCAGAGTGAAACCCCGTCCGAAAGCACTGCCGAATTTAAAAGCGCCGACCTCCCAAAACCGGATACTCTTACGGAAGTGATTCACTTAATAGAAAGGAACGTGGCTACTATCGTAGATAAACAAGTTTTAGAGGGAGAAATGAAAGAAGTTCTAAGTGAACCTCTAGTGAAACTGCAAGCGAAATTAGAGGAAATCAAAGTTTCGGGAAGCGAAATGGCAGATCAAGGAAGTATCGTAGTATTGCAGAACCTAGTCCAACCCTTGAACGAATTACAGAAAGGCTTGGAAATCTTTGGAAAAGAGGAATTGGAAAGTGTTAAAGAGTTACCATCCGATGAAGTTTTCACAGCTTTAGCTGCTCCCATCGCAGAAATGCAAAAAGGAATTGCAACGATACAGCAGCAAACTGCGTTGCGATTAGACGACGACGGTATGCCCGAGCACACTCATCCCAAAGTATTAGAAACGTTGATGCAACCTTTCCAAGAATTACAAACTTCTTTGGTGCAGGCACAGGGACATATTCAACGTTTTGCCGAAAAAACCGAAATCAAAAAAGAGGCTCCACAATTATCTGTGCTGTATGAAAATCTAACTAAACTTGAAGATTTGATCGAATCCGAAACTCAAGAATTTTCGTCTCCCAAACTCGGAGATTTATTGCAGAATTTAAAAGGAGAACTCACGAAAGGTAATAAAATGGAGAACATTGAAGCTATATCTCAGGCGTTATCTAAAGTTGAAGAAGAAATAGCATTCGACGAAGAGCAGCTTAAGCCAGAGGAGCGGAAATTGATTTTTAAAATTCAAGTGGAAGTCGATAACTGTCGTCAACAGCTTGATGAAGACGAAGTTAAAGTAACGCTTTCACTGAAAAAGAAAAAGGAAGAAGAACGAACGTTGCATTCAATCGTTAAAGTTGTCAAAGAATTACAGTCGAAAGTTGAAACCGTAGGTGAGATTTTTGAAAATACTAGCGGCAGCTTAAAAATACTATCCACTCCTCTCATCGAATTAGAAAGAGCTTTGGAGGCAGTGGAAAAAGATGAAGAAGAATTATCTACATTATCCGATATAACGAGTATTTTTGAAAGCAAAACGGTTGCAACTCCGTTGCAGGATTTTTCTCAGTGCCTTGCCGAAATCGAGCATCAAATAGCTTTGGAGACAGCTGCATTAAATGAAGAAGAAAAAGATCGAGTGAAGTCTCTGAAAGTACTTTCTCAACCTATTTCAGATATACGGAAAAATATTGCTATTCTTCAACAAGTTACTATTCCAGAAGAATCTTTGGGCACGGTTCGAGAACAAGCAGATCTATCTGTCCTCAAAACTTTAGCGGAAGAACTGCACGAACTTCAAAAAGCAGTGGCCATCGTACAGGAAGAAAATGTTGTGGAGAGAAACGACCATTTGATGGAATTAGTAAGCGAACCGAGCGTGAAAGAATACGCTAAAGCGAAAATTGCAGGCGACCGGGAAGCTGCCATCGCAAGCTACGCCGACATCCAAGAACCTCAAGAAGACTTATCAGAAAAATCCGATATTTCTTTTTTGAAGACGATTGCAAAACCGATGCAAGAACTTGAGAAAATTTTAATTCAAATTAAAGAGCATTTGACTTTTGAAGCTGAAGAACATAGCGCGACGGATAGACTCCATGCATCCGTGTTAGAAACGTTGGCTCAGCCAGCTCGTGAACTTCAATCGGCAGTAGCTGTTATCGAGCACCAAGTAGCCTTGGAAGCCAGCGAAGAGCCTAAATCGGAAAAATCTGCAGCTTCCAATCTGGAAACCTTAGCTCATCCGATATACGAATTACACAAGGGTTTAGCAGAGATCCAACAACAGGTCGTCTTCTTAAGCGAGGGCGATACCGAACAGACGTATAATAGAGAAATTCTTGAAACCATTGCCGAGCCTATCGAAGAAATGTTCAGAGAGATTGCCGCAATACAAGAACAAACTATCATTGAGCCTGATGTGATGACTTCTTCGGATAAAATAGATGTATCCCTCTTAAAAACTTTGGCTACTCCTACGGAGGAAGTTCGCAAAATATTAGCGGTAATCGAACATCACGAAATCATGGAACCTGAAGTAGAATCACTATTATCCGAAGAAAAATCATCCGCCGTATTGACGTGCGTTAAACCTATTCAGGAACTTCATCAAGGCCTGATCCAGGTTCAGCAATTAATCTTAGAAACAGGAACTCTTTCAGACAAAGAATGCCTTCCAGCCATCGAAGCCGTGGCGAAACCTCTTCACGAATTAGAGAAGCAGATAGCCGTTATGGAAACTCATCATTATGTGGAAGACGAATCTGAAGAATTAAAACCAAGTGAAGACTTACAGATTCTCCGGAAAATGGCTGCTCCATTACAAGAGCTAGCCGCAAGTTTGGCTGTAATCGAACAACAATTAATTGAACCGGCGTTGAAAAGCATGTCCGATAATGACACATTAGCGATTGACTCTGTTCGGGCATCTATGAAATCGATATCGCCGTTAGAAAAATTAATGGTCGAAGAGCAGATCGTTTTAGAAACCGACGAAGACGGAAGTAATTCTTTCGATGTCGAACATATGAAAGCAAACGCCCTGGCCAAGAGTTCGACGTTAACAGAAGTGACAGCAGTTCAAGAAGGAGTCGTTCTACAGGATGAGGAACTGCGCTCGTTTGATGATTCGTTCAAAATATCTCAAGCATACGGAAAGGAAAGCCTTGAATCCGCCAGGAAAACAGCCGTGGTAGAAAAGCAAGAATTACTTGAATCCGGTGTTGCGAGTTTTGTTTCAAGCCTTTCTGATAGAGGAGATCTGGAAGAAGAAGGAGATTATTATAGATCTCCGAGGCAAAAAGGAGAGTCTATTGGAGACGCTGATATGGAATTATCTTGGACAACGGAAGATGCTGGCTCTGAAAGGGAACATGTAACGGTTTTAGAACCAAACTTATTGGCGGCCACCGCTAAGTTGGACGCGTTATCTATAAAGCCTGAAACGGCTCAAATAGGTGAAGCAGGAGGAGCTTTGTTGGCGGCTGTTGCAGAAGATGCCGCTCTTCTGTCAACAGATGAAACATTATTACTCTCGGAAGTTAAACAGGAAATCCCAGAATTAAAGGTAGCTTCACCGTTAGGATTTGCCAAAATCGAAGGCAAGGAATACCTTGATTACGAATCAGCAGAAACTCTTTCAGAAGTTGAAAGCTTGATGAGCCGACACGAAGAAGATTTTCCAGAAGAGTCAGAAGTATTAGAGCAGCATTATGAACAATTAACAGAACAAAACATTAAGGTGTTAGAAGTCCAACAACATGATACAAAAGAAGAAGAAAAACAAGCAAAGAAAAAGAGAGAAGAAGAAGAAGAGAACAAAAACAAGAAAACCGAAGAAATGAGAAGAAAACAGGAACAAGAAGAACAGGATCAAAAACAAACTGAAGCAAACAAGAAGCAACAAGAGGAGGAAGAAAAGAAAAAGAAGGAAGCCGAAGCAAAGAAGAAACAAGACGAGGAAGAAAAGAAAAAGAAGGAAGCCGAAGCAAAGAAGAAACAAGACGAGGAAGAAAAGAAAAAGAAGGAAGCCGAAGCAAAGAAGAAACAAGACGAGGAAGAAAAGAAAAAGAAGGAAGCCGAAGCAAAGAAGAAACAAGACGAGGAAGAAAAGAAAAAGAAAGAAGCCGAAGAAGCAAAGAAGAAACAAGAGGAGGAAGAAAAGAAAAAGAAGGAAGCCGAAGAAGCAAAGAAGAAACAAGAGGAGGAAGAAAAGAAAAAGAAAGAAGCCGAAGAAGCAAAGAAGAAACAAGAGGAGGAAGAAAAGAAAAAGAAAGAAGCCGAAGAAGCAAAGAAGAAACAAGAGGAGGAAGAAAAGAAAAAGAAGGAAGCCGAAGCAAAGAAGAAACAAGAAGAGGAAGAAAAGAAAAAGAAAGACGCTGAAGCAAAGAAGAAACAAGAAGAGGAAGAAAAGAAAAAGAAGGAAGCTGAAGCAAAGAAGAAACAAGAAGAGGAAGAAAAGAAAAAGAAGGAAGCCGAAGCAAAGAAGAAGCAAGAGGAGGAAGAAAAGAAAAAGAAAGAAGCCGAAGTAGCAAAGAAGAAACAAGAGGAGGAAGAAAAGCAAAAGAAAGAAGCTGAAGAAGCAAAGAAGAAACAAGAAGAGGAAGAAAAGAAAAAGAAAGAAGCTGAAGCCAAGAAAAAGCAAGAGGAGGAAGAAAAGAAAAAGAAGGAAGTTGAAGCAAAGAAGAAACAAGAAGAGGAAGAAAAGAAAAAGAAGGAAGCTGAAGCAAAGAAGAAACAAGAAGAGGAAGAAAAGAAAAAGAAGGAAGCCGAAGCAAAGAAGAAGCAAGAGGAGGAAGAAAAGAAAAAGAAGGAAGCTGAAGCCAAGAAAAAGCAAGAGGAGGAAGAAAAGAAAAAGAAGGAAGCCGAAGCAAAGAAGAAACAAGAAGAGGAAGAAAAGAAAAAGAAAGAAGCTGAAGAAGCAAAGAAGAAACAAGAAGAGGAAGAAAAGAAAAAGAAAGAAGCTGAAGCAAAGAAGAAACAAGAAGAGGAAGAAAAGAAAAAGAAGGAAGCTCAAGCAAAGAAGAAACAAGAAGAGGAAGAAAAGAAAAAGAAGGAAGCCGAAGCAAAGAAGAAACAAGAGGAGGAAGAAAAGCAAAAGAAAGAAGCTGAAGAAGCAAAGAAGAAACAAGAAGAGGAAGAAAAGAAAAAGAAGGAAGCCGAAGCAAAGAAGAAACAAGAAGAGGAAGAAAAGAAAAAGAAAGAAGCTGAAGAAGCAAAGAAGAAACAAGAAGAGGAAGAAAAGAAAAAGAAAGAAGCTGAAGCAAGGAAGAAACAAGAAGAGGAAGAAAAGAAAAAGAAGGAAGCTCAAGCAAAGAAGAAACAAGAAGAGGAAGAAAAGAAAAAGAAGGAAGCCGAAGCAAAGAAGAAACAAGAGGAGGAAGAAAAGCAAAAGAAAGAAGCTGAAGAAGCAAAGAAGAAACAAGAAGAGGAAGAAAAGAAAAAGAAAGAAGCCGAAGAAGCAAAGAAGAAACAAGAGGAGGAAGAAAAGAAAAAGAAGGAAGCCGAAGAAGCAAAGAAGAAACAAGAGGAGGAAGAAAAGAAAAAGAAAGAAGCCGAAGAAGTAAAGAAAAAGCAAGAAAAGGAAGAAAAGAAAAAGAAAGAAGCCGAAGAAGCAAAGAAGAAACAAGAGGAGGAAGAAAAGAAAAAGAGAGAAGCCGAAGAAGCAAAGAAGAAACAAGAGGAGGAAGAAAAGAAAAAGAAAGAAGCTGATGAAGCAAAGAAGAAAGAAGACGAGGAAGAAAAGAAAAAGAAGGAAACCGAAGCAAAGAAGAAACAAGAAGAGGAGGAAAAGAAAAAGAAGGAAGCTGAAGCAAAGAAGAAACAAGAAGAGGAAGAAAAGAAAAAGAAAGAAGCCGAAGAAGTAAAGAAAAAGCAAGAAGAGGAAGAAAAGAAAAACAAAGAAGCCGAAGAAGCAAAGAAGAAACAAGAGGAGGAAGAAAAGAAAAAGAAGGAAGCTGAAGCAAAGAAAAAGCAAGAAGAGGAAGAAAAGAAAAAGAAGGAAGCTGAAGAAGTAAAGAAGAAACAAGAGGAGGAAGAAAAGAAAAAGAAGGAAGTTGAAGCAAAGAAGAAACAAGAAGAGGAAGAAAAGAAAAAGAAAGAAGCCGAAGAAGTAAAGAAAAAGCAAGAAGAGGAAGAAAAGAAAAACAAAGAAGCCGAAGAAGCAAAGAAGAAACAAGAGGAGGAAGAAAAGAAAAAGAAAGAAGCTGATGAAGCAAAGAAGAAAGAAGACGAGGAAGAAAAGAAAAAGAAGGAAACCGAAGCAAAGAAGAAACAAGAAGAGGAGGAAAAGAAAAAGAAGGAAGCTGAAGCAAAGAAGAAACAAGAAGAGGAAGAAAAGAAAAAGAAAGAAGCCGAAGAAGTAAAGAAAAAGCAAGAAGAGGAAGAAAAGAAAAACAAAGAAGCCGAAGAAGCAAAGAAGAAACAAGAGGAGGAAGAAAAGAAAAAGAAGGAAGCTGAAGCAAAGAAAAAGCAAGAAGAGGAAGAAAAGAAAAAGAAGGAAGCTGAAGAAGTAAAGAAGAAACAAGAGGAGGAAGAAAAGAAAAAGAAGGAAGTTGAAGCAAAGAAGAAACAAGAAGAGGAAGAAAAGAAAAAGAAAGAAGCCGAAGAAGTAAAGAAAAAGCAAGAAGAGGAAGAAAAGAAAAACAAAGAAGCCGAAGAAGCAAAGAAGAAACAAGAGGAGGAAGAAAAGAAAAAGAAAGAAGCTGATGAAGCAAAGAAGAAAGAAGACGAGGAAGAAAAGAAAAAGAAGGAAACCGAAGCAAAGAAGAAACAAGAAGAGGAAGAAAAGAAAAAGAAAGAAGCCGAAGAAGTAAAGAAAAAGCAAGAAGAGGAAGAAAAGAAAAACAAAGAAGCCGAAGAAGTAAAGAAAAAGCAAGAAGAGGAAGAAAAGAAAAACAAAGAAGCCGAAGAAGCTAAGAAGAAACAAGAGGAGGAAGAAAAGAAAAAGCAAGAAGAGGAAGTAAAGAAAAAGAAGGAAGCCGAAGAAGCAAAGAAAAAGCAAGAGGAGGAAGAAAAGAAAAAGAAGGAGCAAGAATATGAGGAAAAGAAAAAGAAAGAAGTTTCAGGTAAGAATAGACAAGACGAGGAAGAGAAGAATAAGAAGGAAGCAGAAGCGAAAAAGAAGCAAAAGGAAGAAAAGAGGAAGAAGCAGGTGGAATCCAAAAAGCTGATAGAGGAA
Organism: Liposcelis brunnea; assembly: GCA_023512825.1. Classification (NCBI taxonomy): domain Eukaryota; kingdom Metazoa; phylum Arthropoda; class Insecta; order Psocodea; family Liposcelididae; genus Liposcelis; species Liposcelis brunnea. The sequence continues at coordinate 24,357,448 of CM042073.1, forward strand.
GCGAAAGAAGTAGAGAAAGAGGTAAAAGGAAAAGAAATAGAGGTGGAAGAAATGGAGACAGGTGATGTACTAGAAAGGGGTTCAATCCGGAGAAGAATAGTTGGTGTAAAAAGGGAAGAAGAAAGTATAAAAGAAGTGAAAGAGGATGATCAAGAGGATGGAGAGAGCAGAAAATCGAGAATGGTTGAGTCGACGACTGATATTTTAAAAGATGAAAGATCGAGGAAAGCTGTATCGATGCCAGTAGAGAGATCGGATAGAATTAGGGCATCTTCGGCCGAATATGCTGGTGTCCCTTCAAAACTTGATAATCTCTTACAAAAAAGGATGGAGGAATCAAAAGAAGAAGCTGCCGAAAGAAGGCAAAGATCTCAAAAGGTACGTAAATTGATGAGTTATTAGTTTATTCTAAAGTGTTGTGCTCTATCGATTACACTTTTTTTTAAGCCTGGGCCTGATACAAAAAAGAAGCCTTACTTCTGCACTCGCCTAACCGACCGAACGGTCGCTCAAGGAAGTCACATCAAACTGACTTGCACTATTTTGGGATGTCCGGAACCTTGTTTACAATGGCTTAAAAACGGAACTCCGTTAATCATCAAACCCGGAGATCCTGTGACGAATCGTTTCCGAACCAAAGTCCAAGACGGTCTTGCAAGCTTAGAAATCGATAACGCGACACCAGGTGACAACGGAGAATACACCTGTTTAGCCAAAAACATTCACGGAGAAACGTCGACGTCGTGTTTTCTCAAAGTTTATGCAGGTTTCGAACCCGCACCGTTTCCTCCCACTTTTACGAGACCCATTAAAGATACCTATAAATACTCTGACGACGAACTGACGCTTCAGTGTCGCGTAAGATCGCAGCCGCCTCCGAAAGTGACTTGGCTTAAAGACGGCCAAGCCATCAGATCGGGAAGCCGATATCAACAATCTGAACTGGCCGACGGTTTATGTAAATTAGTAATATTCGGTCCGGAAATGGAAGACAGCGGCGAATATATTTGCAAAGCCGAAAACGAAGTCGCGAGCGATTTTTCTTCCTGCAGCGTCAATTTTCTCGGAAGGCAGCACTACTCGGAATCGCACAAAACAGACAGAAGATCTGCCAGCCGGGCGAAAGATTTCCGAAAACCTCACTTCTCTACCGAATTGACCGATCATTTCGTTCCTGCCGGAGGAACCATAGCATTGCAAGTAGAAGTCAAAGGAGCGCCGAGGCCGGAAGTTAAGTGGATTAGAGGAACGGAAGAGCTTCCTAGAGCAACGTCTAGAATAAGGTCTTTTGAAGACTCCGGGGTTTACACGTTGCTCGTGGCAAACGCTTCCGAGAAAGAAGCCGGTTTATACACCTGCCACGCGTATAACGCTTTCGGATACGTGGACACGACCGCATCAGTCGAAGTCATCCCTGCAGGTTCTATCAGAGGAGGAAAACCTCCGACCATAATAAACCGTCCTCAAGATTTAATGAGACTGACCGTCGAGGACGATTTGATACTGACTTGCAGAGTTACGGGAGAGCCCAAACCGAGAGTCGCGTGGTTGAAAGGTACCAAAGATATAACGATCACTCAAAGGACCATGGTCGATCACAGCGACGACTATTATCGATTTACTCTTAAGAAAACGGTACCGGCAGATGCTGGAACTTACTGGATCGTGGCTAAAAACGCTTACGGATGCGACAGAGCTTTCATCACCGTGCAGGTGAATAAAAGGGATTTAGAATAGACTAAATTTCCCGAAAGCAACCCGTGACACTTTTCATTCTTGTTTACAGATTAAACAAAGGGCAAGATCTTTGACGCCAGGAGGATTCAGTAGCTCCAGATGGGATTGGGACTCGTCTGTAACTTCGGAGATCCTCTCCGATATCCACGACCGAGAAAGATACAAAAAGAAAGGTAAGTCAAATCTCAAGTCAAGATATGGCTTTAAATGTTTTTAAATAATGACAGTCGTATTTATAAGTCTTGCTATTAACAATGATAATTAATTGTTATGTATAACATGAAGGATCCTTTTTTTACTCGGGCCTTAGGGCGTCGCTTTATTTTCTTTAAAATTTGCTTTTTTATATGTCGCACCAAGTCGAGGCATCGGAGATTGGAAATCCAGCTGTCACTCGTAAACTTTTTTTTTATTTAGCCAAATTAAATATAAAATCGATTCTATCAAAATGTAATTGTAATTAGAGCTTGAAACAGAAGAATAGAGTAAATTAATTAATGGAAAAAACAACACCTGTTGTAACACCATTTGGAACAAAGTTCGTCGTCGAAAAGCTCGTTTACACCATTCGACTTGGCACTACTTTTTACGAGGATTGCCAAGACGTAACAATTTCAAAACTAGAGAATATCGTGGCCCATCGATTTTCGTTTGGCCTTTGACCTTGAAGAAAACCAGTCTGTTTATTTTTTAAATGCCGAGCAAAACTTTATTTTCGGTCTTCTTCGATTAGTTTTGGACGAAATGCAAAAAAGACAACCTGTGTGTGCTTTCTTAATCCTGTGACTTTTAATTATATCATATTTTTTGAGCGTTTTAGTGCACGGTGTTTAAAAAATCTTTGAAAAGACCTTGAACAATTAACAACACGTCAAAACTTTTAAAAGCGTCCAACGCAAAACATTAAAGAAGAATCTAGTTCATATCGCGGCGGTATTAATAACGGTTCGACTTTTAAGTTTGTCATGATATAAAGTGGAAACGTTTTTTAAATAGATATAATGAAAGATTTAAATGAAAGTGCGAAATGTGGGAAGGGTGAATCTAACGAAAAGAATGAGGATCAAGTAGAGGGATTATCTTTACAAGGATTAAGAAAATCTTGGTTAACAAAAGATTGCTTAATTTCGGATTTCTTGTCTTATTTGACGGAATATCAAGGTTAAAAAAAATTTTAGTGCTTTAAAAAAAACAAGCTTTATAGCTGGGCTTTTTATGCTTTTATTGCTTCTTGATCACCGACGATCGCCGCAGCCTTTTAATCTCGTCCGTCACCATTGAAATGGGCTCTACCTACAGCGTTGCTTTAGTCGCGAAAAGTTATAAAAATAAAGCCTTTTCTCGTTGTAAGCTTTCTAAGAGATGAATAATTTCCAGCGATAAAAGTACTTACAAGAAATTAAAATATTTCTGGCTGGACTAATTCAGTTAAAAAAGATTTGTAGCCAGCATCTTACTTTTTGTTGTTCTACCTAAAAATGAAAGCAGACATTTCTTTTAGTATTTTAGTTTTTCGTTTAGTTTAAAAAAATAAAGACAAAAAGAAAAATGCCCTTATTTTAAAAGCTTTGCTCACTTGAACTATATTACCGGAACGATCACCTATTTTATTTACCACGGACGTGTAAGTAGCTGCTTTTTGCTTTTGACAAGGTTTCTTTTCCTCTTCGATTGCTTTTCATGCTTAATACTTCTATTGTCCAAATAAAAAGCAAAATGACTGCTTTTTCCGAGCATGAGTTTTTAAAATGATAACTAAAATTAAAATTAAATGCTTAAGCAATTCACAGCATTATTTTAATATTTACTTCCGAGGACCCGGAACGAAAAAGACAAAGCCTGAAGCCATAAATCTGAAACTTTGGTAGCCGAAAAATCGCTTTTCCGGGATTCTCTGGAAAGTGACTCCCACGATTTCTTACATCGGGAAGTATGATGTAATGTTCCTTCGCTAAGGTTTGGTTCTGGAAATTCGAATGCAGAGAGATGACGACTATGCAATAGTCAAGCAAGGGAAAACGTTTGTGATACACGCGCGCAATCGTTCATTTTATTAAATCACGTTGATATTTTTAATTTTGATTGGAAGACATAATTAAAAAGAATATTAACGATGTTATTAGAAAATTTATTGTGAAACTATCATTCATTATGAAAGCATCGCATTTTTCCCCCTTTGTTTTGTTTACATTTCATTGACCGAAAATCGTTGACGCTCAACTTTTCTTTTTGTTGAAGCGAATTCAATTATATCTTGATTAGTCTTGTCTTTTTAAAGTATCTGAATAAAGAAATTTCAACGTTTTATAATAGTTGTGCACCCACATAGCTCGTATGTGAAATTTCTCAGTTTAAAAATAAATATTGGCGTTAGGTCAAATTCCGATTGAATTTGTGGCAAAATAAAACGGCTTCTATTCTTTTTTCGTTCGAGTAATTTTTACAAAATTCTTTTGATTTCAGAAACGCCAGGGCCGATTACGAGTGAACCTTTCGTCGCAGACAGTGGTAAAAATTGGTTGACGTTATCGTGGAGCAAACCGAGCAATCGCGGAGCCGGACCCGTGATCGCGTATCGCGTAGACGCTTGGGAAATCGGTCAAGACGGCGGAGCCCGTTGGGCCGAACTCGGAATTTCCCCGGTCAACACGTTCGACGCCTTCAATCTTAAAGCCGGAGCGGAATACAAATTCAGGATTACTCCGAGAAATCGATATGGATGGGGCGAACCTCTCGTTACTTCGTCTCCGATATGCGTCGGTTATAAAGCGATCAACATGCCCGAATTTACGAAATTGTTGCCTGGCCAGTTGAAAGCTCTTCTCGGCGCCAACATAAGGCTGGAATGTCAGGTTACCAGCGATGTACCCCCGGAAATCACTTGGTACCGCGATGGATTCCCAATCGATTTTCGATGTGCTCGGTTTTCTTCCAAATTCGATGGGAAAAATTGCCATTTAATAATAGAAGATTTAAAAGAAGAAGATTCGGGAAGGTACATGTGTGAAGCCGTTAATAAAATCGGCCGCGTTTCCACTTTCGCCAGATTGATGGTCGTGAGTGATCCTAAAATCTGGGCTGCCGATACAAATTTAAAACGGTGAGTATTTTTTTATTAATCGTAAAAGGTTTTTCGCCGAAGGACATCCAACTCAGCAGCTCAGATTTACCCTATTGCTAATGAAATAGTAAAACCGACCGAAATTAGAATGCCGTTTATAGTGAGTAAAATATAAAAAATGACATCGTCTTACTTTCGAAATTACTTAACAAACAATCCTCGTATTTGACAGATTTTTTTTTATTCCTTTATGTTTTTCACTCGATATCGTTAAAAACCACGTTTGTTTAGAGTTTTGCTCCCGTTTACGTTTAATACTTTTCATGTATATTTTTAAAATTATTTATAGTTTTTTTAACGACCTTACTCCGTTTAATATCGAAGCGCTTATTTTCCCGATATAGACGTAATGACATAGTACATAAGACTTGAAATTTTTATCCCAATAATAAAGAGACAAATTTGGCTTTATTGATTGATTGTTGCGATGAAACCTTCAATTTTTATTAATTGCGCGAGAAAGTAGATGCTATTAAATTTTAACGGTGATTGTTTTTAGTGGCATGTACGAAGAAGATGGTGTCACATTAGATTCGCCGCCGCAATTCGCCATGAGATTAAGAGATAGAAGAGTTCAAGTGACGTACCCGGTCCGACTGACTTGTCAAGTTTTTGGATATCCGTACCCCGAAATAACGTGGTTTAGAAACGGAACCGAATTAGTCCAAGACGGTAAACATAGGACACCGTTTTTTTTCAAGTAAGATGTAGAATTTGTAAAGAAAATAATATTAAAGTTTTTGACTTGTCTTTTTAGAGAGGTATACTTTTTGGAACGAAGAACATTTTCACACCCTCGAAATAACAAAAACAATTTTGGACGACTCCGGGTGCTATACGGCTGCAGCTAGAAACGAACACGGCTCCGTGTCTTGCAGATGTAATCTGGTCGTCGACAAAGGAATCCGAGCTTACGTGGCGCCGGAATTCATAACGGAATTAGAAGTTGCAAGATCCGTAAAAATAGGCGGAGAACTTCGCTTGACTGCCCAGGTGGAAGCGTATCCTTCTGTGGGTGTCGTTTGGTGAGTATTTTAAAACTTTAGTCGACGTCAATATGTCCGGTCATTATTTCATGGGTAATTATAACTTTCTTCAGGCACAGAAACAGCATACGCCTCCGACCGAGCAGGAGAATCGTCATGACGTTAGACCACGACGGCGCTATAGAGCTGGCCATCGCCGGAGTTACCGAAAGAGACGGAGGCATATACACGTGCACGGCAGCTAACGAAGTTGGCCGCTGCGAAACCACTTGCAAAGTTAGCATTTTACCGGGCTCATCGACCCCGTTCTCGTCCATTCCTCAAATTCAGGATCCTCAGTTACCGTAAGTGTCGAAATCCCTTTCGAAAAATTTATCGTGTGCTATTTCGATTGTACTAACTCATTCAAACATTCACAAAAGATAAAATAATTCAGGTGTAATCGTTATAAAGTCACGTCTCTTCGATAAACACTGAATAAATCGTAGGCTTGCTTGAAAATCGGCCATTTTTTTTTTATTAAAGAATTAAATGGCCAAAGCATGAGAAGTGCTTGTTTAATTGATGAGAAAGATGAAGAAAGTTATCGTTTGTAATCTTCGTGGCGGTTTAAGTGTTATTAGCGCATCGCGGACTAATCACGCGTCACATTACCAAACTTAAGCTTTAACAAAATAGTTAATTAAAATGTAAGTGAAGAGTTAAAGAAGAGACGAACGAAAAAAGCTTGTTGATTTTTTAAGTAATAATTATTTTAAATTATAAGTTATAAAAATAGCCTTAAGCAGATTTTATTTTCGTATTTTCCCCTTTCTTGAGATTAAAACATTACGGATTAGGAGTGAAAAAGATAAGCTTTTAAAACCGGATTTAAACAAATTTTGTGATGTATATTTTTTTTCATTTTTCCAGCTATTCTAAAGCTCCTTTATTTATTACGAAACCTCGATCCAGCGAAGCCGTCGAAGGCGATACAGTCATAATCGATTGCGAAGTCATCGGCGATCCTAAGCCTGAAGTGTTTTGGCTTCGTGATTTCTTGAAGGTAAGAACTTTGTTTTTAGTTAAAATCAATCTTAGCTTGTCATATTTTGTCGCGTCGCGTGCGTGTACGCCGAACATCGCGAGGTTTTTTAAACTTCTCCGAAGTAAAAAAAAGTTTTTCCTAAAAAGAATTTAAGGGAATAGTTATTTTCTTCTAGACCATCGATTGCGGCTGTTCGAAGATTGTCTTTTTAATAATGCGTAGAGCGATTTCACTACCATATTAGTAAAAAGACAATGATTTCTGCAATAATGAGAAATCAGCGGGTAAAGCAATTTCCTACATCATAGGGACTACAATCCTTTAATGACAAAGCAATTTCCATAACTTAACTCCCGTCTCGAATCCGAATATCGAATGTTAACCATGACCGTCCCGAGGGGTAAAAACAACGTCACGAAAAATATTAAACATGGGTTCATTTTAATTAATGCACCAGATACGAGATCTGTACAGTACCTACCTCAATAAAATGCAAGTTAACAGAGTCCGGCAACAAGAGTAAAAAATTACCGCTGTTTGTTATGACAAGGTCGAAGGTCGTTGTACTTATTATTAAAATCAAAGATGTTAAATGAACAACGAACATCCGATAATATGTTCTGGCCACGACGAACTAATATTGCATCTTTTTAGTTGCGAAAGTCCTCCGATTTTTGTGGACGATTTAGACTTGATTATTACACTGGGCAGGCGAGTGTAATAAATCTTTTTAGGATCGGTGCAGCCCATTGAAACTGTTGAATATAAAATTTACTCACAAGGGTATTTGACGCCATCTCAAGTGGAAGCCTATGTCTTTCAATCGAATTTTAATTAATCGGATAATGCAAAAAATAAATTATCACATCATTTCCGCCCTAAGGCTTAATTCAGTATCGGTAGCATTCCTTCCGTTAGCCAAATTTGGTATCGTTTCCATCTTCTTGGTAAAAAGTAACAAGATCGAATTAGAAGTACCGCTATAATCACGTAATAAATCCGATTAACGGATCCTCAGTTTCTTTTAAGTCAAAAATAAGGTGGATTTCGTCAAACGAGGGCAATCATTTTCGGTAGTTTTTCGGCAGCGACGCCCTTATTTTAATAATATCAGCATCTGTAAGCTAAGAATCGCCCCTGCCCTTAAGATTTTAATGAAATGGACGCCCTTCGTTTTTTCAAAAAAATTCGGGAAAAAACTAGAAGGCGAAAATAAACGTGCGGGAAGCACCGAGACGAAAACCGTGTGAAAACATAAAGTCTTTTCGTCACCTGATCTGATCTCACGCGTTCGACTAGATTAAATAGGGCGTCCCTGTTATGATTAACACGTCCGTAGGAATCGAAAATATGCAAGAAGAGTAAGATAAGTAATCTACCGTAACGCGGGTCTATCGGTTCGATGTTTAGCTTTAACCGAATGGTCTTACCTTGAAAATTTAGAGTCCACCTATCTCGCCATCTTTTGCTCTGTTCTTTTTTTCACTTACGGAACCAGATCGTGTCGATTCAGCATGTTCCTATTTATGTGACTTGACAAAAAGCCTTGGTCGGTATATTTATTGTGCGAGGATATCTTTTGAAATTATAACGAGCAAGGTTGGAATAACAATTCGGGTACTCGATGCTTCTTTCCAAAGTTTGACACAAAAAATTTCGTTGCACGCGTCGGAGGACGAAATCGGTCTAGCTGCTATTTATCTTATATTCGGATTTCACCGATTTAATCATTTTCAGGTTGCGAAACTACCCTTCCCGTCATTTTTTGTCTAAGATGGATGTCAAAAATGACGATTTATCATAATTTTTGTGATAGAGCAAAGGCGCCAGCTAACCTCCCCCCGTGACCCTATGGCCTTCTTCGACCCTGTCCCTCGGCGTCCTCTAAATCACGAGCTTATGCCATATTAGGATGCTAAATTTAAACGGCTTCTCCGTCTTCATCCTAAAATGACTGTATCATGTTTTTAATTCTGTTACGTGGGGTCCTTCTTTTTTCCTTGCGGTTTTCTCAAACTTTAAGACTTACGACTTTGTCGAAATCGCTGGGATTAGACCTTGCCGTTATGCCGCTTTTTTCTTTTCTTTTTTTAGTTTTTACCAAACTCGAAATTTTGGCAGAAGTCTAAAATTTTTTTTTTAATATATTTGTACAGTAGTGAAGCTTTCATTAAATTAGCACATCGATCGTGGATATCGATTTAAATGGAATCGTTATCAATAATATAGACCTCGCACAAATTAATTTTTAAGAATTTATACAGATGCAAAGAATTAACCGCTCGCTGTTTCGGTTTCCTCGTTTTTAAGAAAGAATAGTTGTCATATTGGCGTGGTGGATCTTCTTTATTTAAAATTCATAGTTGAAGGTGCTTTATCGTACGATTAACGCAAGTCACGATCTCGTTAGCATCTATCTCCGAAATCACGATTTCACTTAAGATTTAGTTGTCGCTCGTTACAAAATCAAAACTAAACAAACACCGGTTAATTATTAAATAATAAAAAAAAAAAAACATCAGCTAAAAGCATGAGACGGGAGTTGCTGCCTCTAAACCGTATCACCCCGAAACCTGGCAGACGCAATTTTCGGCTCACCCAACATTTTTTTTAAGGAATTAATTCGGCGTAGTTCGACGTTTTTGTTTCGTAACTCAAAAAACTGGTAAAAGAAATCGCATTAGCGATTACAATGCGACATTGCCTGCTCATTTATTTTTCTTTTACGCCCTCTTTTAACTTTTTTTTTTTTTGCGACTCTATTGTTATCTCATGTATAAATCATTTTTTTTTGCAATAATTTCTTCGACCTATGATCTTCTCATTCTTTGGATGGTTCTCTTCGGCATGTTAACGGTTCGTTCGTTCACACGATTAGTGCATTTTCATGCACTTTTGGGCAATATATGCGCTTCAGTATAAGTTCGATAAAACTTATCTTTCAAAATACGAATTCTTGAGGAGGTTTAACAAATATCACGATTAAATAAGATTCCCCTGTAATTCAGTATGTTTACTATTAATTTTTTAGAAAATAAATTTCGAGAGTTTTTCTCAAGATCTTTGTTCGAACCTTCGTTCGTTTTTATTTTTGTAGAGAAAAAGAATGGGGAGAATTTAGGTACCGGCAGCCTTTTGTACCTATCTTTTAATTCTTCTTCTCTTTTCCCATTTTCATATGGTTGTTGTAAGTGTTCCAAAAAAGGTGCAAGCCTCGAGGGAGAAGCAATATAATTAAAGTCACCAGAGTTAAAATGAGTCTTTTTGGAAAAAGTATATTTTCTTATGAGAAATTTCTGGCTGTGGAACCATATTTTTCATGTCGGATAGGTGGTTTGTTATTTTTGCAGTGTAGCCCGTTCAATAGGAGCCAAATAAAAGGAAGCATTTTTTTTTAGGATTCGACTCATGTGAGAAAAATAATTTTTAATCATTAGGTCTAACGCCATAAGCGAGAATTCCCCTTTGGCCACGACTCCGAATCCTTATTTGGAATGGTATCTAAACCGAGTAATCGAGTCAATTGCACATGTCTAATTCTTGATTAACGGAACGTTACATTAAAATGTTGTTTGATTCTTACGATGCCATTATTTATTGTTTTTCCATTTCTTTCCGATATCCCGATCAAAACTGGGGGAAAAGAATTCAAAAATTTAAATAGAATACGTGTGAATATGTTTAGAGTGAACTTTGGATCTACAAGTCCATTTTACGACCTTGATGTAATCGATTTCATTGTTTTACGGATGTTTACGATATCGATTAACGAGGTGCACATCGCATCCGTTTGTTACATTATTTTAACGCGATGATTACTTTCAGTCCGATCCTTTTTCTTTGTGGTTTTTTTAAATGGTAAAATACCGATAAACTATCAGCAATATATAATAATTCTTCAACATTTTCTTCCTCGGTATAATTAAGAATATTAAACGTTAGCCTTATAAGTCGGATCTCGCTCTACTACTATAAATATTAATTTTATATATGTATTAAAAAAAAAAAAAAAAAAAGGGAACAAAACAGTATAATGACTACCGGTCCTGTTTAAGCATAAAATATTTAGAAAACACTAATTATTATAATAATGATAACAATTATGTTGTATAATACCAAATAGCTTTTTTTTGGCTTGTTTTCGCACATGCTTATTTGGTCACGTAAAACGACTTTTATGCGCTATAATTTTTTTTTGCTTTCCTCTTCCCTTCCTAAAATCTGAGCAGAGTCAAAGAAAAGGGGTTTAGAACAAAGGAAATCCGAAAATCCGTTGGAACGATTTGTACGTAGTGTTTATTCTTGTTGAAATATCCAGGTGGGACCGAGTTCACGCATCCCCACCTACGATAGTAACCACCTTGGAGGTTGAGACAACGCATTCGGCTTCTACCTGATACTCATTGTCAGTTCAGATTTCTCCGGATACCGATAAAGTTCGTGACCTTCGGGACATTAGTTGTATGTGCGTTCATCACATTTCGGCTGTTTTAGTCGGTTAATTTTTTTTTTTTTTTTGCTGTTTTAATTATATTCGCTGATTTTAAAAAAAATCGCGGTGTTGGTGGTATATGTGATTAATTCTTGTTTTGTCAAGAGCAAATGGTAGCGCTTAGAAATGAGAATCCCTTTTCGAGGTATCGGATCATTTACGACCGCTGAATTGTTGTTTCCTTTCCGTCGAAATTATAACCTAATTTTTTCCGTTTCCGCTTATATTGTCTTGTCTCTTCTTGACTTAAAATTTATGTATATGGCTTTTTTTCTATAAAAACTACTGTATTAAGATACATAAATATTTAAATTTTCAAGCGGGATTTTTTTAGCCCGAGATGACCTTTGCCACAACTTAGTTTGAAATATTTTTCGTTAAATGGGGCAAAGTCGTATTTGCTTGTAACTTTTCTGCTTGATTTCTGTAATAATCAAAGGATGAGAAAGGATTTTTACGCGAACGATCGTTGACACGCTGCCCGATAAGTGTTGTCCGTCAAATTATTTCAATCAGTTTGTTATAATTATTCTCAAAGGTTCGAGCTCATAAACCACTTCCATAAGCAGAGAGGCCGGACGATCTTGGCATAATGAATAACCTGCTACTTTATTATTATTATTATTTATAATAAAACGAAAAATTAACACTTAAACACTTGGACCAGATAAAGAATTAATTTTGGTATAGCTAAGGGCGGAGTGTTTGCTAGCGAGGGCTGATAAAATGTAAAACCAGGTTAGAAATTCTTTCGAGCTCGTATCGGATTTTCATTCTCCATTGGTTGAAAACTTTTCAACTCAAATTTATTGGTTTAGAGTCTCACTTAGCTGCGCATGTTCGTTTTGTCGACACCCCCTAAAGGGAAAGCCCGCAATCAACATTTTTCACAACGATCCATCGAAAAACCTCTCGACAAAATGAACTCGTTCCTTTTTCGACTGCGCAAATCTTTATTATTTTTTTCTGTGCTGAAGGAAAACGTCCTGTCGAGTTAGTTATATTCTAAGGAATAATCATGCTTTTCTTTTTTTTATAGCCGACTAATTTTTTTTCTTACGCTCTCGATTCGAAAATGCAAACCCGCGTTTTAATCAACTTTTTAAAAAATGACAGGATATCATTATAGTTGTAACGTCGAACATCGCGGCGTTAGGGTCAAATATCGGTGGAAAAACAAGGATGGAAGCATAAAATATTCTCATTGGTTTGCATCGAAAACGGGAACGAACTCGCAATAGATTTTATCTGAGGAGAAGTTTAAAAGTATTAATTGTTTGTAAATGTCAATGCCCGGAAAGAAAAAGCGATCGATACTTTTATTCATTCAAAGCAAAAAGTTTATGGATTCGTAAAAAAACTTAATTCGGATAACGAGACGTTATCTGCATCTAAATATATATATATTTAAATTTAAAAAAAGAAAAAGAGCATAAGCGGATCCGTCTGACATAATCGAGTACTCGGTCGGAATGCAGGCCAAGTTTCGGTCCCCGCCCCCTCACACCGACCATAAGGTACTACTTTTCCGGATTCTGCCTTTATTTCTTGCGATAATCCCCTCCCGATCGGTCAGCGCATCCCCGTTTCGGTAAAATCTCCGAACGCGTTTCGGAATTGCCTCAAACTAGCAGGAAGGATCCTTATTTTCAATTAATCTGTCGACAGAGCTCGAGTCCCTTCGACTCTCGTTCGTACTGGCAACCTCGAGGCTATTATTCTAGGGCTTCATTTATCACTTATCCCTTTTTTCCCCTTCGGAGTTCTTTAAGCGGGTTCGTTTTAAATGGCACAGAAAGAATTAACCGAGATTAATTTTTGATATGATTTATTAAATGAAAGAAGAATAGTTTGCTTGTAATTCGGTTAACGAGAGTAAATGATTTGCTAATGTGATTTAATAGTTAAAATTATAAGCTGACACAAATAAATAAATGAACAGTGTATCAATATCAAAAATTATGATAATTTTGATTTTGAAATGAGAACATGAATATTACCGGGGAATCTCGATTTAAAAATTTTTTTTGACCCTATTCTTCCTTTCAAGAAAGTTTTAGAACGATTCTGTTGTTCAAAATAATAGAAAAAGGATTTTTTAACGAATTGGTAATCGAAACGTTTTTATTTTATCTGTGAAATTATGAGTAAATAGTAGTGATTCGAATTAAATGTGAATTCCAAGAAAATCACTGTTATTTTTTAATAAATTGTTTAAAACGCATCAGGAATTGAATTCGAAATTTTTTTGAAGGCGATTTCACTAAAATCTTATGACTCATGTTCTTATTTAAAAAAGATTGCAGAAGAAAAAATGGAATTGCCAAGTGTAACGAGGACGTTAATATTACCATAAGAAGTTAAATTGTGTGTTAAAAGTTTTTGACACAAGGCATTTTACTAAGTTAATCAAGTTGTCAAGTATGGGTTTATGATTCGAGCAAGATATCTCGATACTTGGAGGTATTTCATTTGTCTCAGCTCAGCAAACATCCTTAACATGTCAGTTTCAGGGCATCTTTTTCGGTTATAGGAAACGCGCCAATTTTTCCAGTCTTTTCGATATCCGGGAAAATATGTGACGACTAAAGAGAGCCAGGTCGAAATCGGAATTCGCCGAAGAAGCCGTTTTAGATGAGGACGGCTCGGCTTCTGCAAGACAAGGTCTTGCTCATCTACGATCCAAATCGGTCTCCGACGTCAATCAAATTGACGTTATAATTAAGGGGCAGCCTAGCTCGTCAATTTTCGGTTTTTTACGTGCGGTTCACCGTGTCACGAACGATTTCGGTGCGGCTGGTAATCTAAAAAAATAATTGAAGGCGAATGCAATCAACCTTACCTTTCAACTTTAGTTTAAACATTGTCGAATTTTTCTTATTTTCCTTTTTTATTCTTAAATCGGTCTGTTACGATACCAGATGTGAAATGCTGCTTGTGTCGAGTGACCAAGTGGTCTTAGTTAACTTAGGCCAAGCGCCGCACGATTTTTCACCCTATTTCTTCCTTTCTCAAAGCTTAATCGAGCAGCGTTATCTCGTCCCTCTCACGATTTCAATGAAATGGCGCTCTTCCTGATCATTTCGAACGGTCGCTGTTTCAAGTTTTCCTTTTTCATTTTATTTATTTATTTATATACTGTATATGTATATTAAAGGGACATTTTAATCTCTTGAGGATTAATCGATCGATCGAGTGCTAAAAATTCAAAAAGAGAAAATTTACTTTCTTGGAAGGAAGTCGAAAATGAGTAGATGACGTGGTTTGCGTATACGCTTGTTTGATGCCATGCAAAAATTACTCTGGTGATTTTAGATGTACCTAAATCAAGGACAAAACATTAGAAACGAAAAAAAAGTTGATGCAATGAATGAAACGATTATGTCAAGATTGCGACTTTCTCTCCTTATTAGGAATTTGAGCATATCTGAAGAACCTTACACATCTTTCAGGTGTTCGATAATGAAAAAAAAAGAAGAAAAAAAAAAGAAAGAAAGAAAGAAGAGAAGAAAAATGAATTGAAATAATATTGGTTTCAGCCGGATTACTACAGGGACTCGCCGCACTTTCGCAGAGAAGGCGAAGGACCATGTTACCGGCTGGAGATTCCGCATGCTAAGCTCGACTACACGGGAACATATTCTGTGATCGCTAGAAATGTTCACGGTGAAGCGAAAGCCGTGATTTCTTTACAGATCTATGCCAAAGGTTAGTAGTATTCCTTCAATTAAATTCGAATGCTAATAAACTTTGCATCCCTTACGGTATAAAAAATATTCGTGTTTCATAAACCGAATCAAAAGTTTGAAGTTTGATGGATTCATAGTTTTGCAATATTTTTAACTTTTTATTTTAATGGTGGAAGGTTTGCGTCAAAAGTCATCTCCAGTGAGCACCTAATTAAGCTTTTAATTGTTTTCACTTTAACAAAATAAATGTACTCGCTCGACTAGAGTTTAATTCAGACTTTGCGAAGATTGAGAATTAAAAATAATAACATCCATTATTTGTTTTTCGAGATTCAAAAAGTTTGAAACAGATGACAGATGACCAGAAACATATGTTAATCGATAAAATTTCATCTACGTCGATTCTAAAAAGATGAGTGCTTATTCTACTTAAAGGCGTGCCATTTATCCTTTACCGCAAGAATTACGGCTCGAGTTTGCACATAACTTATACATTCCAAAAGAAATGAAACTTCTTAATAATCGACCTCCAACGCATCGGTTTATCGGACATAATCGATAAATCCTACTTTTTATTTTATTATTTTCTTAACAGTTCCTACACTTAAAATAACAAACTCCTACACTTGTGACATTTTTTATTTTGTTAACCTTTATTTTGTGTAACGGCAATACTTCCATTTGGGCGTTATTATTTTCCTTAAGCTGACATTGACTACTTTAAGCAATGTGCTCCCGTTTCTCAAATCGTTATTAAGAAAGTTTGATCGATTTGAAAAAACTAAAAGAGAGAATTTTACAATGAAAGCATTGATCGCTCTTCCAGAATAACTCGAATAAATAAAACTATTGAGGTCTTGTTTCATCGACTAAGTAATCGACAGAAACGTCCTAGTTACAAATCAAAACAGGACTTGTTATTTAGGATTCAAACAAACGGTCAATTCAAAAAACTTTTTTTTTTCTTTTTTTTTTATAATTATTTCTGTTTATTTTCTCTTTTTTTTGCGGGATCGAACAGATCGGCTTTTAAGCCTAACAACCTCTAAACAAGATCGAGTCTGATGTCGGAAAGTGTATGTAAATGAATCATTAATCACTCATCGAATAGCACGTATCACCGTGATTTATAATAGACAAACCTTCATATGTGTAACGCAAACTTTTTATTTTCCTGGTACTATAAAAATTGATTACTTTATTACTCTGTAGCTACAAAAATCTTCCGCTAATATTAGGGGAAAAGTTCTGTATTTGGTTTTATTTTCAATTCCAGGTCAAGGGAAGGAGGACAGGATGGATCACAGTCCTGTGACTCACGGGTAAGTAAGCTTGTCGTAACATTTCATTTTGACTCTTGGTGTAAAAGTCAAAAAGTTAAAAAAGTCACTTGAAAGAATCATGCTCTCAAACGGTTTCCATCAAAACAATAGCTAGCGATATTTCTTGTTTTTTTTTTCACCCAACTTTTTCGCTTAAATATAATTTTCCCTTATCGTATGCTCTTTATTTTCTCGCCGCGCTAAACCCGGGTCAAAACGAATGCTTTTTCGGTTCCGTTAATGGCATAATAAAAGTTGAAACCGTAAAAATGTTTTTTATCACCTTGAGTGTGAAAGAGTAATCTTTACTGAGTTTCATGCTATTAAAATTAAGTGAAAAGTGTGCCTTTTACCCTTTTTTATTTGGCTCTCTTTTGTAATATTGATTTTTAATAGCTTCGTAAAATTCCTTGATTCCAACTTAAAATATTTATCACTTGAGCGCAAAAAAAAAAAAAAAATAAATATAAAAATAAAATAAAAAAATAATTCTGATTGTTTTGTTTTATTATTTTTCATTCAAAAATAGTATTTTTCGCGCATAACATTTTCTTTATACGTTAGCTAAATAGTTCTCCAGCCTCCCGTCCTGTCTCGCAGTGCTTTTTCAGTGACAATATACTAATGTCGCCGCCTTGTTTTTTCTTCTTTCTCCGTAATTGACCGAATATTTTTTTTTATTAATAGAAAAATCGAAACGTTGCCGACGTTCAAAAAGGTATTGAAAGATATTCGTTGCTGCGACGGAGACGCCGTGACTTTAGAATGCGTGGTGTCCGCAGCGATACCTCCCGAAATCAGATGGGAAAAAGGAGGGAAACTAGTACGCTTGGGCGGAGATTTCGAAGCGGATTTCGATGGGGAAACCGCCAGTTTGACTATTCATCAAGTGTATCCCGAAGACGAAGGCGAATACACTTGCATCGCTTACAACGATTTAGGACGAGCGTCGACGTCCGCTTGCTTGGTCGTAGACGTACCGGAAGAAAAAGAAAATCTGTTAAGCAGGCAACTGAACCGACCTCCGGGACTCCTGTCCAACTGTTCGACGCCTCGATCCACGCCTCGCACCACTCCGTCGAGAAGCATCTCGCCTTATTGTCCCAGGCAAGGATACAGAGAATCCTCGTGCGTGCGAACCAAAAGACTGAAAGTGACGTCGCCAAAGTTTTACGCCGTACCTCACAACAGAATCGCGGAAGAAGGAGAGACCGTACGATTTCAATGCGCCGTCGCCGGTCATCCGACTCCTTGGGTTTCTTGGGACAAGAACGGAGCCCCCGTCACTCCTACCTCTAGAATAACCATTTCCGAAAAAGACGACTTGAAAATTTTAGAAATTTCCGAAGTCACCGTAGAAGACGCCGGTTTGTATCGCGTCACGTTAGAAAACGAAGTGGGAAGAATTGAAGCCACGGCGAGATTGGACGTTATAGGACCTCACGGCTACAAAACCAAAATCGGAAACGTGAGAGCGTGGAGCGCTTCTCCAAGATCGAGTCCGACTTTTCGAAGGAGATTAGTAGGAAGCATCGGAAGAGCCGGAGGCAACGTTACGTTGGCCTGCGACGTGAAATCGTCCCCGAATCCGGTTACGAGCTGGTATCGTAACGGAGATTTAATCGTAAAAACGTCGCGAACCTTTCCCACGTGGGACGGGCACACGGCCATGTTGGAAATAGAAAATTTAGACTTGGAAGATGCGGGAATTTATACGTGTGTCGCCGAAAACGAAATAGGTCGAACTCATTGCTCAGCCGAATTGGTCGTCTTGCCGACAGACGAAGAAACTCTGGCAGACAAAATCCCTCCTTACTTCCTCGAAGGTTTGAACGACGTCGTAGCGCAAGAAGGAAGTCCCGTGGAGCTCAAGGTTCGAATCGAAGGTAAAACGGTCGTCCCTTAATTATTACGACTACGAGTACGACGAACCTCGACCCTCGTTTGTAAATCGTCTCCTCTTTTTTTAGGGGCCGGACCTTTAGACGTGGTTTGGGTAAAAGATAACGTGATAATACCTGATTGCGAAGATTTTCGCCACGTGGATTACGGAAACGGTAGTTTCGGCTTAAGATTGGCAGACGCTTTCCCTCAGGATTCCGGGGAATACATCTGCGAAGTTTTCAATTCGCACGGCGATGCCATCACTTCCGCGCGCCTTTGGATCAAAGGTATGTAATTTAAATCGAAATTAAAGCTAGAGCAACCTTGAGGGCTACTCCTACATTCCTTTTTAAAAAACAACCAACATCCTAACCGCATAAAGACTGTTTCTTCCATAACCGGATAATCGATTTTTCACCTAGTAATTAGTCATCATCCTTCTGATATATTAAACGCGGACCCGCATATCTAAAATCTGCCAAGAAATAAATAAGGGATTCCAAAAGAGGAAGAATATTCCGACCGGGATAGCACGCCCGTTCCTTTCAATTATCCTTCATTTACGAATCGATAACCGATTTACTTATTCCATAAGAGTTCGTCTTTCCCTTAACATCAATTAGAGAACTTTTTTCCATCGAATCCTTGACTCCGACAACCGAAACGATTGACGCGAGATACTTGTTCCTCAAATTAAATGGTTTATAAATGACGTAGTCGACGATTCCTTCTTTTGTTTTGTTTGCTACGTAAAAGGATTTGTAACCGGAGATTTGGCTCTTACCATTTATGCCTGCTAATAGCTAGCTGTATGCTAATAAAGGCAGAAACGAGCCACGAAAAGGGATTTCCTTTAGTTGGTAATCTTTGATTCGTGTACAGTTTGCCAAGAGTACAAAATTACTTTCCAGTTGAATTTTAATTGAGTTTTTTTGTAATTAATCTGATATTCATCTCGAATTTTTATGGCAAATATCAGGGTAGTTTGAGATTGCTTCGAAAACTAGAAAATATATTATTTCCTTATATGGAATAATGCAACATAATCGGAAGTGTGAAATGATGTGTTTGACTTTCGCATCATCGACACAAATTTCAGCCTAGCATATTGATTTAGAAAACGAATAGGGAATTTTTTTTATTTGAATAAAAACCATGATTGATTAGAGAACGTGTCACACCTAGAGGGGAATTTCACGAAGAGCCAACGAACCCAGGATGAATCTTCAAATAATTATTTAATCCGGCAGATTTGTTGTTTAAACATTGAAGATATGAAGGACATGATTAATGAGTCGAATATAGCTTTCATCTCAAGAAAAAAACTAGTTGAAGCCACCAATTCATTTACATCCGTATCGAGGCACGAGTCATTTTGTTGAAGGTATTTCATACTTAAAAAAGAAGAAAAACTAACGGAGCCAGAAAAGTCTTGATCTTTTTCGTATTGGAGCAAAAATCTTAAGTTATCCCGATAAAATCGGTTCTGTAAAATCAAATCTAGGCTAGAAGATCGTTTTACTTTCAGTTTATCTGTTTCAGGATGAGAATCGGACTTTTCTACGGGAAGTCTCCTGATTAACAATTTTGTGAAATTACGAAAACAGATCAACTCCTTCTTACATTAATTCTCTTACCGACGAAACTGGTCCGATTATAATGAAAGATTTCGTTAGTAAATTAAATAGATCTCGCCTGGGTTTAGCTTGCCAAATCGAAACGATTTTATAGTCGTCAACTGGAATGCATTCAGGACAAAGCGATCGCAATGCCGACCTTGATAATTGTTTTTTTTTGTGACGCAGAGAACGTGACGAATTCAGAGCCAAAGATAGCGTTCAGTAAGAAACCGACATCCGCGGTCGTCGCATGCGGCCAAACCGTCAGCTTCTGTTCGCGACTACAACATCAAGGCGATCGGCGGCGTCCTGTCGTTTCTTGGTTTCTAGGCGATCGAATCGTTTCCCAATTCTCCGACAGTAAATATGCCGTAAGTTTTATTTGATTTTTAGTTCGAATCTTTTTTTTTTTTTTAACACTCGGATAAAATTTTTATTTTGTTAGATCGAAGAAGACGGGGACGTGAGCATCCTTCATATATCGCAAGCGGAACGGAAAGACGCCGGGCAAATAACTTGTAAAGCTCGTTACGCTTGTTTTCTTTGTGATAAAGAAGAAAAGGCGGAAGAGAAATGTCGTTGCCACGAAAGTCAAGTCTCTTGTTCCGCCGAATTAACTGTTCTACCTGCAAACAGCCGAGATAACTGGTCGAGTGATAGTGAGTGCGAAAATTTTAAGTGTCGTAAAGTCCGGTCCAGATCGTTGTCCAACAGCGAAACAGTCCAGGATTTACCTAAAATGTTAAGAGATCGTGCCGGTTATTCGGTTACCAAGGACGGTGAAAATTGTAACGGTACTCGAGCTCTTTTGATTCGCGGACCTGCCGACGTTAACGTTTTCAGAGGAGATCGCGTCATTCTCAGTGCGACTTATTGTGGACAACCCGAGCCCAACGTGCGATGGTTAAAAGGAGTAAGTCTTTTTTATTTATTTACTATACCTATCGAAACATTTAAAAGCGGCAGA
Source organism: Liposcelis brunnea (assembly GCA_023512825.1). Lineage (NCBI taxonomy): Eukaryota > Metazoa > Arthropoda > Insecta > Psocodea > Liposcelididae > Liposcelis > Liposcelis brunnea. The sequence goes on from CM042073.1 coordinate 24,378,292, forward strand.
AGGATTAAGAAAAAGAAATTGATTCACTTTCGAATTCGTCGGAGTCTATAGAAATCGATGATAGGTTGTACATTTATAAGTAATCGATACTTTAATGGTATAGAGTGCCGCATTGTTTTTAGTTCTACCCCTTTCGCTTTTCAACCGTGTTAATTCATTGCCCTTTTGCCCGAGATTTATTTGAATTAGGATTTGAATTTTTTGTAGAGTTACTGGGGTACCGAACATTTTTCAAACATGAAAGTGACACAAGAAAGTGTTAACATTAAACAACGGTTCCGTTACGTACCTTAACCCACACTTTATAATCTTGCTTTTCGAATGAAATAAAAATAAACAAACATTTGAACAGGTCTAAATAATTTTACTAAAAATTTAGGAATTATTACAGTAACAGGCTTCAATTACTTGTTATCAATCACATCTTATCAGTATAATCTCTAACCTCGTTCATTAACGCTAGATTAAATGGCTTTCCAAACGATTCGAAGTTTCTTTTAAATTACCGAAAAAGACTCCCATTCATTTTAAAAAGCAAGTTCCATGAAAACCTTCACGTTAACTCAGTTTCCCGATATTCTTCGAAAAATTAATCTTCCCGTATTTTTCATCTGTTTTCATTAACTTTTTGCATCTGGTTTACCTTCCTCTACTATTTTTAGACACATAAATACGGATCGACCTTTCTACACCAGATACACAAAGACATTTACAAATTTTTGGGAAGGGAATAAGGAGAATTTTCTACTTTTCCCAACATTAACTTTTACCAATTTTATAGAAACTCGCCTGACAAAAGGAATCTAAATAAATTTTAAATAATGACAGAAAAACAATGTAAAATATCACCCGAAAAACGTTGAGTAGAGTAAATGTTCATTTCCGATTCCTTAAATTTCCAAGAAAACGGGCCAAAATATTGATGAATTATATACTGGGAGATGCATTTCAATCTGAGGAATCGATTGAGACTAGGTAGAGCACTCAGTTTTTCGTTTTCAAAAAGATATTTAGAAAAAACGGATTTTTAGAATCCAACGTTGTCAAAAATATATTTTTACAGAAAACGTTTTCTTCCTACGCTCTAGAGTTGCAAACTATATCCTATCAGATGTATTTTGATGCAAGGAATCCGTTGGAATTTACAGAATTTAAAAATTCGGCCGCGTTCTCAAGATATTTGCATTTTTCAGTTTCCGTGAAACGAAAAAAATGGGCATTTTTTCGATGTTTTGAAATCGATATTTCAATTTCGATATATGAATTTTTTAGCTTAAAACGGGACAAAATTTTGGTGAATCATATACTGGGAGATGTATTTCAATCTGAGGAATCGATTGAGACTAGGTAGAGCACTCAGTTTTTCGTTTTCAAAAAGATATTTAGAAAAAACGGATTTTTAGAATCCAACGTTGTCAAAAATATCTTTTTACAGAAAACGTTTTCTTCCTACGCTCTAGAGTTGCAAACTATATCCTATCAGATGTATTTTGATGCAAGGAATCCGTTGGAATTTACAGAATTTAAAAATTCGGCCGCGTTCTCAAGATATTTGCATTTTTCAGTTTCCGTGAAACGAAAAAATGGGCATTTTTTCGATGTTTTGAAATCGATATTTCAATTTCGATATATGAATTTTTCAGCTTAAAAAGGGACAAAATATTGATGAATCATATACTGGGAGATGTATTTCAATCTGAGGAATCGATTGAGACTAGGTAGAGCACTCAGTTTTTCGTTTTTAAAAAGATATTTACAAAAAACGGATTTTTAGAATCCAACTTTGTCAAAAATCTATTTTTACACAAAAATGATTTTTCCTACGCTCTAGAGCTGCAAACTATATCCTATCAGATGTATTTTGATGCAAGGAATCCGTTGGAATTTACAGAATTTAAAAATCGGCCGCGTTCTCAAGATATTTGCATTTTTCAGTTTCCGTGAAACGAAAAAAATGGGCATTTTTTCGATGTTTTGAAATCGATATTTCAATTTCGATATATGAATTTTTCAGCTTAAAAAGGGACAAAATATTGATGAATCATATACTGGGAGATGTATTTCAATCTGAGGAATCGATTGAGACTAGGTAGAGCACTCAGTTTTTCGTTTTTAAAAAGATATTTACAAAAAACGGATTTTTAGAATCCAACTTTGTCAAAAATCTATTTTTACACAAAAATGATTTTTCCTACGCTCTAGAGCTGCAAACTATATCCTATCAGATGTATTTTGATGCAAGGAATCCGTTGGAATTTACAGAATTTAAAAATTCGGCCGCGTTCTCAAGATATTTGCATTTTTCAGTTTCCGTGAAACGAAAAAAATGGGCATTTTTTCGATGTTTTGAAATCGATATTTCAATTTCGATATATGAATTTTTTAGCTTAAAACGGGACAAAATTTTGGTGAATCATATACTGGGAGATGTATTTCAATCTGAGGAATCGATTGAGACTAGGTAGAGCACTCAGTTTTTCGTTTTCAAAAAGATATTTAGAAAAAACGGATTTTTAGAATCCAACGTTGTCAAAAATATCTTTTTACAGAAAACGTTTTCTTCCTACGCTCTAGAGTTGCAAACTATATCCTATCAGATGTATTTTGATGCAAGGAATCCGTTGGAATTTACAGAATTTAAAAATTCGGCCGCGTTCTCAAGATATTTGCATTTTTCAGTTTCCGTGAAACGAAAAAAATGGGCATTTTTTCGATGTTTTGAAATCGATATTTCAATTTCGATATATGAATTTTTCAGCTTAAAAAGGGACAAAATATTGATGAATCATATACTGGGAGATGTATTTCAATCTGAGGAATCGATTGAGACTAGGTAGAGCACTCAGTTTTTCGTTTTTAAAAAGATATTTACAAAAAACGGATTTTTAGAATCCAACTTTGTCAAAAATCTATTTTTACACAAAAATGATTTTTCCTACGCTCTAGAGCTGCAAACTATATCCTATCAGATGTATTTTGATGCAAGGAATCCGTTGGAATTTACAGAATTTAAAAATTCGGCCGCGTTCTCAAGATATTTGCATTTTTCAGTTTCCGTGAAACGAAAAAAATGGGCATTTTTTCGATGTTTTGAAATCGATATTTCAATTTCGATATATGAATTTTTCAGCTTAAAAAGGGACAAAATATTGATGAATCATATACTGGGAGATGTATTTCAATCTGAGGAATCGATTGAGACTAGGTAGAGCACTCAGTTTTTCGTTTTTAAAAAGATATTTACAAAAAACGGATTTTTAGAATCCAACTTTGTCAAAAATCTATTTTTACACAAAAATGATTTTTCCTACGCTCTAGAGCTGCAAACTATATCCTATCAGATGTATTTTGATGCAAGGAATCCGTTGGAATTTACAGAATTTAAAAATTCGGCCGCGTTCTCAAGATATTTGCATTTTTCAGTTTCCGTGAAACGAAAAAAATGGGCATTTTTTCGATGTTTTGAAATCGATATTTCAATTTCGATATATGAATTTTTTAGCTTAAAACGGGACAAAATTTTGGTGAATCATATACTGGGAGATGTATTTCAATCTGAGGAATCGATTGAGACTAGGTAGAGCACTCAGTTTTTCGTTTTTAAAAAGATATTTACAAAAAACGGATTTTTAGAATCCAACTTTGTCAAAAATCTATTTTTACACAAAAATGATTTTTCCTACGCTCTAGAGCTGCAAACTATATCCTATCAGATGTATTTTGATGCAAGGAATCCGTTGGAATTTACAGAATTTAAAAATTCGGCCGCGTTCTCAAGATATTTGCATTTTTCAGTTTCCGTGAAACGAAAAAAATGGGCATTTTTTCGATGTTTTGAAATCGATATTTCAATTTCGATATATGAATTTTTCAGCTTAAAAAGGGACAAAATATTGATGAATCATATACTGGGAGATGTATTTCAATCTGAGGAATCGATTGAGACTAGGTAGAGCACTCAGTTTTTCGTTTTCAAAAAGATATTTAGAAAAAACGGATTTTTAGAATCCAACGTTGTCAAAAATATCTTTTTACAGAAAACGTTTTCTTCCTACGCTCTAGAGTTGCAAACTATATCCTATCAGATGTATTTTGATGCAAGGAATCCGTTGGAATTTACAGAATTTAAAAATTCGGCCGCGTTCTCAAGATATTTGCATTTTTCAGTTTCCGTGAAACGAAAAAAATGGGCATTTTTTCGATGTTTTGAAATCGATATTTCAATTTCGATATATGAATTTTTCAGCTTAAAAAGGGACAAAATATTGATGAATCATATACTGGGAGATGTATTTCAATCTGAGGAATCGATTGAGACTAGGTAGAGCACTCAGTTTTTCGTTTTTAAAAAGATATTTACAAAAAACGGATTTTTAGAATCCAACTTTGTCAAAAATCTATTTTTACACAAAAATGATTTTTCCTACGCTCTAGAGCTGCAAACTATATCCTATCAGATGTATTTTGATGCAAGGAATCCGTTGGAATTTACAGAATTTAAAAATTCGGCCGCGTTCTCAAGATATTTGCATTTTTCAGTTTCCGTGAAACGAAAAAAATGGGCATTTTTTCGATGTTTTGAAATCGATATTTCAATTTCGATATATGAATTTTTTAGCTTAAAACGGGACAAAATTTTGGTGAATCATATACTGGGAGATGTATTTCAATCTGAGGAATCGATTGAGACTAGGTAGAGCACTCAGTTTTTCGTTTTCAAAAAGATATTTAGAAAAAACGGATTTTTAGAATCCAACGTTGTCAAAAATATCTTTTTACAGAAAACGTTTTCTTCCTACGCTCTAGAGTTGCAAACTATATCCTATCAGATGTATTTTGATGCAAGGAATCCGTTGGAATTTACAGAATTTAAAAATTCGGCCGCGTTCTCAAGATATTTGCATTTTTCAGTTTCCGTGAAACGAAAAAAATGGGCATTTTTTCGATGTTTTGAAATCGATATTTCAATTTCGATATATGAATTTTTCAGCTTAAAAAGGGACAAAATATTGATGAATCATATACTGGGAGATGTATTTCAATCTGAGGAATCGATTGAGACTAGGTAGAGCACTCAGTTTTTCGTTTTTAAAAAGATATTTACAAAAAACGGATTTTTAGAATCCAACTTTGTCAAAAATCTATTTTTACACAAAAATGATTTTTCCTACGCTCTAGAGCTGCAAACTATATCCTATCAGATGTATTTTGATGCAAGGAATCCGTTGGAATTTACAGAATTTAAAAATTCGGCCGCGTTCTCAAGATATTTGCATTTTTCAGTTTCCGTGAAACGAAAAAATGGGCATTTTTTCGATGTTTTGAAATCGATATTTCAATTTCGATATATGAATTTTTCAGCTTAAAAAGGGACAAAATATTGATGAATCATATACTGGGAGATGTATTTCAATCTGAGGAATCGATTGAGACTAGGTAGAGCACTCAGTTTTTCGTTTTTAAAAAGATATTTACAAAAAACGGATTTTTAGAATCCAACTTTGTCAAAAATCTATTTTTACACAAAAATGATTTTTCCTACGCTCTAGAGCTGCAAACTATATCCTATCAGATGTATTTTGATGCAAGGAATCCGTTGGAATTTACAGAATTTAAAAATTCGGCCGCGTTCTCAAGATATTTGCATTTTTCAGTTTCCGTGAAACGAAAAAAATGGGCATTTTTTCGATGTTTTGAAATCGATATTTCAATTTCGATATATGAATTTTTTAGCTTAAAACGGGACAAAATTTTGGTGAATCATATACTGGGAGATGTATTTCAATCTGAGGAATCGATTGAGACTAGGTAGAGCACTCAGTTTTTCGTTTTTAAAAAGATATTTACAAAAAACGGATTTTTAGAATCCAACTTTGTCAAAAATCTATTTTTACACAAAAATGATTTTTCCTACGCTCTAGAGCTGCAAACTATATCCTATCAGATGTATTTTGATGCAAGGAATCCGTTGGAATTTACAGAATTTAAAAATTCGGCCGCGTTCTCAAGATATTTGCATTTTTCAGTTTCCGTGAAACGAAAAAAATGGGCATTTTTTCGATGTTTTGAAATCGATATTTCAATTTCGATATATGAATTTTTCAGCTTAAAAAGGGACAAAATATTGATGAATCATATACTGGGAGATGTATTTCAATCTGAGGAATCGATTGAGACTAGGTAGAGCACTCAGTTTTTCGTTTTTAAAAAGATATTTACAAAAAACGGATTTTTAGAATCCAACTTTGTCAAAAATCTATTTTTACACAAAAATGATTTTTCCTACGCTCTAGAGCTGCAAACTATATCCTATCAGATGTATTTTGATGCAAGGAATCCGTTGGAATTTACAGAATTTAAAAATTCGGCCGCGTTCTCAAGATATTTGCATTTTTCAGTTTCCGTGAAACGAAAAAAATGGGCATTTTTTCGATGTTTTGAAATCGATATTTCAATTTCGATATATGAATTTTTTAGCTTAAAACGGGACAAAATTTTGGTGAATCATATACTGGGAGATGTATTTCAATCTGAGGAATCGATTGAGACTAGGTAGAGCACTCAGTTTTTCGTTTTCAAAAAGATATTTAGAAAAAACGGATTTTTAGAATCCAACGTTGTCAAAAATATCTTTTTACAGAAAACGTTTTCTTCCTACGCTCTAGAGTTGCAAACTATATCCTATCAGATGTATTTTGATGCAAGGAATCCGTTGGAATTTACAGAATTTAAAAATTCGGCCGCGTTCTCAAGATATTTGCATTTTTCAGTTTCCGTGAAACGAAAAAAATGGGCATTTTTTCGATGTTTTGAAATCGATATTTCAATTTCGATATATGAATTTTTCAGCTTAAAAAGGGACAAAATATTGATGAATCATATACTGGGAGATGTATTTCAATCTGAGGAATCGATTGAGACTAGGTAGAGCACTCAGTTTTTCGTTTTTAAAAAGATATTTACAAAAAACGGATTTTTAGAATCCAACTTTGTCAAAAATCTATTTTTACACAAAAATGATTTTTCCTACGCTCTAGAGCTGCAAACTATATCCTATCAGATGTATTTTGATGCAAGGAATCCGTTGGAATTTACAGAATTTAAAAATTCGGCCGCGTTCTCAAGATATTTGCATTTTTCAGTTTCCGTGAAACGAAAAAAATGGGCATTTTTTCGATGTTTTGAAATCGATATTTCAATTTCGATATATGAATTTTTTAGCTTAAAACGGGACAAAATTTTGGTGAATCATATACTGGGAGATGTATTTCAATCTGAGGAATCGATTGAGACTAGGTAGAGCACTCAGTTTTTCGTTTTCAAAAAGATATTTAGAAAAAACGGATTTTTAGAATCCAACGTTGTCAAAAATATCTTTTTACAGAAAACGTTTTCTTCCTACGCTCTAGAGTTGCAAACTATATCCTATCAGATGTATTTTGATGCAAGGAATCCGTTGGAATTTACAGAATTTAAAAATTCGGCCGCGTTCTCAAGATATTTGCATTTTTCAGTTTCCGTGAAACGAAAAAAATGGGCATTTTTTCGATGTTTTGAAATCGATATTTCAATTTCGATATATGAATTTTTCAGCTTAAAAAGGGACAAAATATTGATGAATCATATACTGGGAGATGTATTTCAATCTGAGGAATCGATTGAGACTAGGTAGAGCACTCAGTTTTTCGTTTTTAAAAAGATATTTACAAAAAACGGATTTTTAGAATCCAACTTTGTCAAAAATCTATTTTTACACAAAAATGATTTTTCCTACGCTCTAGAGCTGCAAACTATATCCTATCAGATGTATTTTGATGCAAGGAATCCGTTGGAATTTACAGAATTTAAAAATTCGGCCGCGTTCTCAAGATATTTGCATTTTTCAGTTTCCGTGAAACGAAAAAATGGGCATTTTTTCGATGTTTTGAAATCGATATTTCAATTTCGATATATGAATTTTTCAGCTTAAAAAGGGACAAAATATTGATGAATCATATACTGGGAGATGTATTTCAATCTGAGGAATCGATTGAGACTAGGTAGAGCACTCAGTTTTTCGTTTTTAAAAAGATATTTACAAAAAACGGATTTTTAGAATCCAACTTTGTCAAAAATCTATTTTTACACAAAAATGATTTTTCCTACGCTCTAGAGCTGCAAACTATATCCTATCAGATGTATTTTGATGCAAGGAATCCGTTGGAATTTACAGAATTTAAAAATTCGGCCGCGTTCTCAAGATATTTGCATTTTTCAGTTTCCGTGAAACGAAAAAAATGGGCATTTTTTCGATGTTTTGAAATCGATATTTCAATTTCGATATATGAATTTTTTAGCTTAAAACGGGACAAAATTTTGGTGAATCATATACTGGGAGATGTATTTCAATCTGAGGAATCGATTGAGACTAGGTAGAGCACTCAGTTTTTCGTTTTCAAAAAGATATTTAGAAAAAACGGATTTTTAGAATCCAACGTTGTCAAAAATATCTTTTTACAGAAAACGTTTTCTTCCTACGCTCTAGAGTTGCAAACTATATCCTATCAGATGTATTTTGATGCAAGGAATCCGTTGGAATTTACAGAATTTAAAAATTCGGCCGCGTTCTCAAGATATTTGCATTTTTCAGTTTCCGTGAAACGAAAAAAATGGGCATTTTTTCGATGTTTTGAAATCGATATTTCAATTTCGATATATGAATTTTTCAGCTTAAAAAGGGACAAAATATTGATGAATCATATACTGGGAGATGTATTTCAATCTGAGGAATCGATTGAGACTAGGTAGAGCACTCAGTTTTTCGTTTTTAAAAAGATATTTACAAAAAACGGATTTTTAGAATCCAACTTTGTCAAAAATCTATTTTTACACAAAAATGATTTTTCCTACGCTCTAGAGCTGCAAACTATATCCTATCAGATGTATTTTGATGCAAGGAATCCGTTGGAATTTACAGAATTTAAAAATTCGGCCGCGTTCTCAAGATATTTGCATTTTTCAGTTTCCGTGAAACGAAAAAATGGGCATTTTTTCGATGTTTTGAAATCGATATTTCAATTTCGATATATGAATTTTTCAGCTTAAAAAGGGACAAAATATTGATGAATCATATACTGGGAGATGTATTTCAATCTGAGGAATCGATTGAGACTAGGTAGAGCACTCAGTTTTTCGTTTTGAAAAAGATATTTACAAAAAACGGATTTTTAGAATCCAACTTTGTCAAAAATCTATTTTTACACAAAAATGATTTTTCCTACGCTCTAGAGCTGCAAACTATATCCTATCAGATGTATTTTGATGCAAGGAATCCGTTGGAATTTACAGAATTTAAAAATTCGGCCGCGTTCTCAAGATATTTGCATTTTTCAGTTTCCGTGAAACGAAAAAAATGGGCATTTTTTCGATGTTTTGAAATCGATATTTCAATTTCGATATATGAATTTTTTAGCTTAAAACGGGACAAAATTTTGGTGAATCATATACTGGGAGATGTATTTCAATCTGAGGAATCGATTGAGACTAGGTAGAGCACTCAGTTTTTCGTTTTTAAAAAGATATTTACAAAAAACGGATTTTTAGAATCCAACTTTGTCAAAAATCTATTTTTACACAAAAATGATTTTTCCTACGCTCTGGAGCTGCAAACTATATCCTATCAGATGTATTTTGATGCAAGGAATCCGTTGGAATTTACAGAATTTAAAAATTCGGCCGCGTTCTCAAGATATTTGCATTTTTCAGTTTCCGTGAAACGAAAAAAATGGGCATTTTTTCGATGTTTTGAAATCGATATTTCAATTTCGATATATGAATTTTTCAGCTTAAAAAGGGACAAAATATTGATGAATCATATACTGGGAGATGTATTTCAATCTGAGGAATCGATTGAGACTAGGTAGAGCACTCAGTTTTTCGTTTTTAAAAAGATATTTACAAAAAACGGATTTTTAGAATCCAACTTTGTCAAAAATCTATTTTTACACAAAAATGATTTTTCCTACGCTCTAGAGCTGCAAACTATATCCTATCAGATGTATTTTGATGCAAGGAATCCGTTGGAATTTACAGAATTTAAAAATTCGGCCGCGTTCTCAAGATATTTGCATTTTTCAGTTTCCGTGAAACGAAAAAAATGGGCATTTTTTCGATGTTTTGAAATCGATATTTCAATTTCGATATATGAATTTTTTAGCTTAAAACGGGACAAAATTTTGGTGAATCATATACTGGGAGATGTATTTCAATCTGAGGAATCGATTGAGACTAGGTAGAGCACTCAGTTTTTCGTTTTTAAAAAGATATTTACAAAAAACGGATTTTTAGAATCCAACTTTGTCAAAAATCTATTTTTACACAAAAATGATTTTTCCTACGCTCTAGAGCTGCAAACTATATCCTATCAGATGTATTTTGATGCAAGCAATCCGTTGGAATTTACAGAATTTAAAAATTCGGCCGCGTTCTCAAGATATTTGCATTTTTCAGTTTCCGTGAAACGAAAAAAATGGGCATTTTTTCGATGTTTTGAAATCGATATTTCAATTTCGATATATGAATTTTTCAGCTTAAAAAGGGACAAAATATTGATGAATCATATACTGGGAGATGTATTTCAATCTGAGGAATCGATTGAGACTAGGTAGAGCACTCAGTTTTTCGTTTTTAAAAAGATATTTACAAAAAACGGATTTTTAGAATCCAACTTTGTCAAAAATCTATTTTTACACAAAAATGATTTTTCCTACGCTCTAGAGCTGCAAACTATATCCTATCAGATGTATTTTGATGCAAGGAATCCGTTGGAATTTACAGAATTTAAAAATTCGGCCGCGTTCTCAAGATATTTGCATTTTTCAGTTTCCGTGAAACGAAAAAAATGGGCATTTTTTCGATGTTTTGAAATCGATATTTCAATTTCGATATATGAATTTTTCAGCTTAAAAAGGGACAAAATATTGATGAATCATATACTGGGAGATGTATTTCAATCTGAGGAATCGATTGAGACTAGGTAGAGCACTCAGTTTTTCGTTTTTAAAAAGATATTTACAAAAAACGGATTTTTAGAATCCAACTTTGTCAAAAATCTATTTTTACACAAAAATGATTTTTCCTACGCTCTAGAGCTGCAAACTATATCCTATCAGATGTATTTTGATGCAAGGAATCCGTTGGAATTTACAGAATTTAAAAATTCGGCCGCGTTCTCAAGATATTTGCATTTTTCAGTTTCCGTGAAACGAAAAAAATGGGCATTTTTTCGATGTTTTGAAATCGATATTTCAATTTCGATATATGAATTTTTTAGCTTAAAACGGGACAAAATTTTGGTGAATCATATACTGGGAGATGTATTTCAATCTGAGGAATCGATTGAGACTAGGTAGAGCACTCAGTTTTTCGTTTTTAAAAAGATATTTACAAAAAACGGATTTTTAGAATCCAACTTTGTCAAAAATCTATTTTTACACAAAAATGATTTTTCCTACGCTCTAGAGCTGCAAACTATATCCTATCAGATGTATTTTGATGCAAGGAATCCGTTGGAATTTACAGAATTTAAAAATTCGGCCGCGTTCTCAAGATATTTGCATTTTTCAGTTTCCGTGAAACGAAAAAAATGGGCATTTTTTCGATGTTTTGAAATCGATATCTCAATTTCGATATATGAATTTTTCAGCTTAAAAAGGGACAAAATATTGATGAATCATATACTGGGAGATGTATTTCAATCTGAGGAATCGATTGAGACTAGGTAGAGCACTCAGTTTTTCGTTTTTAAAAAGATATTTACAAAAAACGGATTTTTAGAATCCAACTTTGTCAAAAATCTATTTTTACACAAAAATGATTTTTCCTACGCTCTAGAGCTGCAAACTATATCCTATCAGATGTATTTTGATGCAAGGAATCCGTTGGAATTTACAGAATTTAAAAATTCGGCCGCGTTCTCAAGATATTTGCATTTTTCAGTTTCCGTGAAACGAAAAAAATGGGCATTTTTTCGATGTTTTGAAATCGATATTTCAATTTCGATATATGAATTTTTTAGCTTAAAACGGGACAAAATTTTGGTGAATCATATACTGGGAGATGTATTTCAATCTGAGGAATCGATTGAGACTAGGTAGAGCACTCAGTTTTTCGTTTTCAAAAAGATATTTAGAAAAAACGGATTTTTAGAATCCAACGTTGTCAAAAATATCTTTTTACAGAAAACGTTTTCTTCCTACGCTCTAGAGTTGCAAACTATATCCTATCAGATGTATTTTGATGCAAGGAATCCGTTGGAATTTACAGAATTTAAAAATTCGGCCGCGTTCTCAAGATTTTTGCATTTTTCAGTTTCCGTGAAACGAAAAAAATGGGCATTTTTTCGATGTTTTGAAATCGATATTTCAATTTCGATATATGAATTTTTCAGCTTAAAAAGGGACAAAATATTGATGAATCATATACTGGGAGATGTATTTCAATCTGAGGAATCGATTGAGACTAGGTAGAGCACTCAGTTTTTCGTTTTTAAAAAGATATTTACAAAAAACGGATTTTTAGAATCCAACTTTGTCAAAAATCTATTTTTACACAAAAATGATTTTTCCTACGCTCTAGAGCTGCAAACTATATCCTATCAGATGTATTTTGATGCAAGGAATCCGTTGGAATTTACAGAATTTAAAAATTCGGCCGCGTTCTCAAGATATTTGCATTTTTCAGTTTCCGTGAAACGAAAAAAATGGGCATTTTTTCGATGTTTTGAAATCGATATTTCAATTTCGATATATGAATTTTTCAGCTTAAAAAGGGACAAAATATTGATGAATCATATACTGGGAGATGTATTTCAATCTGAGGAATCGATTGAGACTAGGTAGAGCACTCAGTTTTTCGTTTTTAAAAAGATATTTACAAAAAACGGATTTTTAGAATCCAACTTTGTCAAAAATCTATTTTTACACAAAAATGATTTTTCCTACGCTCTAGAGCTGCAAACTATATCCTATCAGATGTATTTTGATGCAAGGAATCCGTTGGAATTTACAGAATTTAAAAATTCGGCCGCGTTCTCAAGATATTTGCATTTTTCAGTTTCCGTGAAACGAAAAAAATGGGCATTTTTTCGATGTTTTGAAATCGATATTTCAATTTCGATATATGAATTTTTTAGCTTAAAACGGGACAAAATTTTGGTGAATCATATACTGGGAGATGTATTTCAATCTGAGGAATCGATTGAGACTAGGTAGAGCACTCAGTTTTTCGTTTTTAAAAAGATATTTACAAAAAACGGATTTTTAGAATCCAACTTTGTCAAAAATCTATTTTTACACAAAAATGATTTTTCCTACGCTCTAGAGCTGCAAACTATATCCTATCAGATGTATTTTGATGCAAGCAATCCGTTGGAATTTACAGAATTTAAAAATTCGGCCGCGTTCTCAAGATATTTGCATTTTTCAGTTTCCGTGAAACGAAAAAAATGGGCATTTTTTCGATGTTTTGAAATCGATATTTCAATTTCGATATATGAATTTTTCAGCTTAAAAAGGGACAAAATATTGATGAATCATATACTGGGAGATGTATTTCAATCTGAGGAATCGATTGAGACTAGGTAGAGCACTCAGTTTTTCGTTTTTAAAAAGATAATTACAAAAAACGAATTTTTAGAATCCAACTTTGTCAAAAATCTATTTTTACACAAAAATGATTTTTCCTACGCTCTAGAGCTGCAAACTATATCCTATCAGATGTATTTTGATGCAAGGAATCCGTTGGAATTTACAGAATTTAAAAATTCGGCCGCGTTCTCAAGATATTTGCATTTTTCAGTTTCCGTGAAACGAAAAAAATGGGCATTTTTTCGATGTTTTGAATTCGATATTTCAATTTCGATATATGAATTTTTTAGCTTAAAACGGGACAAAATTTTGGTGAATCATATACTGGGAGATGTATTTCAATCTGAGGAATCGATTGAGACTAGGTAGAGCACTCAGTTTTTCGTTTTCAAAAAGATATTTAGAAAAAACGGATTTTTAGAATCCAACGTTGTCAAAAATATCTTTTTACAGAAAACGTTTTCTTCCTACGCTCTAGAGTTGCAAACTATATCCTATCAGATGTATTTTGATGCAAGGAATCCGTTGGAATTTACAGAATTTAAAAATTCGGCCGCGTTCTCAAGATATTTGCATTTTTCAGTTTCCGTGAAAGGAAAAAAATGGGCATTTTTTCGATGTTTTGAAATCGATATTTCAATTTCGATATATGAATTTTTCAGCTTAAAAAGGGACAAAATATTGATGAATCATATACTGGGAGATGTATTTCAATCTGAGGAATCGATTGAGACTAGGTAGAGCACTCAGTTTTTCGTTTTTAAAAAGATATTTACAAAAAACGGATTTTTAGAATCCAACTTTGTCAAAAATCTATTTTTACACAAAAATGATTTTTCCTACGCTCTAGAGCTGCAAACTATATCCTATCAGATGTATTTTGATGCAAGGAATCCGTTGGAATTTACAGAATTTAAAAATTCGGCCGCGTTCTCAAGATATTTGCATTTTTCAGTTTCCGTGAAACGAAAAAATGGGCATTTTTTCGATGTTTTGAAATCGATATTTCAATTTCGATATATGAATTTTTCAGCTTAAAAAGGGACAAAATATTGATGAATCATATACTGGGAGATGTATTTCAATCTGAGGAATCGATTGAGACTAGGTAGAGCACTCAGTTTTTCGTTTTTAAAAAGATATTTACAAAAAACGGATTTTTAGAATCCAACTTTGTCAAAAATCTATTTTTACACAAAAATGATTTTTCCTACGCTCTAGAGCTGCAAACTATATCCTATCAGATGTATTTTGATGCAAGGAATCCGTTGGAATTTACAGAATTTAAAAATTCGGCCGCGTTCTCAAGATATTTGCATTTTTCAGTTTCCGTGAAACGAAAAAAATGGGCATTTTTTCGATGTTTTGAAATCGATATTTCAATTTCGATATATGAATTTTTTAGCTTAAAACGGGACAAAATTTTGGTGAATCATATACTGGGAGATGTATTTCAATCTGAGGAATCGATTGAGACTAGGTAGAGCACTCAGTTTTTCGTTTTTAAAAAGATATTTACAAAAAACGGATTTTTAGAATCCAACTTTGTCAAAAATCTATTTTTACACAAAAATGATTTTTCCTACGCTCTAGAGCTGCAAACTATATCCTATCAGATGTATTTTGATGCAAGGAATCCGTTGGAATTTACAGAATTTAAAAATTCGGCCGCGTTCTCAAGATATTTGCATTTTTCAGTTTCCGTGAAACGAAAAAAATGGGCATTTTTTCGATGTTTTGAAATCGATATTTCAATTTCGATATATGAATTTTTCAGCTTAAAAAGGGACAAAATATTGATGAATCATATACTGGGAGATGTATTTCAATCTGAGGAATCGATTGAGACTAGGTAGAGCACTCAGTTTTTCGTTTTTAAAAAGATATTTACAAAAAACGGATTTTTAGAATCCAACTTTGTCAAAAATCTATTTTTACACAAAAATGATTTTTCCTACGCTCTAGAGCTGCAAACTATATCCTATCAGATGTATTTTGATGCAAGGAATCCGTTGGAATTTACAGAATTTAAAAATTCGGCCGCGTTCTCAAGATATTTGCATTTTTCAGTTTCCGTGAAACGAAAAAAATGGGCATTTTTTCGATGTTTTGAAATCGATATTTCAATTTCGATATATGAATTTTTCAGCTTAAAAAGGGACAAAATATTGATGAATCATATACTGGGAGATGTATTTCAATCTGAGGAATCGATTGAGACTAGGTAGAGCACTCAGTTTTTCGTTTTTAAAAAGATATTTACAAAAAACGGATTTTTAGAATCCAACTTTGTCAAAAATCTATTTTTACACAAAAATGATTTTTCCTACGCTCTAGAGCTGCAAACTATATCCTATCAGATGTATTTTGATGCAAGGAATCCGTTGGAATTTACAGAATTTAAAAATTCGGCCGCGTTCTCAAGATATTTGCATTTTTCAGTTTCCGTGAAACGAAAAAAATGGGCATTTTTTCGATGTTTTGAAATCGATATTTCAATTTCGATATATGAATTTTTTAGCTTAAAACGGGACAAAATTTTGGTGAATCATATACTGGGAGATGTATTTCAATCTGAGGAATCGATTGAGACTAGGTAGAGCACTCAGTTTTTCGTTTTTAAAAAGATATTTACAAAAAACGGATTTTTAGAATCCAACTTTGTCAAAAATCTATTTTTACACAAAAATGATTTTTCCTACGCTCTAGAGCTGCAAACTATATCCTATCAGATGTATTTTGATGCAAGGAATCCGTTGGAATTTACAGAATTTAAAAATTCGGCCGCGTTCTCAAGATATTTGCATTTTTCAGTTTCCGTGAAACGAAAAAAATGGGCATTTTTTCGATGTTTTGAAATCGATATTTCAATTTCGATATATGAATTTTTCAGCTTAAAAAGGGACAAAATATTGATGAATCATATACTGGGAGATGTATTTCAATCTGAGGAATCGATTGAGACTAGGTAGAGCACTCAGTTTTTCGTTTTTAAAAAGATATTTACAAAAAACGGATTTTTAGAATCCAACTTTGTCAAAAATCTATTTTTACACAAAAATGATTTTTCCTACGCTCTAGAGCTGCAAACTATATCCTATCAGATGTATTTTGATGCAAGGAATCCGTTGGAATTTACAGAATTTAAAAATTCGGCCGCGTTCTCAAGATATTTGCATTTTTCAGTTTCCGTGAAACGAAAAAAATGGGCATTTTTTCGATGTTTTGAAATCGATATTTCAATTTCGATATATGAATTTTTTAGCTTAAAACGGGACAAAATTTTGGTGAATCATATACTGGGAGATGTATTTCAATCTGAGGAATCGATTGAGACTAGGTAGAGCACTCAGTTTTTCGTTTTCAAAAAGATATTTAGAAAAAACGGATTTTTAGAATCCAACGTTGTCAAAAATATCTTTTTACAGAAAACGTTTTCTTCCTACGCTCTAGAGTTGCAAACTATATCCTATCAGATGTATTTTGATGCAAGGAATCCGTTGGAATTTACAGAATTTAAAAATTCGGCCGCGTTCTCAAGATATTTGCATTTTTCAGTTTCCGTGAAACGAAAAAAATGGGCATTTTTTCGATGTTTTGAAATCGATATTTCAATTTCGATATATGAATTTTTCAGCTTAAAAAGGGACAAAATATTGATGAATCATATACTGGGAGATGTATTTCAATCTGAGGAATCGATTGAGACTAGGTAGAGCACTCAGTTTTTCGTTTTTAAAAAGATATTTACAAAAAACGGATTTTTAGAATCCAACTTTGTCAAAAATCTATTTTTACACAAAAATGATTTTTCCTACGCTCTAGAGCTGCAAACTATATCCTATCAGATGTATTTTGATGCAAGGAATCCGTTGGAATTTACAGAATTTAAAAATTCGGCCGCGTTCTCAAGATATTTGCATTTTTCAGTTTCCGTGAAACGAAAAAAATGGGCATTTTTTCGATGTTTTGAAATCGATATTTCAATTTCGATATATGAATTTTTCAGCTTAAAACGGGACAAAATATTGGTGAATCATATACTGGGAGATGTATTTCAATCTCAGGAATCGATTGAGACTAGGTAGAGCACTCAGTTTTTCGTTTTCAAAAAGATATTTAGAAAAAACGGATTTTTAGAATCCAACGTTGTCAAAAATATCTTTTTACAGAAAACGTTTTCTTCCTACGCTCTAGAGTTGCAAACTATATCCTATCAGATGTATTTTGATGCAAGGAATCCGTTGGAATTTACAGAATTTAAAAATTCGGCCGCGTTCTCAAGATATTTGCATTTTTCAGTTTCCGTGAAACGAAAAAAATGGGCATTTTTTCGATGTTTTGAATTCGATATTTCAATTTCGATATATGAATTTTTTAGCTTAAAACGGGACAAAATTTTGGTGAATCATATACTGGGAGATGTATTTCAATCTGAGGAATCGATTGAGACTAGGTAGAGCACTCAGTTTTTCGTTTTCAAAAAGATATTTAGAAAAAACGGATTTTTAGAATCCAACGTTGTCAAAAATATCTTTTTACAGAAAACGTTTTCTTCCTACGCTCTAGAGTTGCAAACTATATCCTATCAGATGTATTTTGATGCAAGGAATCCGTTGGAATTTACAGAATTTAAAAATTCGGCCGCGTTCTCAAGATATTTGCATTTTTCAGTTTCCGTGAAACGAAAAAAATGGGCATTTTTTCGATGTTTTGAATTCGATATTTCAATTTCGATATATGAATTTTTTAGCTTAAAACGGGACAAAATTTTGGTGAATCATATACTGGGAGATGTATTTCAATCTGAGGAATCGATTGAGACTAGGTAGAGCACTCAGTTTTTCGTTTTCAAAAAGATATTTAGAAAAAACGGATTTTTAGAATCCAACGTTGTCAAAAATATCTTTTTACAGAAAACGTTTTCTTCCTACGCTCTAGAGTTGCAAACTATATCCTATCAGATGTATTTTGATGCAAGGAATCCGTTGGAATTTACAGAATTTAAAAATTCGGCCGCGTTCTCAAGATATTTGCATTTTTCAGTTTCCGTGAAACGAAAAAAATGGGCATTTTTTCGATGTTTTGAAATCGATATTTCAATTTCGATATATGAATTTTTCAGCTTAAAAAGGGACAAAATATTGATGAATCATATACTGGGAGATGTATTTCAATCTGAGGAATCGATTGAGACTAGGTAGAGCACTCAGTTTTTCGTTTTCAAAAAGATATTTCGGTAGCTCAGAGGTAAACAGTACGTATGACGTCAGATCTGAATTTTAAGAAGGCGGTTCAATGTTTATTATTTTTATGGAGTCGATCGTCTTTTTAATCGAGGGCTGTGACGTCATAGTTACTGTTTACCTCTGAGCTACCGATTTAGAAAAAACGGATTTTTAGAATCCAACGTTGTCAAAAATATCTTTTTACAGAAAACGTTTTCTTCCTACGCTCTAGAGTTGCAAACTATATCCTATCAGATGTATTTTGATGCAAGGAATCCGTTGGAATTTACAGAATTTAAAAATTCGGCCGCGTTCTCAAGATATTTGCATTTTTCAGTTTCCGTGAAACGAAAAAAATGGGCATTTTTTCGATGTTTTGAAATCGATATTTCAATTTCGATATATGAATTTTTCAGCTTAAAAAGGGACAAAATATTGATGAATCATATACTGGGAGATGTATTTCAATCTGAGGAATCGATTGAGACTAGGTAGAGCACTCAGTTTTTCGTTTTCAAAAAGATATTTAGAAAAAACGGAGATTTAAAGTCTAACTTTGTCGAAAATCGATTTTTACGGAAAAATTATTTTTCCTGCGCTCTGGAGTTGCAAACTACATCCTATCAGATGTATTTTGATGCAAGGAATCTGTTGGAATTTACAAATTTTCAAAATTTGGGTTCGTTCTCGAGTTTTTAGCAAATTTAAGTTTGCGTTCAACAAAAAAAAAAAAAAACATTTTTTCGATATCTCTATAAATAAATCTCAACAGATTTATGTCGGGACGTGGATAAACAAATGGATTTTTTTTTTTTTTTTTAATTGCTTTGGTCGTGTTTCTATTATGTCAGTAAACTAGTGTATTGTAATTACAATTACGAATGGTTCTAATTTCAAAGTTTCGAATATGTCAATGTGTAACATTGGAAATGTGCCTTTAAAACGGGAAACGTACAAACTTCATACCGTGAGGTGTTTGATTTCTTAAAAACGTATTAATATTGCCGCTACAGCACTGAAATTTGTTTATTTGAAATTAATTGTTCTGTCATATAATGTATATTTATGTTTGATTACAGGGTCAAGAAATTAAAACGGACGAGAGAATCAACATAATAACAGGAGACGGTATGACAAGTCTTACATTTGATTCGATAGATGCTGACGACAGCGGTAAATATGTTGTCAGCGTAGAAAACGTTTACGGAGCGGATTGTCATTTTGCATCGGTTGCGGTCGAAGGTAAGTCACTCATCTAATGGTTATTGTTTTCGATAAGGCAATATTAAAGGAGAAAAGTCAAGATGAAGACATGCATCGCAAGTTTAAAATGTGAGTGATCGGGTTTTGTATAGAAAGCTGTAATTTAGTATAAGTCATCCTAGTTAACTTGATGTGACGTGATTCATTCGATGATGAGTATGCTCGTGAATTTTTATGCAAAAAGGACGTTGTTTTCTCTATATTTTTTTAAATTTGTGCTGTCGTTTTAAGTTTTCGTAATTTTAGGGTGCTTTTATTGAAATAATCATGTTTACAGAACAAGAGGATAACAATAATTCAGGTGATCGAAAAGGAATTTTTTTTCAGATTAATTTTATGTGAATATTTACTGATTAAAAATGTGTGGAATTCCAAGTCACGACTGATAAGATAAATAAAGGTGCTAGTTTGGTATTCGAGTTCTGCCGAAGCATTAATTATTGATCCCTAAGAAAATTTTGCAAATTCTCAAAAGCATTTTTCTAGAAAGACTTAATTTATTTTGAATTTTCATTTCCATGTATGCTGATGATCTGATTATTTGCAAACTTCAAATATGTACATTTAATAAGTAAAAATATTAAATTTTAAATTAAAGTAAAAATATATTTAGAAAATCGTGCTTTGAAGAGACTATTTAAAATTTAAGATATTTATTGCTATTCCTCTTTCTCTGATTTTATTACTTACCGGTATGAAGAAAAAGTATCGTTTCGAACTTAACGTGGACAAAAAAGACGATTTCCTTAGAGCGTAAAGTCTTGGCACTGAAAATGGAAAAAACAAAATTGGGCATTTTTTTTGCTTTATTTCGAAAAAGATTTGGAAAAGTTTTAAATTTTTTTTATTCCGAATACGAATATACAAAAAGAAGACTTGAAAATAATTTCCAAGATTATTTATTTCATGACGTTAAGACTTTGCAGCAACTTTGAAGGGTTTGAAACAGTTGAGCAAATATTGATTTAGAAACGTAAGATGCCGTGATAATCTGAAATTAATGTAGATTTTTTTCTTCTAGGTCCGCCAGATCCTCCTTCGGGACAACCTACTGCCACCATTGTAGGGACCCATGCGGTGGAAGTAACTTGGTCGAGCCCGGCGTTCGACGGCGGTTGCAAAATCGCCGGCTACGTTGTAGAAATGAAAAATTTCAAGGATGGCGAATGGAAAAGAATATCCGAAACGTGTCACTCTTTATCCTTCCATGTAAAAACATTAGAACCTAGAGAAAAATACGTTTTTCGTGTGAGAGCGGAAAACGTTCACGGACAAAGCGAACCCAGCGTAGAATCGAATGAAATTACGATTCCCTGGAACGAAATGGAATCGAGTCCGCAGTTTGAACCTCGACTCGTTTCCATCGAACCCGGCGAAAAATTTAAATCGAAATACGACGTTTTAGAAGAATTAGGAAAAGGCCGTTACGGAGTAGTTCATAAAGTTGCAGATCTCGAATCGGGTCAGAAACTCGCAGCGAAATTCATAAGGTGTATTAAAATGAAAGACAGAGAAAAAGTTAAAGAAGAAATAGAAATTATGAATTGCTTAAGACATCCTAAACTTCTTCAACTGGCAGCCGCTTTCGAAAGTCCCCGAGAAATCGTCATGGTTATGGAATAGTAAGTAAACATCGAGTTTTTCATCGTTTCGCCGAGAAACTTTGGTTAATTTTTTTGTTGCCGTTCTCTTTCAGCATTTCCGGAGGGGAATTATTCGAACGAGTGGTCGCGGACGATTTCCAACTCACCGAGCGAGACTGCATTTTATTTATGAGGCAAATTTGCGAAGGAGTTGAATACATGCACAAAAACGACGTGGTGCATTTGGATCTAAAACCGGAAAACATAATGTGTCAGACGAGGACCTCTCACGAGATAAAGCTGATCGACTTCGGCCTGGCTCAAAAATTAGATCCCAACACGCCCGTTCGAGTTCTCTTCGGTACTCCGGAATTCGTTCCCCCGGAAATAATTAATTACGAACCGATAGGAATCGAATCCGACATGTGGTCCGTCGGCGTCATTTGCTATGTGTTGTAAGTAAATCATGAATTTATGTTACTGGAAATGATTTCGTCTTTGTCACGTGTTGATAAAAATATATTGCAGACTGTCTGGCCTGTCGCCGTTCATGGGGGAAAACGACGCCGAAACCTTCGCAAACATAACGAGAGCTTCGTACGATTTCGACGACGAAGCATTCGATGCCATCTCTCAAGATGCCAAAGATTTTATTTCTTCTTTATTAGTAAAACGAAAAGAGTAAGCCATCGACTCGTCGGCCACGAAAGCGTCGGATCTGCTATTCGTATTGTAATCGTGTATGCAATTTTTGTTTCAGGAAACGACTGACAGCATCGGAATGCTTGCGCAACAAGTGGATGATGTCAGAGCACGACAAGACGATGGGGGTTATATTGAGTACGGACAAACTTAAAAAATTCATAATCCGAAGAAAATGGCAGGTCAGTATTTTTTACCAAGCTTGGTTTTTTTTTTTTTAGTTTTAAGATGCTTTCGTGTTATTATGTTGTTCTAATATGTGTGGCATGAAACTTACTTAAAACCTAAAATAATGGCCGTTCAATTTTTTTTAGAGTAAACCTTTGATTTTTGGATTATTTGAAGCTATAAATGTCACATAATTTATAATGTTGCTAGATCTGCATTTCATGAAGTTTGAATTTACCTAAAGTTTCAAATCAATAATCCTCGTTTTAAAATGTTTTGTTTTTGTTTGAGTTCTTAATGTTTGTTTTTTTCCTGATTAACAATTAACAGAAAACTGGAAATGCCATTCGAGCTTTAGGACGTATGGCAACGCTTTCGGCTGCAAGTCGGAGGAATTCCGGAGCCAGTTCCAGCTCCGGTTCAGGAAGTCCTAGACCTAGTCTTTCCGTTTCGAGAATGTCAAGCATTAACCAAGAGGAAGGCGAACAATCTCCTAGCATGGATGCGTGTGGAAATAACTCTAGTCCTTTAACACATCGGTTCTGTTTTAGCACTAATAAATGTTTAGATAGTAATAAAATAATCGATAAGAATAGAACTTTCGGAAAAATAGACGAAAATAGCGAAAACGAAATCATGTCCTTGAGAGATAATTTTGCGGTCGTGAACGGGTCCGATGATAAAAATCGAACCAGAATCTGCAGCGAAAGAAGCGATTCCGGTATTAGCGACTGTTCTTCGATCGGTTCCTCCTCTAGCCACGGTCATCTTTGTCAGTGCGCTATCAACACGACTCCTTTGCTGAGCAAAAAATATTCAATTACAGAGGATGTAGAATCCAGCTTTTGTAACGAAAATCTCAAACAACTTTACAAGACTGAAGCGGTGGAGCACGAAATTAAGGAACTCAAAACCGGAACCGATCTCAAAGCGGAAACTAAATCTAGTACAAAAATCAACAATAACGAAACTATGGGTACAAAAGTGGATAACATACGTAAAAAATTTGCCAATTTAAGTAGGAACATCGATGAAATGGATAAAAAATTAGAAAATGTAGGTAGAAAATTAGTCGATATTGGACCAGGGAAACTGACAAACGCGAAAAAAACAGAAATCAAGAGAATACCGAGCCTGAAGGATTCGAAAGTGACGGAAACGAAAAAATCTCATTTAATGCAACCTACCGCTAGTAGTCAAGCGAAAATCGCAACGCCTAAATCTCCGATCTTGCCTAGGGTGTGCAGGGAAAGTTTCGGGTTGACGATTCCGGTGTCGCCCGAACTGAGGACCGCAAAATTATCTAGGCACCGTTCATCCTTGCCCCCATTAAACGGAGGAGTAAAAAATAATTCGCCCTCTGTTTCTTTGACAGTCAAAGGGAAAACCGGAGGGAGCCTGAAATGTCAAAGTTCCGTCGATTCCGGAGTCATCGGCGAAACCGGTTCGACTTCCAAAACGACCTCGACAAAACGTGCCGATTTCGTTAACCTTCAGCAAATGGACAACGCGAAAACGGTTTCGCGCTCCACGAGTAGGAGTTTAGTCAAGGATTCGGTGATAAAATCTACCTCTAGTATTTCCTCTTGTACAAAAAATAAAGATTTGCCAAATCCGGTTTCTGAGAATCCGAAAAATGTCCAAAGCGGGAACTCGAATTTTCAAAAAACTGTAGCTTTTTGGAAAAATAATTAAATTTACTGCGATTTTTAATTTTATTAAAATTTTGCTGTGAGAGTCCTTTTTTTTAAAAAGAGGATTAGAAGTAGAACGATGAAGCAAAACCATTTTTATTCAATTGATGTAGAACCAAAAATTTTATATAGTCTATACTCTCCAAGTCTTACTATTGTTGTCACTCTGAATTAGATATAAAATATTTACAATGATTTTACTTATAAAATTGTATAGTAATAAACTTGAGATTTGGGGAAAAACTATTTCTAAAGACAATAAAAAATGCAGATTCTGTAAATATTTTCAATTTTAATTAAATCAAATAAATAGATGAATAATTAATGTGTTTGTTACCTTTATGCAATACATAAATTTTACTCTTTTTTTTTTTTTTTTTTTTTTAAATATCTATTTCAGTAATTTAGGTTCTAGTACGATTATTTGAAGACTAGTTGTATTACTCTCTTATTGCTTTACACTCAGTGCTTTTAAAATGTTCCCAAGAATTTTTAATGCAGTTTATTTTCACTTTTCCTAACCCGATTTCAGCTTTAAAGTCATGTGAAAGTGCAACATGAAATTCAATGTGAACTGTAGTTTTATTGAGGAAAAAAAATACAAAATTTTGCAAGAAATAAATAAAACTCTAAGGGAATAATGGGCACTTTCTGCCATAATAATAATAATAATCATCGTACTGATTTCTGTCTTTCAGGCTTTCTCTGTAGGAAAAAAGTAAGCATAGAGTTAACAAATATTCAAATATTTGAAATGATCCATTTTTTCCTTTGCCTTGATTTTCCTTCTACCTTTGTGCATATGTAATTCTTGTAGTAAGTCAACTTCCTACTTTTTTAAGTCTTTCACATACTCATAAACCTTCGGGCCCCGGTTTGAAACTCTTTTAAGCAAAGCAGAGTTGGCTTGAAAAAGTTGTGACACAGGCTGCCTCTTATTTGAAAGTTACTGAACAAATCTACAGTTTCGTCAAAAACCTAGAGAGGTTACACAGTGAATACAGTATTAATCAGAGTTTAAGGCAGTTGGAATCAAGAGGCCGTAATATATTTGCCAAAAGCCAAACAAAGCACAAAAAAACTTCGTAATTTTATGAATAGCACTTTATAGTATAATTCAAAATTTGCAACTTAAAACTGAAACATAGTTTATGTACAAGATGAATTTTTTTTGGTATCCTCTAATTTTCTAAATAGCATAAACCACCGTATTAAAAGTCGAGCTTACTTTATGGTTTCATTTTAAAAATCTTTTGCTTTCGTACAACCTTCGTAATAACAAAATTATTATTTTTATACGTCCACTAGTTCTGCGACTCGTTCTTACAGCGGCGCGGCGCATTATCTAGCTGCTTTACCTTAGAAAATAAAAAAAATCATTCTGATTTTTAGTGATTTTATCTGTAAACAGAAAAGAGAATAGTTTTATCGGGGCCCACACTGCGCAGTAGAGCATTGCGCAGTACATTTGCTGTGTGCAGCGAGTGACAGTATTACAGTATGGTGGTCGTGGAATCGGTATTAATTATTATGTACGATCGTACTGTTAATTAAGTGTTTTACTTTTTTATGAATGAAATCAAACAATTTTTCATTGAACATACAAGTGATTCGTATAAATCAAATTAATATTTAAAGTCGAGTTTGATTCATTAAATTAACACTCACTTATTTTTATTATGAAAAGATGAAGGGAATAAATTTGTTCGTGTACTTTTTCAATGGTGTTTTCTATCAATTCAGTGTATTTTTTTGGATGTATGTACAACTTTTCTGGTAAGTTTCCTTTAAACTTCCGCCATGCCTCATAGCATATGAGATATGAGATATTAGGCATGGAGGCATGTCATGATACTTAGGGGTAAAGGTATGAGTAGTGTATAGTCAAACAACAGACATTATCGTTTTGACAAGTTCAATTTTTTTAAAACTAACTCTATTAAAGACCATCATACAAAGTGGGCCCGACACTTAAGTGTAGTCATTTTTTTTCCCATGACTTGAACTTTGTGTTATTTTGTACCATGCAATCGCTTTTTAAAGAAGAAAACGAACACTTACTGCCTGTGACTGTGAGAACTATAAATCTATAGTGAGGTTTCTGGTTTAATTTCTAAATATTCTGCAGATGGTAGAACAGCCGTCGCGAAAACGGAAGGTCGATGGTTCGATTTTATCTCACCGTAACTTGGTCGTTTTTTTCAACTGTGTCCTTGTCAATTTCCTTGATTTTCAAAAATCATATTTTTGAGATCCTCCACATTTTGGAAGTGGAAAACAAAGGTATTCTACAGTATGTTATTCAAAACAGAAAGAGTTAAATAAAATTACCCTCAAATATTGTGTGATTGTGGTATAGGGTGAAGACATATTTAAATCAGTTACAGAGTAGAAGAATATTGATATTCCTTATTACCAATTGGTAGCCTTATTTGCCTTATTATTTGCAAATTTAAAAAAGCCACATGCTAATAAGGCGTGTTTAATGTGACTAAACAGGGTAGCCTCACATTAATAATAATGGTCTGGATCATTCCATCATCATTAATATCAACATTTTTCATCGTAGTAAGTACATCCTTCAATATACTGAAAATTACTTTATCTAATTTTTTTAAAAAAAGGTGAAACAAGTTAATCATCTCCACAATATGTATAATTATTCTATACAAAGATTATTTTTATATTTCTTTAAAAACATACAATAATTCTAAGTACATATATAATAAGTATTAAATAATAATAGAGAAAAAGTCGATTGCTATGAAAGTGATATATATACATGAATTTTAACAAAGTTACTATAATCTTGCTTAGAAGAAAGATACAAATAATATAAAATTCTGTTTATATAAATAAGTATGCCCCTGGTTTTGATTTATCAATAATTAAAACTAAAAACGATTAAATATCAAATGCAGCTTCTTAAATTAGAACATAAAGTTATTATGTCATCATTATTTTGGCATTCAAAAACTATTTAAAATCTTTTAATATACACAATACACAAATTTCAACTTGTTTTCCTGCAGTGAAAAGTAAAAAAATACCATGAAAATAAGAATGAAGTGTCGAAACTTAATTTTCTTATACTTTGTTACCTGAGTTGAAAAGGTAAAAAAAAAGATCTTTTTTTTTATGAATATATATACATTGCACAAATATCCTAAGGCCTGTTTTCATCAAATATTTTATAGCTACTTTATACTCTCTTAAAACTTTTACTTAATTATTTAAAGTAAAATAATTGGAAAAAATGTTAACTAAATCTAAATATTTTTCAAGTCGGATGACACGATTCAATTTTTTGGAAAGTTAAGAGTTAACAGGACGGTAATCATTTTAACTAATGAGCATGTTCAGGTGCTATATATCAGAGGTAATTTTTCTTTTTTTTTCTCGTCTTTGTTTTATATGAATTCATTTCTCCATTTCGAGCATTAACCTAAGGTAAATGATTGAGCAGTTTTTCCTAACGAATCTTTAATGATAGTTCAGCAAATGTGAATATAGATTGAAGACATTTTCGCGTTCGTGAAATATTGATTATCTTTCGCGCTCAGATTAGCCAGTCGATATAAATAAAAGTTTTTCGCCATCACATCGTCAATAGCATACGAAAAAACGATAATAATTTTCTAAAATAGTGCACTCTTGTCAGTTTGATGGCAGTTGTAAAAGCTGAGCATAAGATTTTCATTTGGTACTTAATATTTTATGGTAAACGTGGTAAATTATTTATATAAACATTTAATTTATGAAGTTTGCCTTGGTTTAATGAAAAAACGTTCAGTAGTATGCCTTTCATCTCAATCGAATTAATATCGCTTTATTATTCCTATTTATAAAGTAAATATACAAAAATTAACTAATTTTATAGCATGGTGCAGTTGATATATCTGCGATATTCGATTATTTTTATTCTTTTACTTGGTAACTTAAAATAAAATGGCTTAGTACGGATATCGGTAACTTGTGACTCGAGAAAGGATTTCGTCTTCAATGCCTCGGTATCGGCGTGTCTTGATGGGGTACGAAGCTCCGTATAAAGGGTACGTTTTTTAGGTTGTTGCCGGTCGAATCTAATATGTATCTGGCCGTTTCCGAACATGAAATTATGAAATAAGCGACCATCATGTAAAATAAAAACGCTACCAATCTGTCGACCACGTATAATCTGTAACAAATGATATGGGATAAAACATTTTTCCGGTTGTTTTACCGTTTGGTCTTTGAAAAGAATTGGATCCAGAAAATTTTTTGGGAGGGGGGCCGATCTGTATTATGAATCTGTTGAAAAGTCATAAATTTTCGAATAATAATTCTGTTTGACATATTTCGTACACTTTCCCCTGTTTTTCCCCTCTCTGGATCCGCGTTCGTCCAGAATATGTCACTTAAAAAGTGATAAGTGAAGTGCAGATATCAAGAACTATACTGTATACAGTATTTCACAAAAAGAAATGTCTGTCCTTACACACCGTGCACATTTAATATTTTGAAAGATAGTATACGGCGGTATTTGACAGGTTTTCTCGTTTTTAAAAGTGTTTTTCTTTAATTTTTTATGTACTCAATAATAAGACATGGGCAGGTTTAAGAGTTTTCACTTACATTTTTATTAATCGCCTCGCTTTGGGCAGATTTTCTAACGGCTCTTTGACGCAGTACTGTCGAGCCCCCAAAATGCATATTTTAATGTATTCGTAATCTTCTACCACGTAGAAGTCTATGAGAAACGTCTTTTTCTCTTCGGGCGTCATGCTGTCTCGTATGTCTAAAAACCGTTCGTTTTTAAAAATCCATTTATGAGTGGTAAAATATTGTAAAACTTCCAAACCATCGTGAATTTTGTTTTGAACTCGGATCATGCTAAAACAATAAACAAGATCGGATTAGGCATCTCTAGGGTCCCACAGTCTCGTCTTTGATAGAGCATGCTTACAATCTTTTTTGACGGAAAAGAAAGAATAAAAAGTCGATGAAATAAGCAGGAAGCCAGTGTAGAAAGAAAGCGCATATTTTATGCATCCACAACGAACTTCTAATGTTTCCGTCCGGATACCATAACATCATGTCGAAGGGGTATTCCCAAGCTAAAGTTCGGCCCATTTGGAGTACTTCTCCCCACGTGATCGTCTTTTCTTTCCCTTGCGTCAAATTGTAAACCGGGATTTCTTTGGGTCTGGAAAAATCGTAGATGCGCATAAATTGTAAGCGATTAAAAAAAATAAGCTTGCGATAGATTTATTTTTATTTTGATTTTACTTTTTTTCTTCGGCCGTTCGTTTGGCAATGCCGATTAACGCATTGATAGCAAAATCGACCGGAATGCACTCTGCGGTGTATTCGGCTTTGCAGTACATCGTTCTTAAGACGCCTTTTCCCGCGGCTACCATAATTCCTGTGGGCCCGTTTAAATTATCCACCCAGCCTTCGCAAGGTTCTTGAAAAGCAGGGGTGACTATGGACGGCCTCGCTATGCAGGCGGGCATTTCGCCGAATTGATCGGCCACCAATCTCTCGGCGAGACGTTTAGAAAACGTGTACGTGTTCGGATGCGGCGAGATCAGCCTGAAAAACGATCACGAAACTTATCCTTCGATCATATATTTAAAAATCGGGCGGGAAACTCGATCGTCGTCATCTTACTCCGGCGTGACTTTATCCAAAGTCTTAAGATCCATCCATTGGACGAGCCTCATGATGTCTTTCGGATCGTAAGGAGCCTCGTAAGCTTTCTCTTCGAGCACTGCTTTGTCCACGTGGCAAAAAGCGGTCGACAAATGTATGAACGCCTGAAAGAAAAACAGTCAAAAACTGTTAAAATTCAACTTTTTCCGGCACTTATTTCCATAACGCTGGGACCGAGCACTCAAAAAGTCAATCTTTTAATGCTCAAACATTTAAATTGGGTACCTTGTCGAGATTTGGTTCTCAGGGAATTCTTCGATATTTCCATAACCCCTGATTTTCAAAATAATAATAATAAACTACTCCTCCCTCTGACTCCTTCCCTTTCCCATCCCAAATTTCCTTTCTCTTATTCCTAACCTATATTTACCCTTCGGCCTTCCCCCTCCTCTGCAAAACAATCCGGGGAGGCAGAGCCGAGAGAAGACCAGGACAGGTCCGGGAGGCAAGTGTTAGCTCAATTGTTTTGAGCCCACTTGTCTCCTTCTCCCCCAAACTTGTAAAATCTTTTTGGGGTGAAATAAAGAAATAATAATGGGAAACACGTTCGCTGGGGGTCATCGCTACGAGAAAGAAAAACTCTTGCCATCGATATCAACGTCAACGTCAAGGTAACCGGTTTCAAGTGCTTTGATACCGAATCCGACAATAGAAAAAGCTGAGTCACGCCTTGTCATCTATCGATCGACATTGAACTATCAAGCTATTGTTGTCAAATTATTACATAAATTTAACGCGGAGGGATTCCCTCTCATGTTCTTTTTCTTTTTTCTTTTTCGCAGTCTTTCCCGATTATTAAAAAAAAAAAAAAATAAACGGGAAAAGTCATTGCCAAGTCAAAGGATTTTTATGGAATCGTCGAGAGAGCTCGATAGCCGTTGCCTCACCATGTGGAAGACCTACTAACCCGATTCCGCGAAACTTGTTTTTCGGAATATCATAAAGGCAAGACATCTCGACTCAGATGATTCGATAATTTCATTTCTGTCAGACTTGCTCGTAAAGGCGGTTTTCCCTTTCGTATGTTTTTCCAGGCGCCGCACTGTAAAATTTCTGTTTGTCCTGTCGCGGAATTAAAATTAAACCCGATTCTCGGAAACGAGGAAAGTTTCTCCGGATCTAAACTTTAAATTTTATTTTTTTCGAAGAATTCCTCAATAGCGTAATTTTTTTTAAGTTCTTCGAAGCTGTTGATATTACAACACTCGAGAATGATCTCAAACACTTTGAATCGTTCATACCTTTTGGTAGGTCAAAAGCAGCGGGGAAATGTTCAATTTTTTAAGGGTTTTAAAAGGAAAGGCCGTGGCCCCGTAATTAAGTGTCTATCGAAAAAAAATGAAATAATATTTTTTGATATTTTGGTTGTACTAATACGTCGAAGGCAAAGATAAATCATGTTAAAAGATTATGATCTTTAAGTTTCGTAACGAAAACATTTAGGTCTACATTCCGAGTCACTTTCAAATTGCATAACGATCGGCCAAACGATACTTGTACGGATATTAACAAAACGAAAAGAAAAGGAAAGGTTTATATTCCTTTTCCGAAAATATCGGGATCGTCTTATTTATAAAATTTCCGATAATCGACCTATTAATAGGAGTTAACAAATAAACCGGTGGAGCAATTGCAGTACTTTCTCTAAAAATCCTTGTTTACTCGAACATTCAAGGTCGTTTACTTTGTGTCGACATAACCCGACTCTACGGTACAAGGGTTTTTTGCTACTACCGATCTTTTTCATCCGTTTGTCCGGTTTTTGAAAAGTTTAACCGAATTCGTCCTCCGCCTTTTAAAAAAGTTTTCCCCTTTCCTCGGATCAAAAAGAAAGCGGCCCCGACTTTTCGAGCCAGAAATAATGGAAACCGTCATTTTACTAAATTACTGCAATGATATACACGTAATAAATAATTATTTTTTCAAGGCTAACCTGTATCTTTTTTACCAACAAAAATAACTCTTATTGTGGTCAAAGGTTTATGGACGTCGGAGTGAATGAATTACGTTTTTCCTTCTTACACAGTCAGATATCTGGAAATCTCGCGAGATCGTTGATACTTGATCGTTGCCCTCCGGTTTTTTTTACTTTTTTCGTTTGGAAAAATCGGTTAGCTTGTTTTTTTAAATTTTATGCCATTTTATATGCTCGTCATTTATTTTTGACCTCCCACCAAATTGTTCAATGTTCATCTTAGGTTTTTAATAGTAAGACTACGTTTCCGTTATAGCTTTATTCCCCTTCCTCCACCGATTTCCTATTGCCTCATTCTGACTTATTTAAAAAAAAGAGTTTAGCCTCAAATTAAGATTTAATCGCAAACAGAAGTGAATGGATCGGTTTTTCGTTTAGAATTATTTTTCATGTAAAAGTGAAAGTAAAATATTTACTTTAAGGTCCTAGGTAAAATAAAGTTAGCTCTCGTAGATGAGAAGGGCCTATTTTACGCCGTTACGTAAAATACGTGTTCAAGCCTTTTTCAAATTGTTACCGTTAATAAATTTTCGACACTGACTTTGTAGCTCCGAACAGGTGGAAAGGAACGTCTTTTGTTATCGGACATTTGAGATTTCATGTTGGGCCGAGGTGGTTGCTCGCTACAAACACCAAGGTTAACTTGTCACAAGATTAAAATAAAAGGAAATGCAGTTTCATTTAAAATTAATGCACCTCTAGGATTGTTGTTTTAAGGAACCGATCGACGGTCAAGGCTCACCTCTAAATTTTTCATTTGTTTGCATATTTCGATGACTCTCCACGTTCCGCTCGTGTTCATTTCTACGGCGTCTTTTAAATTCGATTCCAATTTTAATGTGGCCGCACCGTGGAAAACGATGGACACTTCTGCTATCAGTCTTTTTTTTCCTTCTTCTGCCAGGCCAAGCCCCTCCAGTGTCACGTCTCCTTGTAGCGGTACTAATTTTTTTAAAACTTGAGGCTTCTCTTTTCTGATGCGATTAAACATCTGAAACACGAATAAGATTTTAATTCCCTCGTTCATTTATTTATTAATGTACAAAAAAACGTTTGGACGTTTAAAAATCCAAGTCGAGACGAGTCTCCGGGCACAGAGTTTCGCTATACACTGAGGGAAAAAAAATTTTTAAGTATTTTTACACAAGAGACAAATATCCTCGACGCTCTTGAAGAAAATTTATTTTGTCACTGAAATATTTTGAAAATCTTTTTTCTCAGTGTATTCTTAGTATATTTTTTACAATTTTTTTTTGGGCATACTTTTCTTTTTTTTTTAAAACTAAAAAATGAAAAAGAAATTTAAAGTAGGAATGATCTTGTAGGCGATAAATAATAATTATATATTTAAAATTTTCAAAAGAGGCTAACAAATTTTTAAAGGAAAATTCGAGTTCTAACTTTTTAAACTTAATAAGATTTGATTCGCGTGAGCACTGTGAATCTTCTCTATTGCGATATTTCCTGTATCGTAATTAATTACGCCTTCGAATTAATTGGATTAATGAAATTACACCTCGAAAGTAATTTAAGTCATCGGTACCGATTATAAATTTGTTTCGCCCTTTATTTTTAGATTCTCTTTGACGTTAACAACTATTTTTGTACCTGTCGCTATAAGACTTAATTAATTTATAAATCATTTGCATCGAGTCTTGAAAGGAAACCGAACAAAAAGAAAATCTCGACAAACATTTTCTCGTACAGTAGCTAGCAAATCAAGGAGTCGATTAAATAGTTTGTTTGTTCATTTTATTTTTCATTTAACCGACTGGTGCTAATGTGTTCGTTTAGTTTATTTGCTTAACCATTAAGACCGTGAGGTAAGTTGAAATGCTTAGTCCACAAAGCTCTTTATTGTAATTTTACTTCTCGGGCAGAAAGCTTGTGTTCTTTTCTTAAAAAACAAAAAAAAACCACAAGTCGAACTCGCGCTTTAATTTATCAGTTTGAAAAATATTGCAAGTTAAAAATGAATTCGATCAGCCTTTTTTTTTTTTTAAGATCTTCGCGCACACGCATTCCGTTTGGCAAAAAAATCACTGTTATGAAAAAAAAACTAGATTGCAAACTATTTTATTCCGACAGAAAAAAATAATGTTGACAAATCACGTGCGATGGTCTTGACGAGTCTTTAGATAGAAGCCTTGGAAATGTTATCCTTGATAATGGAGAACGGGCTATTCATCGTAATAAAATTGATTTATAGAGAAGCCGCCGACGAAGATCGGCCTATGCTTTCATTTAATTAATAACAATTTTGGTCTTTCTCCCTGTGTTTTTCGGCAGACCGCCATCATCTTGTTTTATGTCGGTTCCATGATATAAAGTAACGAAACATTTAATCATGGACTGATTGAGACCGGATTCGATCAGAACTTACCGGCAATTTAAACATTTCCTCCATTCTAGTTTCCACCGATTTTTCTCTTTTAGGCCTGACGAGCATGAAAATTTGTTTTAATTCCGAGCAGCTGTATAATAATTTTTCTATCAAAACTTTTCCCATCAACCCGGACGCCCCGGTGATGAATATGCTCCTTCCCTTATAGAATTCCAGTATCCCGGTTTGAGTCTTTTTCTCCGCCATGTTCCTGGCTCGCGCTTGATCTGAGGAAAAAGACGAATACAATTTTAAAAATCGTTAAAGTTTAACGAACTCTTTTATGATTTCATACACGAGAAATTTATTATCTAATAAATTAAAGCAATTGCAAGTTTGAAAAGAGCCTACATTCAAGAGTCCGTGAACCTAAAAAAAAACAAGCCCCGATAAACATCGGAATTAGGTAACAACGAAATACTCGAGGCTCGCATCGCTATGTTCCTCTCGTTTCCTAGACAAATTTTATTTCATCCTATTTTTACCTTTGACTTTCCTTAACAAGCGAAAATTTGTGCATCCGGCTTCCGTTAGCCTTGTTCATTTTTGTATCTTTTCCGGCTATCCCCCTCGAAATCGAAATCGAAATCGAATCACTTTAAGTAAAAACATTTTCCCGGGCTTTTCTAAAAAATAGGAATTTCTTGGTTTCAAGGTCTTTGAATTCATACGAAATATCAAAGTAATTTCTTTATAATGTTGTAGCAATTATGATACTGGCAATATACGCGTAGTTGTGGAATTGCAAAACGGTTTGTTTTGTAATCGTTTAGATTATGCCTGCGAAATAAAAATCTACCACGCGTTGTGAGAACGAATGGCCCTTCAGTAAATATCCATATCGTATACTTTATACTTTGACGAAACTCGGATATCGGATATCGTATAACGCATCCACTGTGTCCAATATTTTTTTATTAATCGAATGCCGGTAGTCGATTCTTTTATACTCGGGACCAGATTAGAATTTCCAATCTAAGCTTGATCCCTGTTAAGGTTGCGGAAAAGTTTTGATTTTGATTTTGCTTCAGGTCCAGTAGTTTTTGCCCATAGTAAGTAATGATGAGTTAGCAAAGAAATTGGATATTTTACATAAATCATTTTAAATAAGAGCCTTTTACTTTTCTCTTAATAATTTGTCATTTTCTTAACGAGTTTAAAATTGCACTGATTCCGTGCTTTTTCCAAAATGCATCTTTTATATTTCTTTTAACAAAGTGGCTTTCAGCTTTTAAACGGAGTTCGGAAATGAACAAAAAGTTTTAAAAGCAACGGAGACCCATCGAATGGCGAAGGTCGAGACCTAAACAGACGATGACGAGCAAATTTTCAGCTCGAAAATAAAGTCAAGGTTTCGTCTTGAACTTTTTGTATTCGTTAAAGATAAGATCCAGAATACGAAAAGGAATAAACGTAGCAAAAAAAGAAGACTTCTGTCAGGCAATTCATAACAAACGAAAACTATTACGAAGTTGTAGAAAAATTCGAGTCGAAATATTTATATAGCAAAATGCAAATAAAAAAAGGGGAAATACTTTTCCGGGAAATTTTTTGCATCTTCGCGGAGATCCTATCCCAAAGTTACTCCTACCGATATTGTATTGACATCGTTCCGAAAACGAGACGATATCAAAGATTCGATTTAGGGATAATAGAGACGAATTTAGAATATTATGGTTTCGATCCAAGTACAAAAAATAAATAATAGATGATAATTTTTTTTTTATAACCACTGTATTTAATTTTAATATTTAAAATCGACTAGATCGTCAAGGATTGTTATTTACGTTAAATAATACAAAAACCAGGTTTCGTTTCCCTCCGGACAAAAGTGCTCTCATGAAAATTAAACGGTTTATACGTGAAAGATTTATATTAAAAAAATAAGTTTGACAAAGATAGATAGATATAGGCTTAAGAGTTTTAGAAGAAAGTTATTCCACCCAGAGAATGCCTAGATAATTTTAATTGTATTAATCTTTCTTCTTCTGGTTTATAATAAAATCAATAAGATTCAATAAGATTTTAACTTTTCTTTGGTTTTTACATAGTTTTTGCTTCGCAGCTCGATCCAGTCTCTACTCATGTGAAATTTTTATTTTATGTTGTATTTATACAGGATCTGAGTAATAAGCATATCGCAAATGGATTTTCTGGTACTAAAACAAATATTTCCGTGTGTTAAACGGTTTTTTAGTTTTCCGTCTATATCAAAGGCCAATAAATTAACATTGGAAAGTTTCGGATGAATTTTAACGAAAGAAATATGTTAGTATAACGATTTATGGCTTTAGAGACCCGAAATTAAAAATTCCACGTTTGCTAATAACCGACACGAGCTATACTCGGGAAAAATGTTAAATCGATCGGGGCTTTCTTAAAACGATGAGCAGCCCATCCTTTAGAAAAATTAATTAGGCCGATAACTTTTATTAACCGTTTCCTCGTCGATCGACTAGATCGTTCGAAATCGAAACCTAGCGCCAAAATATTTCTCCTTTTAAAATTTCAAGTTAAGATTTAAGTATTCGTTTTATTTTAGGGCAAAGTTAATTTTGGTCGGTCACCTCGAGCTTTATTAAAATTAGGAGAAATATGCTGTGTATGAAAATTCTAAGAGTAACAATTGTCTAACCCTTTGGAAGATATTCGAACAAGAACATGCAGTCAGAACCATACATGAACTCTAGATAGGCATTCGAGTCATCGGGCAGCTCATAAAATTCAGTTCTAGGCGGCAGAATGAAAGATAAGGATTTCGGTAGAAACACTAGGCTCCGACCGAAAAAGTATAGTCGAGAACTTAGAAAACTGAAAACAGATACATAATAACCGATGAAACACGGTTTAAGTTGAAAAGTTTTTCTCCTCAGAGAGAAGAAAAATTTTGAATATGTCACAATTATTGGACCGGAATCAAAGTTGTTGGCCAAAAGGGAAATTTGAATTTAAGGAATCCTAATAAATGAGGTACACTCACCTAGCTAGGAGGATGATGACGACACTTTTACAGATTATCACTTACTAAATTGTTTTTCGATTCGTCCTTCCTAATTAAACTATAAGGAGGGGAAGATTGATAACAAAAATCCCAAATTAGAACGTTAAACAGGTTGGGGTAGGTCATTAGGGCTATTAATATTCTTATCCAAATAGAAATTTACAGGTTATTAATATTATATTATTATTATTATTATTACTGTTCTTCCGTTTCCATCTCGTTAAGCTTTAACTTAAAATATATAAATATTTTTTAGCCGTGCGCTCGCTCGATAAATAAAATATAATAAAAAATTATATAATCGGTAACAACTTTTATCTGCGAGCTGCTCGTTCTTTCTTCTTCTTATTATTTATTTTCATTGTTTAACAGTGAAAATAAATCGAGTATAAGAACCTCGTGAGAAGGTTTAAACGGAATCCACTCGTCGTTCAAGTTCATTTAACTGTTACGACATCGATGAGCCATCGCGACGACGACGACGGTCATTTTAACCATTCTTTTGGGCCTTCCGTTCTCTTACCACGTCCGATTTTCCAGTTCTACTAGTTCTACGAGGATGCGAGTATTTTTTCGAGTTAAAAAAATATTGTACATCCGGGAAAATATAAGCGGTGATCATTTTTGCTCCCGCACCATCCGACAGTCCAGTTTATCCGAGTCTCTGCTTATAGAGTACTACTTACCTTTTCGATAAAAAAGTAATCCAAAAAATGAAACGTTAATAAAATCACAAGGATAAGAAAAAAGCCCCGAACAAACGAACGGAAAAGAAGAAGGAAAGAAAAATAAAAGGGAGTCTAAGCGCGACCGCACTGGAGCACTTCTCCAGGAACACTGATATAACTAATACTTGTTTCACGGTACTCCCTTACCTAATGGTCACGTTAATTATTATACTGGTATAATTGAGGC
Source organism: Liposcelis brunnea (assembly GCA_023512825.1). Lineage (NCBI taxonomy): Eukaryota > Metazoa > Arthropoda > Insecta > Psocodea > Liposcelididae > Liposcelis > Liposcelis brunnea. The sequence continues at coordinate 24,416,523 of CM042073.1, forward strand.
ATGCCATTTAGATTACCACGAGGCTATATGTCACGTTTGCAAAGGTGCCCGGTGTCATCTCTTCTTTTTTTAAATCTTTCCTCTTTGGCTAGCAATCAAATTATTATTCTTTTTTTTCTTTTTTTTTCAAATTCAACTTTTTTTCCTTCTGTACTGTTGCACAAAAAATTTTGGAAGGGAATTTTTAAAAACTTGACATGACATTAATCGCCGCGACAACTGTAGTCTTAAAAAAAGAAATTTGCTCAGACTTTAAAGTCGACTCCGAATAAAGAGATGAATGCAATTTCAAACTTTCTAGTTCTTTTCGTGTTTTTTCAAAATACGAATCGATAAAGTCGAAAGACGAAATACAGCAAAAAAAAAAAGCCAAATTTAAAAGTTTTCAAAAATTAAGGTTTTGGGGTTTTTTGGTCAAATAAATTAATAACCATGATCTCATGCCCTAATGTTTTTTTCGGGGGGAAAAAATAGACTTATTAATTTTGGTGTCGAGTTGACGCAAAGAAAATATTTAGTCTTGACCCGTGAATTTGTATATGGAATACGCTCTGGGAAATCCTACTAATATAATCAATTAAAAGTTTTTTATTCGGTTGAATTACAAGTAGCTATTGTGTACGGGTGATATTCGAAATCGGTCACGGTTCTAATTTTAGATTTATTACCTACTTCGATTCCCGCGGAAGAGACGACGAAACAAGATGAGTTGCATAAAATATGTAGACGAAATTTGTGGCTGTTCGGTCGAAATTCACGATCGTGTAGGGTGCAAAGACCTTTATGCACTTGCATTAAGGAGAGAGAAAAAAATATGAATTAAAAAAGTACATAATTTATATCTCGACATTGTTTCGACACAGCTACGAATAAAAACATAATGGCATAGGAATATTCCACACTTATGCGCAATACTAATTTACGGTAATTGCCATTTTTTGAGCATGAAGTTTTTTTTTTTGCGATCTTTGAAATAAAATATCGGTCGCATGCTCGACAAAACAAATCGATTTTTACTTTTGATATAACTTTTTTTTAAAATGGACATTTTACAAAGGAAAGACGTGTTTTTACTGTCAACGATTAATCGGAACCCGGTACCGAAACTCTTTTTACCTTTTTTAACAGAGCCCCTATAAAACCTTGGTCGACGTCGAGTCCCTCTCCAAACGTATTCGTTTTCCTGACGCCGAAACCTTTCCTCTTGCACTTCAAAACTCGTGAAATGTTTGACATTTATAAGTAAACCGATTTCTTATACAGTAGATCTCGAAGAATAAAAGAGCAATTAACCTCTTCCTTATTTGATAATTTGCGCAAACTAAGATTCGGTAACGAAAATTAGTTGTTAAATGTTATTCGAAACTGAAAGAGTCCTTTCACCGATCATAAACAAAAAAACTTTCAAACATCTTCGAGGAAGTTTACGAGTTGTCTAAAAAAAATTTTTTTTCATGCCAACGTTATCGCGTAATTAAAATGTATTCCCGAGAGAAAAATTCGCAGGGTTAATTAAACGGTTAATTCCTTCCCAGCATTAGCATAGTTCTCTGCGAGCATGCACATTCTTGAAAAGCAACCGAATAACCGAAACCATTGAAACAATTAGGATGAAAGGACCTTTGCCTCGCGATTAATTCAAACTTGAGGCCCTCTTTCAATTTATTTTTCCCACAAAGGACTGAAGACCGTTTCATTTTGATTCGGTCTAGATTTTTCCCGTCGCATTTATTAACCTTGACTGCGACGCTTTACATTAAAAAAAAAAATTAACGCGAGGAAAAATTTCAGCAAAAGTTTTTGTGCGGCTATTTTTTTGATTCGGGATCAATAAACGAATCTAGAATTTATTTCTTCTCCAAGACAATTAGTTCAAGAAAATTATTTTAAAAGGGGAAAAGATTAAAGAATTTAAAGTGTAAGCGGGGCTCGAGTCAGACGCGCAGCTATAATTCTTATACAAGAGAGGTTTTTTATTTTAGAATTTTGTCTTGAATTAGAATCGTTAAATTTTTTAAATCCCTAAAAAAATCCTTGCCCGATTTTCTACTTTTAAATCGGAATCTTGCATTTTCAAGGAGCTTTCTTTTATGTTATTCTATTACAAAATAATCTGCGGATATAGACATATCGTAAACGGTGGTTGAATTTCACGCTTTTAATAATATGGTCGGCACGGAAATTGTGCGCAGGCTGCATAATCCTTTTAATTGTTTTATACATTTAATTAAAATTAAAAGACGATTCTATTAAAATTGGGATTTATTATTTACGGTTTTTGAAAAAATTATCAAATTAACATTGATCGATTGGTTTCGGTCTAATTTGACAATCTCTTCTGAAATGACGCTCGATGACGCTAAAATTGCGGCAGCAAAAAACCTCCGCTATGGAAAATTTCAAGCGATTTAAGTGCAACATAATTTTTTACATTGGTTGATTATAAATATTTTAGTCACGTTAAAATTTTAACCTAGTACTTTTACTTTCTTTTTTCAGCGAGAATATATTACATTACAGCAAGTTTTTGCTACAGAACCTTGTTTCCACTTGTAGATGCAGATCCTTTAAAAATATCCTTTGGTCGATCTTAGTAAGCTCCAATTAGGATTGGACAAATAAGGCGCGCTAATCATTCGATTTTGGTTTTTTTGCTTTTACGTTTTTTTGGTTCGACCTATCAGAAAAAAAGAATAACCTTAATTAGGGTTTTTCGAAACTTTCGTAATGGGAAAGTACAAATTTTAATGAGTTGCCTTGATGGATTCTTCTGCTTCTGCTTTATCCACTACCTTTTCCTCCACGTAAACGTATTTGGAAAGAATTTTATTTATCAAGTTTCTTTTGATTACGCCAGTTTCTCTGGCTCTGGGCACTTTAGGGATAAACACTACGCCTCCTTTTAGATGCTTGTGTTCAGGCAGCTTACCTAAACCAAAAAAGTCAATAGAGATCACCGTTTCGAAACAGTTGAAAGCTTTAAGGTACCGTCTATCTATTTTAACCACAAAAAAAAAAAAAAAAGAATGTTACTAGCAAATTAATATGAATCTACTGTTCCGTTGATTCGTGCAATTATAAAACGTCTTACCAAATAGTGGAATTTTTTGCTTTTTCTAATTATTACTTTCATTTATTTTAATTATAATGGAATGTATGAAGGGCTAAGAATCGACTAAATGGGCAGATGTATAAGTTAAGCAAAAAATTTCATTGTTAAATTAATTTTTCATTAAAGGAACTTGCCGGTCGAATTAAACGAAGAGATTTTAGGAATAAGTAGAGATTCCTTTTTTTCTTTTTGTGCGACGGCAACCTTGAAAAATTATACTTAAAATTAAGAGTAAAGAAGCCTATCTTGTTGCATATTATCCGAATTGAATTTTAACAATGCGATTATAAAATATTATAAAGTATCAGGCCTAATGTAATAACTAAAAAATAAGATAATAAATACAAATAATTCAGAATTTACTGGATTTAAAAAAAAAAAGATTTGCCCTATTATCTAAATTTTTTTTCGAGCGAAATATAAATAAGAACAAAATTGACGCGCGGATATTTTGCCACCAATGAAATCGACGAAAAAACTTGAGGCGAAAAACGGATTCCTAGAAGTTTTTCCAAAATTTTTCCTCGAAATCTCCAAATTTAAACGATCGATTCTAAAATGTAATTTTAAAGCTCATTAATAGAAAAGAGAGGTAATGGGGAAATTTTGGAAATGAGAACAGAGCGAGATTTCGAGGTTTAGAAAATATGTTGTAATAATAAACGATTCTGATTTTTCTAAGAGGCTACGATTCGGGCCAGGTTCGGCGATAATAAACCATACTTAAAATTTCCGAATTTAAAAAGTCTGTACGTTTTTTATGGTCGGTTTTCCGTTTTTAATTAATCATTTTAGAAAGACCTAAACACAGATAATATTTGGCATGAATCCCATATGAGTTTTTTTTATGTAAACTCCTTTATAAAAACGACTTTATCATTCCAAAATCCTAAATACTGTATGTAAAAATTTTTCCGTTGTTGCGAAACAAGGTATTTTATATAAGAAATTAAGAATAAAATCTTGTTTCTGTCTAAGATTTCAAATGAAAGGCCGATCCTCGTTCGAAAATCTCCGAATCGAGATTCAAGATATTTGTCCGGTTTTATAAAATGGCAATAGCCGATAATAGATATCGATGACACGAAAAATAAATGACCTGCCAGATAAGGTGCACATTCGCAATAATAATTTCGGTCTTTCTCCTTTTTTTTTTTTTTTTTTTTTTTTTTAATAAGCTTATTTACCTTCTATGTACTTTATTATCTCGTCTGCGGTTACGGATTTTTGAGGCTCGACCACTACGAAAGCTATCACTCTGTGGCCGTCTTCCGGATGAGATATTCCTCCTACCACGCAGTCTTTAACCGCGTCCATGTTTTTTATGTATCCTTCGATTTCTTGCGGAGATAACTGTAAAATTCGTGGAGCTTTTTTTTTTTGAAAAAGAAAAAGGTAAAGACGGGAGGTTTTACCTGGTGATTTTTATAAGTGATGACTTGTTTTATTCTGTCGACGATGTAGAAAAAACCGTCTTCGTCGAAAGAACCGTAATCTCCGCTGTGAAGAAATCCTTCTTTGTCGATTGCCTGCCTGGTAGCCTTTTCGTCGTTTATGTAGCCTTTCATAAGCATGGGTCCTTTAAAGCATAATTCTCCCGGCGAATTCGGTCCCAGCGGTTGTTGATTTTGAACGGATATCACCTAGAAAATATTCAAGCTAAAAAAGGTTTGGGCAAGAAAAACTTTGTTTCGAATTTAAAAGACGAAACCTTTGCATAACATTCGGGGACCAATTTCCCGATAGATCCTTCTTTAGGTTCTTCCCCTATTTCGATGACCACTCCGCACATTTCGGTTATTCCGTAAGCCGGCATGAGAGTCAAGCCGGTTCTTTCCTGAGACATTAATATTTGGATCAATCTTTTTCCTGATTTGGATTGTAAAGAGACGAGTGGTGCAGATGCGAAAAACTCACCTTCATTCCTCTTATCAACACTCTCGGCAATCTAGCTCCGATGCCGTAAATTTTTTTACAAGAAGACAAATCGTGTTTTTCGGTATAGGGATATTTGTAGAGCTGCCATATTTTGGCCGGGTAAAGAAAACACCAAGTGACCTGAAGGCGAATCACTTGTTAGCATAACTTGTAAACCCGAGGCGTTTTTCGATGAGTGTTGCATCACCTTGTACTTCTCGATGGTTTTCATGAAATGTTCTTCGTCGAATTCCCCCATGACGATCATTTTGGGACCGAAGTAACACGATAATATTAACGTGTAAATTCCGGACATCCAGATTATTTTTTGGACCATGAGAATGATTTCGCCGGCCATCCCTTGGGATTCGTATTCGCTCCTGGAGGGAAAATCTCGACAAAGTGACAAAGTTTTTCGATCCGATATTTTTTTTACACGCAAAAGAATTCTTACACGTATCGAGCGATGACGCATTTTATGTTGTCGTGGGTGAGTCCGACTCCTCTCGATCCGGCGCCTTCCGCTAAAGCTTTCATGACCAGAGCGATTTCGTCGGCCGTGTTTTCTAACTCGTGAGGCTTAAACGTTTCCCAATTTTTATCCTTTCCGGCGATAAATTCGGGAAAGCAAAGAACGCCGGGTTTCAAAGATTCCTTTCGATAAAATTAAATCCTTTTATCCGATCGTAGGGATTTTCGTGGAAAACGATCGAAATGTGAATTTTAAAAAGCTTACATTATCGCCGAGAATGAAAATTCTGTTGGGGTCGAATTCTCCGACGACATCGGAAACAATTCTTATAACGGTAAACAAAGAGTCCGAATCGCAAACGTAAAATTTAGGCTTAAGATATTCCAAGATGATCCTTAAATCGTCTAAGCATTTAAAAAAAAAAAAATCTTTGATCCTAAAATTTAGGCCGATAAAACAAGAAGTTGGGACTTACCGGGGTTAGTGACGTGCGATACCGGGACCGATATCGCTCCCAAGAAAAGTATACCGACCATTGTTACATTTAAATTCAAGCTGTTATTTCCAAGTAAAATAATCAAATCTCCGGGGTGGACGTCTCTTTCTTTAAGTCCCCTCGAGACGCAAATGCTTTGCTTTAAAAAGTTGCCGGTCGTCATCTCTTTCCCGGTAGCAGAACATATCTAGGATTTTTTAGGAAATGTTTAGCGAGCTAAAATTAAGCTATTTCGTCTTTTGAAATACCTGAATGATTTTATCTGCTCTTCCTTTTTCCGATAGCCGATTAAAAAGAATGGTCCCGAGCGAACCCTTCGGAAGCGTTATCTTTAAGTCTCCGCCGTATAACAAATTTTTTTTAAGATCGACCTCTTGCAAAAGACGTTTCGAACCAACATGAAACCCGCGCTTTATTTTATAACAAATATTTTTAACTGAAAGCCTTTGCATTTTTTAAAACGGTTTTCTCTCTCTTGGATCATTTTTTTAAATTATTTTATCGTCAAAAATAATTGACGGGAATTATCTCCAAATAAATAAGTTCGATTCTTTTTATTATACATTATAAAAATAAACGTAAATGAAAATGACAAAAAGGGGAAAGTGATCGTCTGCTATAGTATCGATATCGAAAGAACGAAACGAACGAAAAACTTGACAACAAAAAAATGACCACGTTTTTAAATTAAAAAAATTACATAAAAAAACATCCAAAATATTCTTTTCTTCCTGATTAAACGATATCGGTAGCGTATTAATTATGATCGAGCCCGTGTGTTAGCTAATATCTTGCACTTAAAATAAGTTTGGATTACGTAATTTGCCGAGTATAACGGGAAAAAGTATTAGGCCGGAGATTTATCTGGTGTCCTGGAGACCTTTTTTGCACGGACTCTAATAATTTTTGGATGTTGTGCATATAAGATTAGTAAAGAGCGCGGAGCACGGCGTTTAAGGCGCATCTCAGTTTTTTTCCATTATTAGAAATTGGCATCGGTCGTGGCCGGTAATCTCGACCTGCCCCCAGCAACCGGTTGTTATTATTATGCACCTTTACTTTCTTACGCCCTTTTCATTTTTAATCAAATGTGTCGTGATTACAATTCTTATGACGAAACTATCGGCCATTTGGACTTTCGATTTAGGTTTGCTTGATCCTTCTCGAAAACCTCCATCTCTTTACCCAAATGGAAAGAAGGCGCATTCGTGAAACTTTTTTTAAATAAAAAAATGGAAAACAACCAAGATAAGTCGGTTTTTAAATCAAAAAATGGCATTTACCGCATACCTTATGATATCCTCGAATACTTTTTCCCCATGTTGACCGATTTTTCTTTACATTTTTAAAAAAATGTTAAATAAAGAATTGGAACATCTTCAAGAGGTCTCTTGTTTTATAAAGCAAGGGAGCTTAAGATTCTGACTTTTTAAACATAACTGAAATTAGCTCTTCATATTTATCATCTTGATAGGAAAAACAGACCTTGAGATTGATTCATGATAATTTAAGAGCTCAAAATCATAATAAGTTAAGTAACGTTCTCCTATTTTTTCTTTTTCTTTTCCTTTTCCTTTCTTTTATTATAATAAAATCGGTAATAATTTTTAGCGTGACAGTATAAAAAAAGAGATAGTATGAATTTTTTTTAAAAAAAGAATCCTTCATTTAACTATCGTTTATAAAAAAAATTGGATAGCTTCAGAAAACTTTTCACAGTATAATCTATCATCAAAATAAGTTGTAGATAGTGACTTTTAATTTTTCAGATTCGGTTCAATTTGGTTCAATATTATTTCAGTCGTCGCTCGTTGTTCCTGGCAATTTTTCCCGTTAACGAAAAATGGCCGATCGTAAAATTTACATGGCAATTGTTCGATCGCGATGTAAAATTGTTCGAGACCGCGAAAACGATTTGGAAAAAGTTCTGGAAAAAAAAATAAAGGAATCGGATAAGTATCAATATATAGGATTCGAACTGGCAGCTTGGGATGCCCCAAACGACTGGGAAAAATTCACTCACATTTTGCTGGGAAGCGGGATCGATTACGCTTTACATCCGAATAAATTTTTATCCTGGCTCGACGGTCTGCCCTCGATTGTTGCCGAGAGGGTCTTGAACAGTCCGACCATAATTCGGTGGAACATGGATAAAAAATATTTGATCGATTTAAGGAAAGCAGGCGTTAAAATTCCTCCGACATTATTCATGGACAAAGAAACTCGGATCCACCCTCGAGAAATAATAAACTCGTTAAAAAAAGAGGCAGAAGAAGCCGTAATAAGTGTAATCGTTATTAAAAATCAAATCGATGCAGGCGGAGCGTCTACGAGAAAAATTAAACTCGAGAATCCCGACGTCATCTCGGAAAAAGAACTGAGCATTATAAGAAACATGCTCGAGCAAACCGAGAACGGTGTGCTGATTCAAAATTTTTTGCCTCGAATTTCGACAGAAGGAGAATGGTCCGCCATATATTTCGACAGGAAATTAAGCCATTGCGCGATAAAAAATCCGTCCGAAAATGATTTTAGAGTTCAAAGCCGTTTCGGTGGGAAAACTGAAATCCTGGAAATCGAAAAAGTACCGCAGGCCGTCCTGGACTTGAGCAAAAAGGTAATAGAGACGGTGCCCAGGCAGGAAAAATTATTTTACGCAAGAGTCGATATAATAAGAAACGACCAAGGCGAACCTTGCTTGATGGAACTCGAAGCTTTCGAACCAGATTTGTATTTCCGAAATAATCACATCATCGAAAACTTTTTGAATGCATTATGCAATCCGAAGAGTTAATATTTTCTTTCATCAATAAAACTCCCAATAATGCAAATTGTGGGAAAACTGCTGAGGTTATCACATTTGTTTCGAAAGAAAATCCGCCTCACAAAAGTTTGATTTAATACTTCTTTTAGCCACTACATAAAAATTAAGAGGTTTTCTCTTTTCTAAGCGATTTTTTGGAGATAAATGGTTTTTAGTTTTCATGATTTTTCACTCAAATTTTCCTTTTTTTTTTTTCTTTTTTTCTTTTTGTTATGAAAGTCGAATGTTTTAATTGGTTAAAACTGTCATGACTTTAAAATATAATAATAATAAATAAATACAGCAGAAAAATTGATTTCTCGCTGCTTTTATTGTATAGCACTGGAGGAAGTATTGGTCGCAAACGGAGAAGAGATGTTTTACTTAATAGAACCATAAACCGTGTAAATTGTTTGGAGTAATACATTACTTTCGAAACTCTTTTCTCAACAGTACTTTTAAAGTTTTTTGGAAGCATTTTTATCAAAATTATCAGGTTCTTCAAACTGATCTTATAAAATCACTTAAAAAGTAAATTTATTTTGAAACTTTTTCAATATATTTGTAAATTTGAGTAGTATTATTATTATTATTATTATTAGATTTGAAAATTTATTTCATTTGCTTTTTAACTTGTCATAAGAATCATAAATATTGTGCATTGATCTTGCTATACTTTTAACAAATTAAGAATATTAAAATTTTTTTGGCAAGTTATGCAGCATTTACCTCCTCTAAAATCTTTTACAATAAATATTTTATAAACATAAAAAAAATTTTACTGATTCACTTTAAATTATTGCACTTGGTTTTAGGAATCCATAACTGACTCACATGATCAAGTCACAATATTTTTTTCTAGTCTATGGTACTTTTATTCTGCTTCATTGCTTTCAGTTTTTAACACACATTCAGAATGAGGAAAGAAGTTTGAGGTTGTAAACAAGGAAGGCGCTTCATAAGTTGGAGTTCGACCAGATTTTTTCAGTGTTGGTTCTGCAGGTGACTTTTTCTGGAAATTAAAATAAATCAATTAAAAATAAACACAATTTCTAAGAATCCCAAAGTAGCATGCTGAACAATGACAGTCTGGGTAAGATTTACTGAAAAATTAAATTAAATTTTGACCTTGTTCCACTCGGGTTGTCAATATTATTTTGGTTCCTTATAGCTTTGTCTCAACCCTCAACAAAATAAATAATGGTAGTTGGTAATAAGCTTTAGAATGCAAAAAGTGCCAAGAAAAGCTTATAGTAAATAGGGAATTTCAAGGCCTTAACAAAGGTGCTTAACTGTACTCTCTTTATTCGTGTTTATTAAAACTGGTCTTTATAATTAAGTGAACACAGAACTTACAAAGAATAAAGGTTTGAAAATATTTTTGAATTTTCCAATATTTGGACCGACTTCTGATTCTGCTTCCTCTACTTTGGCCTCAACAACGTCCATATCAGCCTTGACATGATTAACAAATTGTTCTAGTTTATCTATTCGATCACATAATAATTCTAGCTTTCCTTTGCAATATAAAACTTGGGGTATAGAAACATCCACACAAAACTCTCCATCTGTTTTAACCTGGGGAAAAAATGTTTAACATTGATTATTGCAAACAATTTGAGAAAAAATTGATCAACATTACATCTAATTAATTCCATCTTCACCAACCATATTTACGAGATTTTCGAATTCATCAAGTCGAGTAAGCATGTCTTCCATTGTTTCCTCGACATTTTGAAGCTGCAAGAAAATCGATTAAATTAAGACCACCATTAAAAATTTACAATAATCTATCATTTCAAATTGTAATTTTTTAGGTGCTTAGTAGAGAGCAAATGAAAAACTTTTTATATAAAATTTTTAAGCATATTTTTGACGAGGTAACATTATTTTAAATTTAGGAAATGGTTTGAAATATTAAGATAAAACTATTAAATCACACCTCACTATTAAGATCTACGTTCAGGTAGGCTGAATAATCTTCGGCGAGTTCTTCTATCATTGTTAAATTTAAAACAATTCTTTACAACAGAAATATCGCTTGAAAATTCAATAGGATTAGAATGAATTTTGAATTTGAAATTAAAAGTGAATCTAAAATGTAAACAACAAACAAATGGTTGGAAAATAAAATGTCGCATAGCCAACTTTACGGCTATAAATTTTCCCGCCAATCGTTTTTAAATTCTTTTGTGATATTTTCATGTACCAATCTTACCATTATGTTGATTTCGATAATCAGCAAGCCGGATTTGTACATTTCTTGATTTGAGCTTCTTTTTCTCCCTGTGCACAACCCCCACCGATGCAATGTCTCCAACGAACGGATCTACCTACGCCACAAGTTACGGAACAAGGTGACCATTTACCCCATTGATCCCAAATTTTTGGCCCTTTCCTCACATCTTTTTTTTCGTCCTTTTTCCCTATTTACAGGAATATTTACGTGATTACATATTATTTCAATAGGAGCCATCATCTGCAAAGCATATCGTGTTCTTTTAAATAAATTTACTTTACAGTTTTTATTTATGATAATTTAAAAAAAAAAAGGTAATTCGCATTGTTTTTTTTTCCTTTTATTTACCTTCTAATTTGAATTTTTTTTGATCTTCGACGTTCTCTACGGGGGCGTTCTTTAAACTAAGTTCGTCATCCTCGTCTTCGTCTTCATCTGCGGAAGCGATTTCGTCTTCTAACTTTGTGTTGATATTTTTTATATTCTCGTCTTTGTAATGGAAGTAAAAATGTTTGAGAACATGGGTTAGCAATATAAAAAGCTGACGACTCACCTTTTCTCGTAGCTCTTTTCAAATTTTTTTCATTTTCTTCCTTGTTCGCATCGTCCATTTCTTCGTAATATTCTTCTTCGTCATTGTGACCTTTTCCTTCTTCGTCTTCGTATTCACCTCCTCCTCCTTCGTCGGTGCCTGTTTTCATGTTTTTTTGTTCGTCTTCGTCCTCTCTCTTTGCTCTATTTTCTAGCGCTTGGTCTAAATCCTTACTTTCAGACGATGCTGGAGCAAAATCTTTAAATTTAACATCCCCGGACGGATTGTTGTTCGCTTTTAAATCTAATTTTTGCTGAAATAATTGAACTTCTTCTAAAGCCCGTTGGGAATCTTTCATGACGTCGCTTAACTCTTTCGCTTGTAAATTGTTGTTCATTTTCCACACGAGATCTGCAGTTCGCAAAACCGACTCGTCGTTTTGTTCTTTTAAAGCATTCGAATTTCCCGCACTACCTTTCGTTAATTCGCTCTTTTCGTTCGCCAGCGGTTTGTTCTTCTCATCTTCTTTCAGTAATGCGCTTACGTCAGCTCCTAATGCGGAGTCATTTTTATCGTCATTTCTGGTTTCGGAGGGTTGTTGCTTGCTTTCCTCGCGTTTATATAGCGCATCGTGATCGTTTAGCTGGTCGTAATAATCCTCGACCTCAAAGTTTTCATCATTTTCTTTGATTCCGGGGGATTTGACTTCGGTTTCGTAATAATATTCTCCTTCCACGGGGGATCGGCTTATTCCTTTTAAGTTTTCGTTGACCGGATCGCTCCTTTCGCCAAAATTTCTTCTTTCAGGTTGAAAACTTTTCAATTCTTGTCTGCTTAGTTCATTTTTTATACGATACCTGCCTTCCATATTATCTTCGTTTTCTCTTAAACGACTAGACTCCTCGTCGTTTTCGAAATTCTTTCCTTTATCTGAACCTCCTTCTAATTTTAACACTTCCATAACTCCTAGTGTTATATCGGGAGCATATTTATTTTTATTGTTGCCGCAAAGTGACCCCCTGCCACCCCTAAATCCTTCACCTTGCATGAAACTGCTATCGCCTTTACGATATCTGACCGGATTTCTTAAAGGTGAAACATTACGAAGCCGGTCGTTTCCCCTGAACCTATAATATCTAGCGTCCACGGCTTTGTTATTTCGATATTTATCGTTCAACTTGGTCTGGTATTTATCGACTTGAAAATTATCTCCACCGCCCTCAAAATCTTCGAATACAGGTTCGCTTTTATCGCTGCCTGCAATATAACTTTCTTTATAATCTACATCTCCGCTGTCTGATTCGTGGGTTTCTTCCTGCTTCAGCTTTTCACCGTTTGCGTAATTCCTTCTCTTTCCAGACATTTGAGATGCTCTTTTTACGCCTGCAAGAATTTTGATATATAGTTCGAGCTGGCACATTCGAAAAATATATCTAACTTACCCGAATCGATGGACTTTCTTTGACGAATTAAAGAGTTTTGGTAGTTTTGATGCGCGAACTCGGAATTTTGGTCATTTGTCAAAGAACTGGTCAACTCACGATCAAGAAAGCCCTCGTCTTGCTCTTTATGCGACCACGATTCCATTTGCGGAAGCGGGCTGTTCCTGTTATGGGGAATTACTAAGAGCAAACATATAAGACTTATACTAAATCTTCTATCCATCATTAAATAAAAATAGTAAAAATTACTTCATAAAATATACAGCATTAAAAAATGAAAACAGTTGAAATCCATGTAGAAATAAACAGAAGCAGAAACAATGAAACCATAGACAAATATGAAAAGGGGCAATTACGCTTTTTCGGGGCCTTTCGACATTTGTAGCAATAAAATTTCCATTCCTTATTCTGGAACAGTTACGGAGTGTACTTTTTCCTAAAGACCCTATTTCTTTAAAGGGTCTCTACTTTTTCTATTAAAAAAATCTACAACTTTAACTTTGTCGGGTGCGTTAGGCAAGACTTTAATATGTGACCTAAAAATTAAAAAATTATTCGTCAATAATTGATATACATTAAAAAATGATTTTATTTTGTACATAAGCACAAAAACATAATAATGAGCTAATTAGCTAATAATCAAATGAAAATTCAAAATAAGAATTATCAAAATAATGAACCCTAATATAACCATCTTCTCCACCACTACTGTAACTTTTACCATCTGGATGAAATGCAACAGAATTAATTGGACCAAAGTGACCTTTCACTCTTGCAAATTCTTCTTCAAATACTAAATGGAAGAAACGAGAGTCAAATTTGCCTATTCGTGTTGATGTTGTTGTTACTTCCATAGCATCTTGACCACCGCCAAGAACAACCTGAAACGGTTTTAGATAAAATATTAGATGTAACTCATAGCTGAATCTATTAGATGAAATTTCTGAAAATTCTTTTTACATGATCTAATAATGGAGAGATCGCTGCACTATTTACAGGCCTTTCTGTTTTGTAAGTTTTTAAACAAAATAGTGTGTCTGAATCAAAGAGTTTGGCAGTATTATCCTTTGAAGCAGTAATAAATAGAGTACTGTCTTTATTCATTTGCATATCATTTATAGTTGCATAGTGATCTTTTGTTGAAGCAATCATTTTTCCTGTCTAAAATAAACAGAACCACAAAAGAATTAGTGATTAGGCCAGCTGAAAACTACAAGTTTCCACATTCATAATACTTATATGTTTAAACTTACTCTTAGATCCCACTGTTGTAACTCCCCGTTATCGTGACCAGTTATTATGGTTTCATCAACACTTCCCCATAGTAAAGATGTAATTTTAGGATCTTCAAATGTTTGCTTCCAAATTGGAGCTGCTCCTTCCAAAACATCTGTACTCCTAACATCAATTACAAATAGTTCACAAGGATGCCTGCCCTGTTTGTCAGTTGAATAGCAAGCCATATTTCCAGAATAGCTAAACTGGCAAGCTCTCACAGATGAATTGGTAGAAATTCGACCTATCACTTTTCCATTTTTAACATCCCATAATAGAAGCTGGTTGTCTGCAGCACCAGACATAAATTTAGTTGTGTCCCAATTTACATCTATAGACCACACTGCTCCTTCATGTCCAATAAAAGTGCCTAACCTTTCTCCATTCAATGAATACCAGACGTTGGGCTCCTTATCTTTTGCAGATGAAAATAATAAGTCTCCTTCTCTGTTATATTTAATCTGAGTTATGGCACGTTCATGCCCATGCAACATAAGCGGTTTCTGAAAAAAAAAAAAAAAAAAAAAAAAAAAATAGGAAAAAAACAAAGCATTATAATAGTACAAATGAAGCATTAGAACAAATTTAGAGGAACTCCTAATGAAATTGGTAAGATCTTGCACTTTGTTTTCAATTTTTCCAAGTTTAAAACAGAGTGATTATTTATATGAATCAGAAAAATCTATAAAATATGAACAAATACAAGAATCTGAATCGATCTCCAATTTGGAATCGCTAGTAATCGTTTCGTTGAATTATCACTAGTAACGTCAAAGCAGCGTATTGTGGAAAATGTCAGGTTTGGTTATGGGGCTTGATTTAGTTAAATATTCATAACTCAACATTTTAATTTCTTTTAATGAATCTCAGCTTTTGAATAACCATTTTCCAAAATTCCTTACCATAATTTCCAATATAATGCCAAATATGAAGTGTAGTTTTTGATAAATGTTCTTTTTTTCTGCCACTACAGAGACACTTTTACGTCAACATGGAGATGGAACGAACGATAGAACGAAGTCAAAAATCGGGGCAGCAGCGGGTCTTCCAAAGATGGCCGCCGACGACGCGCCGTGGGTTCAGACACGCGACACATGTTTTTTCATTTATCGCGTCGCTTCTTAGGTCTTCTGCATGTTATCATACGGAACTTCTGATGTCAAGATAATTTCTTATAATTTGCAAGTTTTCTTTTTTCAAAAATTAATAAAATCGGAATGCTGCGGCAACCTTACCAATTAAGCAGTGCTTACAGTAAATTGTTATCCAAAGATGTCTTTCGAGTTTACAGGTCTTTCAATTATAACGAACCATTTGCGTCATGTGTGGTTCCTAATACTAACCGGTTTTCCAAACGGGCTTTTAGTCAATATTTAAGACAATGCAGAGGAATGTATAGCCTTTTGAAAAGGTCGGGAGTGAAGGACATTAATCAATTTAAGAAATGCTTGTTTACTAGTACGAAATCATATTGCAAAGATAGTGGTCAGAAACCAAGTGATGATCTTGGTCGACCAACAAAGGGAGAAAGAAAAGAAAACACACCTTCTAAAACTCATAAAAAAGAAAAAGACAGCATACACTCTAAAACTGATCATAAAGGAAAAGAAAATGAGAGATTAGAAGCAGAAAAAAAAGAAACTAAAAAAGAGGATAATGATAAGAAATCAGAAGAGACATCATTATTTTCACATTTAGCATCTAGAATAGCAACATTGCTTTTAGGAGCTCTTTGTTTAATGGCCTTATTGTCAAGAAATACAAATTCACAAGTGTATTATGAAGATCCAATATATATATCTTTTAATGAATTTGTATATCTAATGTTGGCCAAAGGAGAAGTTGAAAGAGTACTTGTTCGGCCTGATGATAATTTGGTTGTAGCTGTCTTACATGAAGGAGCTGTCATAAAAAATCGAAAAGTAGGTTTTTTGATTTTTTAAAATGTTTAAAATACAAGGCCCAAAAAATATTTGATGTACATATAATTATTTTTTTTTCCGAGGCTGATCGCAGTGCATACTTCGTGCGAGTTGCTGATCCTTTGAAATTTGAGGAAAAAGTTCGAGAAGCAGAAAGAAAATTAGGAATCAAGCCAGATCAAGGAGTTTCAATTGTATATGAAAGAACAAAGGGTGAACTGGAAGCTTTCATCACTGATATTGTGTTGCTTGGAGTGGTTTTGCTTGTATTGCTTGCTCAGCCAAAAAACATGAAATCTCCAAGATTTCCTTTTCTAGATCCAAGAAGAGCAAAATTTACTTTAGTAGATCCCTTGACAGGACATGGAAAAGGGGTAAAATTTTCAGATGTGGCAGGTCTGAAAGAGGCAAAACAAGAGGTTATGGAATTTGTTGACTATTTGAAAAGACCAGAATTTTACTCGAACATCGGAGCCAAAGTCCCGAAAGGAGCTCTGTTATTGGGACCACCCGGATGCGGGAAAACGATGCTGGCCAAGGCCGTTGCCACGGAATCGAACGTACCTTTCTTATCGATGAACGGTTCGGAGTTTATAGAGCTCATCGGAGGCGTTGGAGCCGCCAGAGTTCGAGATTTATTTACCGAAGCAAGAAAAAGGCGACCTTGCATCATTTATATCGATGAAATAGATGCGATAGGAAAGAAAAGGAGCGAAAGCTTAGGTCAGTTCGATGGAGCGACTGGAGAAGGTGAACAAACTTTAAATCAGTTACTCGCCGAAATGGATGGGATGGCTTCTAAAGCTGGTGTCATCATGCTCGCGTCCACTAATCGTGCAGACGTATTGGATAAAGCTCTTTTAAGGCCCGGGAGATTCGATCGACATATTTTAATCGATTTACCGACTTTAGAGGAGCGAAAAGAAATATTTGAACAACACTTGAAAACCGTTACTTTAGAAATGAAACCCGAATTTTATTCGAGAAGATTAGCGCACCTTACTCCGGGTTTTAGCGGAGCCGACATCGCCAACGTCGTCAACGAAGCCGCTCTTCACGCTGCCAGAACAAAGAAAAAATCAGTCGAGGGCAGCGACTTGGAATACGCCGTGGAAAGAGTCGTTGGTGGAACGGAAAAACGCATTAGCTCTATATCGCCAGAAGAGAGAAAAATGCTCGCTTACCACGAAGCCGGTCACGCCATTATGGGCTGGATGTTAGAACACTCCGATGTTTTGCTTAAAGTTTCCATAGTGCCTAGAACGAGCCTTAAATTCGGTTTCACCCAAACCTCGACGTCAGAACACTTTTTATACACGAAAGAAGAACTTTTCGATAAAATGTGTATGGCTTTGGGAGGGAGGGTGGCGGAAAGTTTAATTTTCAACAAAGTCACGACCAACGCCGAAGACGATCTGAAAAAAGTGACCAGAATAGCTTATTCTCAAGTCAAACAATTTGGCATGAACGAGACCGTCGGCTTAGTGTCCTTTCAAGAAGAAGATTCCAAAGGCTTTGGCAAAAGACCTTACAGTAATTCTCTTGCGAATTTAATGGACCTAGAAGCCAGAAGACTGACGGGGCAGGCATACCTCAGAACTGAAGAAATTTTGAAAAATAATCGGACCAAATTAGAATTGGTAAGTTTTAAACAATTAAATAAAATAGGTTTACCAGTAATGAAAAATTGATTTGTTTTAGCTGGCCGAAACCTTATTGAAGAAAGAAACTTTAAATTACGACGAAATTGAGAAACTTATAGGTGCGCCGCTTTATACTAAGAAAAATAAAATCGAGCCTATAGAATTTGAATTGTCTCTTAGAGAAATAGCAGGGCCTGAACCGGAACCGAAACCGAAGGAAGAAAAAAAGGACGAACGAAAACCCTCGCGAGAGGAAGAATTTAGTGTACTTGATCATCGCAGTAATCGAGCTCTTTTTTCTTTTTTTACAAAGCTGAGTCAGTAGGCAACAATTCGTTTTAAAAGGACTCTAATTAATTAAGTAAGTAAGTAAGTTTAAATAAACTTCACTCTTGAAAATATAAAAAATACTATAGTCAAATATGTATTAAAGCAAAATGTAATATAAATTAATGAAGACGTTTTAAATTTTTTTTTATACGGTAATTTGAAAAGAAAAAAAAATATTGCTTCGTAAAAATAAATATAACTTATAAAATTATTAATTTAAAAGCTTTAATTAAGTACGTTTGATAATTGAAATACGTAGGCCCAGTTTGATTTTACTTTCGCTTTATCTGGTAATTCTATGTCTATTGAATCAACCGAAGAACTCCAATTGAGGACGCAATCTGGATAACCTATTAAGCAAGCGGTAGAATCGGCACTTAATCTGGGAGACCCAAGCGACAATTTTCCGTTTTCGGGCCAAAATAGAACTGATGCGTATACGTAACTTCCGCGTTTGGTGTACCAGACTCCTGTAGTATGGGTATCGTTTTGGTAAGTCCACGGTCTCGTCGAATAAATGGCTTCTCCGTTTACTTCTAACCAGCTTCCAAGCTGTCTTAGTCTTTCCTCGTAAATCGGAGTTATAATACCGGATTTGGTTGGTCCAACATTTAGTAAAAAGTTTCCTTTGAAATTAAATCACAAGTAGTTGATATTTCTATTTGTAGGAAAATAATCTCGGTAACTCACCTCCGCAGCTGACGGTCTTTACTAATTGTTCTAATAATTCTTCGATAGTCATATAGTCACTTAAAGCTGCATTTCGCCTAAATCCCCAACTGCTTTTATCGATGGTGAGGCAGTTTTCCCACTTGTGAGGTTGCAACACCCCAGGGCTGTATCTGTCTGCGCAGGTGTAGAAATCTCCGTGATTGCACGTGTCGCCTTTTCCCCAGCGATCGTTTACTACAACGGTATCTTTAACAGGGCTTTCATTGAATAACCAAGCTAAAAATTCTTTAGACGTCCAGTAATCGTCGCTGGCGTCCCACTCTCCGTCAGACCAAATAACCTAAGCCGGAAACATTATCTTATTAATTTTGTCTCATACGGATTGCAATACTAGGAAGCCGGATTCACCTCTGGTTTGTACGTGTTCACTAATTCGTGCAATTCGGGCATGGTTTTTGCGTGAACAAAATAGCTCGTGTTGTAATTATTCGCTTTGTCCTGGAGGTATAAAGGATTAAACCATTCGTATAATGAATGATATAAACCGAATTTAATATCCGTTCGATTTCTAATGGCGGAGGCTAAATCCCCTAAAAGGTCTCTATTGGGCCCTACGTCTTTTGCATTCCAGCTAAACGAATATTTTGAAGGCCACAACGTGTAACCTTCGTGGTGTTTGCTAGTCAGGACGACATACCTATAATCATGAAAATAAGTTAAGCCAACCAAATTTAAACCAAGTTTTACTAAAACTTACTTGGCTCCTGCTGCCTTGAACAAATCTGCCCATTGATTAGGGTCATAAAATTCTGCTGTAAAATCCCTAGCGAAATCTTGATAAGTGAAATTGGGAGGGTAATTTTTTAACATAAACTGGACAACGTTCTCGTTGTGCGAAATTTCCCACTGACTCCAAAACCATTCAGAACTGAAACTGGGTACAGAGAACACTCCCCAGTGGATGAAAATTCCTACTTTGGCATCGTCGTACCATTCTGGCAACGGTCTCGAGTCTAAACTTGACCAGTTTGGTTCATATCGATTAGCTAAAATTTTATTTTCTAAACAATATTCTATACTTGAAATGAGCTAGATTTTTTTTTTTAATCATAATATTTTACCTTGTATAACGTAGATGTTAGTTCCTCCGGCAAAGTAAATGATTGTTGCAACAAGAATCATTTGTATCATTGTCATTTTTATTGTTTTGTTAACGTTCCACTTAGCAGAAGGTTATTTACGTACTGTTTACTAAGCCAACAACTTTAAATTGTCAGTTAGAGTAGATTAAAAAACATGATAATCGTATTGCCAACGGTCATTGATAACGCCACTGCCTATCATACTTATTTACTTATCTTGTATCCAACCCATACAACCCCATTAATTCAAACTTCGTTCGCATAATACTTTACAGTGGGGTACCTGCAATAGGTTTATTACTTACGATTTACTTATTTACAGAATCCAAAAATCGTTCGCCCTTTCTAAACGATTCTACCGATATATGTTAATACCAAGAATATTTCAATACCATTTTTTAAGCTTGAGAATTAGAATCTTTTAGTTTTGAAATTTTAAATTATTTTAAAAAATGTTCTTTCTTACGTTCGAGATATCTTCGCATAATATCCTTTGTTAACGACTTAAATTTGCCTAAAAGGCAATAATTTTCACTTTTTAGAATTTCGTATACAGAACCATAACCAAGTCCTTGAATTTTTTAAATAGTTTTTTTTAGAAAACTAAAAATAATCGTAAAAGGAATCGTGTATATTTTCTGTCGAGGGACTTGAAATGTCTTACAAATCTTAATTTCGCCCAATTCGTGCCAAAAATCTGACATTTTAAAAAAATCAAATAGTTTTCATTTTAATTTTTATTAATTATCAATCATCTAAATTATTATGAAAAAGCAAACATCATAATTCTCCCCCTAAAAAAATGTTAAACCTAATCGTAAAGGGTGAAATAATTATCTTGTTGAGAACACAGAAATCTTGGTTGAAAATGCTCGTGATAAATTATCACAAATAGCATTTTTTCCCCCTATAAAACTTATTTAAAATGTGTGCTGCATTTAACATAAAGGACACAAAAGTTTCATTTGATACATATTGGAAATACAAATTTTCACCAACCCTCAGCAATCCGCAATTAAACACCTTTAAAAAAACTAAATTATGTCGTGTCATTTGCATTGAATTTTTTTGTTGATTCACACTTATACAGCAACTCTTACTAATTATCAATTACTACTGATGATTCAGGAATGCAATTTTATTATTTAATAAATGCTTTAATTTTTACAACACAGCATCCGCTCTTTTTGTACATATTAAACATTAAAGTATATTAAGAAACTTGTAAATAAAAAAGTTAGTGCAAAATCTGTGTCAATTCGTAGAGGCTGCGTCGAAATATGCTTACATAGCGAGATATTACAAAATCTGTAATAAATTGAAACTTAAGGGTATAAGGTGTCTACAAGTTATCATTTTTTTTAAAAATCAAAATTTGGAATGCAATGGCACGCGAAAACCAGATCTGAAAATGCAGTGGAATCATAGTGTAGTATTCTTTAACAAAAAAGTCAATCGTTTTTGGTCAGCTTCAAATGAATTTAACTGAATTAATTAAGTACGCTTGTAGAAAATCTCCGTGTAAAAATTTTTGAAGTTCAAAAGTAAAACCACCATGTTTGAAACGTTTAATTAAATATTCTGTTCTTTACATCATTAAAATAAACTGGAATCTGTTGGTAGACCGTCCGTAAATAATCGATCAGGCGTTCACAGATAACAAAACTTATTTCCTTGATGTTGTTCCAATGATCTTTGACTCGAGGATCGGTGTTAAGAAAGGTTGAGGTCGAATTAACGAGGCTATAGACTTTAGTAATGGCCAATTCTGCCGTCGGCCGAACATAATCAGCCGCTTGTTTGCCTTTGGTTACGAATTCGGAAGGCAAAAGATCGATCGTGTAATTCCATGCGTATCCGGCACCGTCTCTGATTTGAACGTATTTTTCCATGTCGACTAAATACAAGAATCCGAATGTGGTTGAAATAAAAGTGGCAAAGAGGAAAAGAATCCAACAAATTGTTTTACAAGTAGATTCTGGAATAAGAAAGTAAAGCTTATTACATCTAGTTTTTGTTGAGAATGAAAATGGCCCATACATAGATTTACCATTTATTACAAAAATAAGTATTAAATTAATTTTAAATTTTCTATGAATTCCAATGTGACTTAGTAATAAAGGAGTAGTACTTACGAGGCTTTTGTTTAGGAGATGATTTTGCATTTGATTTATTGCTTCGATCTTTCTTTTTTTGACTGCTTGTATTTGATTCGTGAACATTGTGCTCGTTGTAATTTTTAACACCATTTTCTTGATTCTTTTTCTTCTCATTCTTATTCCCTTTTTTATTTTTTTGTTGCTGCTGCTGTTGTTCTTTCTTAGCTGCTTTTTCTGCCATTTCTTTTTCTCTTTGTAGCTGTACTAATTTCTTTTGTTCTTCTTCTAACCTTTGTTTTGCTTCACTAATTACTTTCACCACTTTCCGTGCACACTGTTGACACTGCTGATTGTCCTGGCAGGGTCCAGCAACTTCTGCCAAAGGTGGTACTAAAGGGTTATTTTTTAAATCCAACCACTTCAAGTTTTTTAACTGACCAAAACTAAGAGGCAAATGATTTAACTAAAAAAAATTTTTTTTGACTTTATTATTACCTTGCTTAAAGATGCAAATTATTGCCTTCATAAATGATTATACCTGATTACTGTAAAGATCTAGATGCTTCAAAAGAATTAGATCTCCAATATTATCTGGTAAGCTTTTTAACTGATTTTTGCTTAAATCTAATTTCACCAAAAAAGTTAACTGAGCAAAATTTTTCTATAAAAATAAAAAAAATATTATTCATTTTTTTAAGAAAATGTATGGTTTTGAATTTTGATTGAAAAATTACCCCTAAAGTAGTTAGACGATTGTTTGACAGATCCAAAGATGTTGCTTTCTTTACAGCTGCCTGAAAAAAAAGTAATGATTTATTAAAAAATTCATGCTTCTGTCACCACATGCATATGCAAGCTATGGTAAAAATTACTGATAAAAACAATAATTAATTCTTTCATAAAAAATTGTTTCTACAATCAGCTTACACAAACTTGAAACAGTTATTATGGCCTGCACGTAGGAAAATTAGGAAATATCTAACACTTATCACTCTGATAATAAATAACAGATGGTAAGTAATAGTAAAATTACTAGTTTAAAGAAAGTAAAAAATTTTCATTTTTTCACAACTTAATATTTATATACCCTTTGATTGTGGAAGTATCACCTAGCACACATCATTCTCCTCAATGTCACATTATCAGTTGACTAGGTGATAGAGCATCAAAAGGTTAGAAAATGAGCAATATGAAGCAATATTGTTACACTGATAAGCATTTAAAACAAAAGTAAATTATGCAGACCTAAAGCTGTACACACATTAAAATTTGAATAAAAAAGTACAAATTTGCAGTCAAACCATGGAAAACGGGTAGGGATGAATCCTAAATTTATACTTTGACTTACAATATCCCGGACTGGCACTTCTTGTAAATCAGACATGCTAAGATCAATTTCTCCATCCTCTACCCGATCCCGAAGGTTAATTTTCTTCGACATCGCGGCAACCTACGGGGAGAATGATATGTTCAGACAGTAATACCCACTGTTTCCCATTATAATATTTGAGCTCTTACTGATTAAGTTTAAATAAGCAAAAACTACTGATTTGGAAAGTCTTAAAATATAAAAGAAACAAGGTGTGCTGATTAAATACCTGATTTAATATTGAAATCCGTTTGGAAAATCAAAAACCTCTCCTCACTTTACTTCCACGTTGACTGTTGTTGGTTGTTGACGTATGATGTATGTCGATCATTTGTAAACATAAAACAAAATAGATTCAAATAAAATTATCCAGCAGAAAAATGTTAACCGTTCAACAATACAGCAGATAATATTTAAGAAATCAATATAAAAAGTAACCAAAATATTTATTACGTGTTGGCGGGTGTATAATTACATATTTTGAAAGCCTATTTAACTCTTTTTTTTTCCTTTCTTTTTTCTTTCAAAGCGAAGAACACACACATACTTTAAAAGAAGGCGTCAATAAATTTAAGAAAGGAAAAGGAAAGGAATGAAAGTTAAAGTTTTACTTCTTTCAATGGAAAACAGCACAGCAACGGAGTTACGGAGTGGAGTGACGGTTCCTTCCTTTGATTGAAAATAAACAAATATGGAGGCTGTCATAAAGATGCTCAGTGAGAATGTATAGCTTTTATTTATTTTTTTTACAAAAAAATGAAGGACAAAGCAAAAAAACCGTGGGAAAAAAATTTATACGAGAATTCTGGATATCCTGACAACTATACGGATTCTTCCTTTCTTCAAGAACTCAAAAAGAACATACATAAACGAGATATCACGTATCACGAAGCTGTACTGGGCGCAGGAAAAATAACGGAAAAATTGTGTGTGGTTACCTTATTTTCAGTGACTTTTGTATACCTTTACAATGAATGGATAGAACCGGAGGCTGTTTTTGTGCAAACAAGTATAGCTGTGTGCCTGTGTTATCTGTATTACATGAAAAATTATAGGTCAATATATTTCCATGCAATAGCAGCCAAAGATTCTAAGCGAGTAGTGACATTTCTAGTATTTGGCTACATTTTATCCCCAGTATTAAAAACTTTAACGGATACTATTAGCACAGATACAATCTACGCAACTGCATCCTTCATGATGTTGGTCCATTTGGCTTTTTATGACTATAAAATTCCAGCAGCAATAATTTCCAGCTCATTGTCATTGAATGCAGCTATATTTAGTTCTATCTGCTTAGCATCTAGGTTATCAACATCTTTTCATGCCTTTGTACTTTTAACCATGTCAGCTGAATGTTTTGTGTTGTACCCTTATTTTACTCATGCAGTATTTAAAATAACCTTTATATTTTTAATTTTTATAGTCTTACTAACATGTGTGCTTGTAGCCAATATTTCATTAATCATGAGTTTCTTCTTTTTAGTTATTTCGATATTTATTAACATCGTTTGTCCTGTTTTATTTGTGCATTGGCAAAAGTATAAGGAGAATATATATGGACCATGGGATGAAGCCATAATTAAATACACAAATATGTTATAGAAAACAAATTATAATTTCTCTGTACCTGTATGATTTTTGTCTGTATGGTTAATTTATTCGTGAATAATTTAATTTTCATTTTGTTATTATTGTGAATTTTTATTATTATACTAAAAAATACATATTATATTGTTTTGTTTTATATTAAATTTATAATCATAGTTTTGCAATTTATCCTCTTGTACAAAATATATCTGGTAACAGTTTATAGATGACAAGTAATTTCAAAGTAACAAGCCCACAAAAGTCTTTATGGCGTCTGGCTTTCTGTGGCAAAAGATAAACATTGGAACTTCTGGAATAAGAGTGCCGGGTACTTTATTTTTAATAGCAGATAATAATTCTAATTTAAAAGACTATAACAGTCTCTTAAGAGTTGAAAAAAAATAGTTTTTAGCATCAAGTCAGAACAGCATTACATCAAAACTGAATAAGCTAATTAATGATGGAAAATAAAAGAAAGAAAACGTTATGAGTTTATGGCAATAGATGAAACCGGGAATTGCCGATTGGTAAGTCTAAACTGAAGTTGCAAATTTTTTAAATTTTGCATCTTTTTGTTGTTCTTTAATAATATTACGACTACTACGTGAATCAAATATTTTTACTATAAAGATTTATCGATGATATTGAATATAGTATTTTAATTTTAACAATTTTGCAAAGAAAAATTGTGATTAAGAAGGTAATGTTACAGTATCATATAATTAAAAATTTTAAATGCAATATTAATTGTAGTTATGTGAGCAAAAAAAAGAAAAGAAAAACAAAAGGTCGAAGATAAGACTACTTGAGTCAGTCAGTAAAAGAAAGATATGTGTGTTACGTTACGTTTAGTCTAGTCTATGAGTCTAGTAGTCTAGTCGTTTACGCACCCGCACCGTGAGAATTCTTTTGGATTCGGGAAAAGTTTATAATTTTTAGTTTTAGGTTTGCTGAAAGTAAACAGCGGTGTTCCGATTCTTTGTTATGCAGTGTTTTAGCTCATGGAAGATTAAGAAACCATATCGGTTTGAGTTTCCAACTTGACATTTATTTTTACAGTGTAGAAGGTGCGGCCACGAGGTTCTTGTTTTATACCCTCACGGCCTCGCACACAATATCGTATTGCAATTGCACGATATCATATTCGAACTTGATTTTTTTATTTTTTATAAAAGAGGTAAGAATTATGTTTTGCACTTGTAACTGACTTTGATCATTTCCTATATATTTTGAGGTACTTATGATCTAAAACCTACACGATACTACAATTGAATGTACTATCACTAGGATCTGGACGTCCATGTGACACGTGACTATTTTCAAATCAAAAAGTTTAGACTATCACAAATGTTTTTCAAGCAGCCCTTATTTTTTTTGAGTATAGTTTACTGGTTTATTAATTTCAAATATCCTCTGCTTTTCAGTGAAAAAATGAAAAAGGAATTTACAATCTGAATTCCTATTTTGTTTTCATTATCTTTTTTTACTAGTCATAACAACAATTAAGCATGTCAACTGAATAATATAAAAAATCTAATTGTCAAAAATTCAAAATATAACTAGGTAAAATAATAATAATTTGCATCAATGCAAACTTAATATCAAGTATTATATTAATAAAGCTTGACCGACACTATATGTTAGTGTGTCCACTTAGGTGAAGTGAATATTTAATTAAGTTAGCTTATATTTCTGTACCTCAGAGCTAGAACGTCGACTTTGAATAAAACCCCAAAATGGCCGATTTTCATAAGGTAAACACTAAAAATCGCCATTTTAAGATTTTCAAATTCCACGTTCTAGCTCTGAGGTATACAGATTTGTTTTAGGTACTTAGCTTATTAATACAATTTTTAAGTCAAGCTTGAATAAATTTAATTAAAAAAATTGCTACATGATTCAGAAACAATGGAAAACTTGCTTCAGTTTCAATAAAATAATTTTTCCAATTTTATTTTTATTTCAGCGATTTATTGATAATTAAAATATGGCATTCGTAGGGCTTTGTATACATGATGGTACTAAACCCATTCCATTTAAAGCACATCTGATTAATAGTCAGACGAAATCTGCTGTAAATTCTCGCATTAGGAGGGTTATTAAACTGGATCCATACAACTGTAATTTTAATTTTTTAATATCAACCTTAAAAGAAATATTTCCTGTGTTATGTGAAGAAAACTTTTATTTGACATATAAAGGTAAGAATATTTTTTTATTTGCTTTAAAACCTTTTAAGTTTTTAGATTTATAGACATCATCGTATCATAAACTTCAACTCTTTCATAAAAGTAATAGTTAACTTTAAAAAATATAAGCTTAACCAGCTAAGTTTTTTGTATGTCTTTAAAGTCCACATGAAGAGAGCTTGATATTCCATTTCCATTTCCATTGTTAAATAGGTATGTTTGTTTTTTATGATCAAACTCGGAAATGTGTATCGTGTATTTAAGTCAACCTTTTAAAGCATATGTTATTCTATAGTTGATGAGCTCTTATATTTATATTGTTCTAAAACATAAATTTAGCTTATGCAGAAACAAATCATGGAGGTTATGCAAACCAATTTTGAGATTCGATTACACTGGCGAAATATAGGTTTTAGGGAATCTTGTATTGTCACCATCAGTACACTAGCCTAAAAAACCTTGAAAGAAATGTTTGTAACTTGGTTCCAACCTCATGCTATACTTGAGAGTTTTTACCTGCAATATTATTTATTATGGTAAAAAATAATTTTAAGAATATATAAAGTCATTATAAGGGCTTCAATTTTGTCTATTTATTTATTAGTCCAATTTATTTTTAAGGTGAATATGGAGACAAGAAACAAATTTTCGATCAAAAAGACTTTTCGTCGGTTTTAAATTCGATGGATGACAGCAATAGTTTGTACATATTATACGATTATGAAATGGAAAAATATTTTTCGTCGGAAAATTCTGATATGCCACATGTTCAGTTTCTCTGTGAAAGTTGCTGTTACCCTTTGAAGCATTTTCGGTACAGGTGTCAAGTTTGTATGGATTATAATATTTGTTGGTTATGTTTTCAAAAAGGAGTTCACACTAAGCACCGATTGCGTTATGTGTCCTCGCGAGGCTTTAATACGGTAAATTCTTTCCTTATACCTTATACTTGATGGCCGTCTTTTCCATCTTTGACCTTTGTTTCATGTGTTTATATTTTTTCTTTGTAGAAAATGACTGAGATAGATTTTGACACTTTAAACTTTAAAAAAAAAATAGGAGCAGGTTACTACGGTGTAGTTCAGTTAGCAGAAGTTCAGAAGAAAATATCGGGACAAAAAAGCGTAGCTGTCAAGATTTTAAAAGGTTTGATTATTTCTCCCCGACTGTACCACAGTTGATTACATTTTAATCAGATTTAGGAAAATTTTATTTTCTAGAAACAGCCACTTGCCAAATTCAAGAAGACTTCAAAAAAGAAGTTCAAATATTCGAAAGTGTAGGATTTCACGAAAATATCGTCAAGCTACTTGGATATTGTCCCCGGCCGATGGCAATCGTTATGGAATTCGTTTCGATGAAAATCGAAGGACTAGAGATAAATGGACTTATTATGTACTTAATGTTTTTAAGAAAAAAAATTTGTTTTGATAATCGCGACAGGTAAGGATATTTATTTGCACGATTCGGTTTTGCAATCGTTATGAATTAAGGGTCGATTTTCATTTTTTAGACTTGCTGATGCTTCCGGGATAAACCATCGAGAATTAGAATCGTTCTCTTTACAAATAGCTCGTGGGATGGAGCATTTAGAAGCACGAGAAATAGTTCATCGTGATTTGGCTGCAAGAAACGTATTAATCGACAGCAACAAAACTTTGAAAATATCGGATTTTGGATTATCAAGGACTGGCGTGTACCAGGAACCTAATGGAGTCTTTGCTCACCGTTGGGCTCCGCCAGAAGTCATAAGCCAGCGGATATTTTCGAGCAAAAGCGATGTTTGGTCTTTTGCCGTAGTTCTTTGGGAAATCGCAACGTTAGGTAAGTTTTATAAATGATCACTGATAATTTTGAATATGTAACCGAATAGATTTGACGTAGACGTATGATTCCTAAATTTGTTTATAATTTCTTTAATTTTCTACATACTAGTCTTAATAAAGCTAAAATAAAATTAAAAGAAGAAAATCGGCCGCCTATAGGCGTTTGAATATTAAGAATCTGAAAAAGAAATCGAATTAAATATTAACTAGAAGAAATTTACCACTCCGGTTTCCTGCGTTAAGGATAATTTTGATATTTATAATGCATTGTCGTTGATCGGAGAGTGGGATGAAACAATTATTCGTATGTCGATTGACCGTCGCGCGGAATGATGCATCACGAAACTATATCGCGCGTAATTTTTATTTTTTAAAAAGTTTGATGCGATTTTATTTTTACTTAATTTTTACCCTTGCAAATAATACAACATTTAATTATGTAACGATTGGTCAACTTTTAGGAGCAACACCTTATGATGGACTCAATTTTCAAGAAGTTGAAAAATTTGTTACCAAAGGGGGTCGCTTGAAAAAACCAGGAAACGTTACACCCGAGCTTTTTAACGTTATAGCCAAATGCTGGGCTCAAAGCCCCCAAAAAAGACCAACTTTTAAACAATTGGTCGAAAAATTGAATGATTTTAAGTGGATGGATTGCTCTTACTTACCGTTTGCTTCTACAAATTGCACTTTTGTTTTGCAGCCAGCAATGGATATATATGAAACCAAAATGGAAGAACTATTAGTAAGTTTAAAACATCATCATTGTAATCGGGGTACAAATAATAAATTCAGTCTTAGTTATATGTGTGATTTGATGAAATTTTTTTTTTATTTTTCAGAAAGAAAATGTCCAGGTTCCTTCTATTAAGAAAAATGACAATAGATTGCCTAAAATAAACGGGAAAAGATATCGGCAAAACCAGCGACGTTAAAAAGGGGTAATCTTTAACTTTGGTTTGAACTTTAATCAAACTATTTAGGTGGATATTTTCCAGCTGATGTAACCATACCATATAGCACGTGTGTACTAATTTTTGTTTTTAATGAGATTATTTTCGACAGAAAATGTTAATAATATTTAAACCTTGTTATTTAAACTTTAGATTGGCAACAATTTTTTTTAAATATGCAACAATTTGTTTTTAAATATGCAACAATTTGTTTTTAAAGTTAAGATATAGAGCCAAAAGTTTTAAAAATTTAAATTAGCAGTCAATGATTTTGATATTTAAAGTAAAATATTTTTTATTAGTTTGAATTATATTACCGTAATGTAATTGTATTAAAAATTTCAGGATAAATTTAATTAAAGATTACTGCAAGAAAAAATTGTATTTTTAAAAATTGTTAACTTTTCATTTTTATACTTATATTAAAACAGTTGGTTGTCACATTAGATTTTGATAATAATAATTATTTCTAAAAATCCTTAGCTTTTTCCGTAAATAATACCAAAATCCAACAATAGTTTTTTTGCATTTTGTCAAATTTTAAAAGAATTAAATCTCCGTAAATCTCTGAACTATTTTGTAGAATTTATTCAATTTTAATCTCTCCAAAACTTGAGGTGTGTGAGTTCGTGAACCTGTTTAATTTTTGGTAAATTTTGTACTTAAAAAAAGTCATTTTAATAATTTTAATTAGTTTACAACTTTGCCCGCATTTAAAGGATTCTCGAACGATATCCGAATACTTCAGCCTTGTTACTTTTCTCTGGGTCACTTGTAATGAAAAATAATTAACAGCAAAATTGAGTTTCGTGTTTCGACCGATTTTTAATGCGCTAGTTTTACTAGCTGCACCCTCATTACGAGTTTTGTATTTTATTGAAGAACTGACTAACCCTTTATTAACTTTAAAAATTATTCGACATCAATGGTACTGATCATTCAAATTTTCTGATTTTCTTAAATCGCTTCACAGTGGCCTGCCTGTCGATTTGGCAACTTTAATAATTGGTTCCTTGTAAAATTACTAGTTCCGCCCGTCCGTTTAATTAAGACTGAAGAGGTAGGTAAAGGAAAAAATGCGTATTATTTTGAAAAAACGAGTTTTTTTTACAAGGTTTATTGACAGAACTACAAACTGTAGGTGATTCTTAAAAAATAAATTTATGAAACTACAAAAAAATTTCTTACAAAAAAAGATTCTAATTTTTTTTTATTTCACAGGAACAAACTGTATTAACCTCTTAATTCTCCGCAACAAAGCTGTTACAAATCCTTTATCGGAGTTAGACAAATTATCTGTGGTAGAAATTAACTTTTTACTAAAATTATCGTTAAAAATGCCTATCAATCCGTTTTTCAACACTGCAATATCTTGAGAAGTAAGGTTCATCAAATTAGTTTCCCTTGAAGTTACGCTAGAACCTAAAGTGCTTTTATTTAAATCAAAATCGAAACCTTGCTTCGGTTTGGGCAAAGCCCGCAACATAAAAAAATCCAAATGACTCCAGATCACGTACAGGCAATTTTCAATTAAAAACGAGCAGTGGTCTAATTCTAATGTTTTCTGTTCCAATCTCTTTCGAATAACTTTGGCGGCAGCAAAACGATTTTCCGTGATAGCGTTAACGTCGTTAGTCAAGGAGGAATCTGGAAGAAACTGTTGCAGTTCCGAACTGGTCATCGAATGAACCGCCGACATTTTTCTTTTTAACTGGGCAAGGGTTGAAGTTTCTTTGTGGTAATGGCTCACAGATTCTATTAATTGCTGGACGGTATACCCGAGTAAAGGATTCTCTCCGTTGCCTCGACCTCCGCTGCGCCCGTCTGCGGTTTGTTGGTCCGTAAGGCCGGGCCAAAAAACGGGTTCAGTCGCCCTGTAATCGATTTTATCTTTGCTGGAAATGGCGGCCCGAATGTAAATCATTAAATTGCAAGCGGTTTGAAATATTTGAAGTATGGTATCGATTTTATCGTCAGTTCTAGAATCGAAAAACGTCGGAGTCTCGGCTCTCGAAGAGAGGGAATTGTTGTCCCAGATGTCTTGTATCAATCCATCGGTTACGATAAATCTTTGAATGAGATCCAACATCAAAGTTTTCAGAAGATAAGGAGAATGAGCACCGTGGCGTCGATTGACGTCGAAAAATTGTACGGCTTCTTCGAAAGGTCCGATATCGGCCGAGCGGGCTATCACTCCGGTCAATCTTGCTATTTCTCGCAAATTGGAAAGCGAAGAGCGTGGAGTCGCGTTTCGTAAAATGCCTGACACCATGTCTCCGTGGCACAGGAGAAAATGAACGATGGCTTCGTTACTAGAACGATTTTCAGTTCCGAGTGAAGTAATAATAGTATCGAATAAATTGAGAGCCGGAAAAAGAATTTGCTGAAATCTTTCGTTTTGTGACGGCACAAACTCGGTATCCATTTTCAACTCGTGAGGTAATGGTGGTTTCGGATATACGTCGAAAACTTTCATCGAAGAAAGACAATTGATGGCATTTTGTTCTATTAGTAAAATGGCTCCGTCTCTGGTCGAAGCTATCCTGCTCAACAAAACTAGCTTTGACTCGTAAACGTAAAGAGGTCTCAAAGTGCTTACGCGATCGTTTGCGCATATTTCGACCAGTTCGTCGTCTGATTCGATCAAACTATCAATCAAATGTTGAAGATATCCTCTTGCCGACAAAAATCCTATCCAAGGCGTATAGGGGTCTAATTCAATCAACACATCCATACAAGACAAAGCGAGCATACGGCAAACATCGTGACCTCCGGTACAATCGTGACACAGAGCATCGGCTAAACCTTCTCCAAAGTTGGAAATGGCCTTTAAAACGATTTTTCTTAACCCGTTTTCCGCATCGTTCGGAATGCGGTATCTCGAGCTGTCCAATCTGGTCGCATACAAGCTGTCCCCGTCTTCTGCTTCGTCTTCCCCGTCATCGTAACAATCCAAACATGTTATGTAAAGGAAATTTAACAGCGAAGCATATAAATTTGCTCGTAGTTTTTGGGACGCAGTGCCGGAGTTAATCATCCACTGCAAAATTCCGCAAAGAATATTTTTTAACGTGTTAGAATTCGCTTGGAGCGTCGAAAGCATTATAGTTATCTCCCCAGTATCATCGTTTCTCCGACTGGTCATATCCCTACCTTCTCGATGCTCCAAGACTTGGCACTGCCTTAAATTAACTAAGAGTATCATTACGACTCCAGAGGCAAGGCTTGCTATTTCCGGAATCACTTGATCGGCCGAGACGATTTTATATAGTAAAATGTGTATGGTATCTATGATAAGCTCCTGACGGTAATCGTTTTGCAAAGTTTCGTTCGGAGTGACGGCAAATATGATTTCGGTGACTTGCCTCCATGCTTCCATCAGATGCAAAGTAGCGGTGGCCTTAGTTTTCTGTTTATTTTTTTCCAAAGCGTATTCGCACACTTCTTTGATTTCGTTTAGAATCAGTTGCCTTTGGGAAGCCGTCGAACTCCCTTGTATAGCTGCAAGTTCGTCCGTTAATAACCTGTGTAGTTTTTTAACGTCGACCAGTCTCAAAGCTTTATTTTTCTGCACCTCGCAGCGAGTTATGATTGCTTCTATCTCTCCGGGATCGAAAAATTCCCAATCGGGACGTACTAGATTTTCAGCATTAAAATTAATCAAATTTAAAATTCTTAAAAATCTTTGATCGTTTCTTTTTTGTCCGGAAATGGAAGAATTAATGCTCTGAGCAAAATCCGGATCCAAAACGCGCGGATTAAACGTGCTTTGATTATCTGTTTCGTCGTCGTCCGACCGTCCTTCTTCGTCGGATTGATCTCCTACTAAATGAGTCACTAAAATTTCCATTTGCGAATGCTGCTTGTTTGCAGCGCAGACTTTCAATTCGATAGCAATGATCTTGAGCAGCCACGCCATCTGGTTCCGTTCCGACGGATTTTTGTGAGGCTTAAAAGGCAAACAAGCTATGTGCCGAGGAAGAAATTCGTGGTTAGATCTTAAAAATCTCAATACCGGATCTGATGTTTTATTATTCGAACAAAGTTGATACAAAAGACAGTATCCGACTTCCAATAGTTTCTGTTTCGGCGAAACCGTCAAAGCTCCCGTCCTTGCATTCATGCCTTTGTTTAACATCGTTATCAAAGAATGTAAAACCGTTCTCGGAGTTTGCAAGATCCCCGGTTGTTGAAAAATCATTTTCCTAATGTCTTTATTTAAATGGAAACCTAACAAATAAAGCGCGATATTTGGGGACGACAAATGCAAACTTTGCTGCAAAAGTTCTAAAATCATTTCTTTCGTTTTGCTGCGAATTCCTAAATCGTCTTCATCCTCTGGGTTACCATCGTCATCGTCGTCGTCAGCTTCTAAGCATTCAACAAATCCGTGTCGGATTTCGGTTTTTAGAGTAGGCGTACTCGTAAACAATCCCACGAGGTGAATTTGTGTCGCCGGTTGAGCTGAGATCACTTTTAAAATTTTTACAGCATGATATGCATGCTTCGGAAGCCAAGAGTTGTAAGTAACAAATTTTGTAATGTTAAGCATGTGATCCGGTTTTCCAGATCGAGGATTCATTCCTGATAGAAGTTTCGAGAGGCCGGCTAATAATAACGAAGCTCCTGCATTCGTGACCAGCGACAAAAATTTTGGCTGCAGAGATAACGCCGTGTCTAAAAGTTGTAAACAGCAAAGATTACTGTTTTCTAATGCCTCTTTACCGGGAAAAGTAACATACGTGTCTAAATGCTGAACCCCTTCGTCGATTAAATGAAGAACCTTTAAGCAAACAAAAAAAATTGCATTAAAAACACAATTATTTAAAAAAATATATCCTAAAGTGAGAGAGAAAAAAGGAAAAGTAACTCTCGAAAACGAATAAAACCTTTTGAGACAACTTTTGTCTTTTTTCATAAAAAAAGATTTTTAATATTGTATCATTACTCGTGCATCGAAAGTAAGATTTCCGGTTACTGTCTTCTGGTGAGAAAGTTGGTCTTTTAATTAAGGTTTTTTTAATACAGTATTTATTCGACTATGGGATTTCATCTTATTCAACATAAATTGTGTTTATCATTTTTCAAATTTCAATCGTAATCTGATCATGTACCTTTTTGGTAGGTAGCTGATCATAGTTTTCTTTGTCATTTCGGAAAGATTACAGTGATCCCTTCAACAACTCTTAGATTAGAGCTAGATGTGGACAATTTTTTTGCTAGCTCTCGGGATTCGAACCACGGTCTCACGGATTCTGAGTCAAAAACACTAAGCACAACGCCAACGCCCACCCCTCTTTTAAGTTTAGGCCGAAAAGTAGCCACAGCGGACGCCTTATTTCGAAGCCGATCGTGCACGGTAATGCATTGTGCCGGCACACGGAAGATGGCAGGAACATGATCGGTTTTCAACGACTTTTGATTTTTTTTATTGTTTTTGCATAATTTCGGTTTTCAAAAATGTATTAGTAACAAAAATTAACCTACAATACAAGGGTCGACGCAAGTGTCTAGTTTAGACTAATAACCCTAATTTTTAACCCTTGCATAGTAATGTACTATTTCATTCTTTTGTTTTGATATTTGATGAAGCCAGCTTGTAACTTTAAAATTAACTGTTTGTTTTTTCTTTTTTAGAAATTAATAAGAATGTATTAAATAATTACTTTCTTTACTTACAAGCCTCAGAAGTTCGGATTTATTATTCAAGTTGATCATGAGATGATAACCAGGAGGCGGATTAATTTGGGTTGTT
Organism: Liposcelis brunnea; assembly: GCA_023512825.1. NCBI lineage: Eukaryota > Metazoa > Arthropoda > Insecta > Psocodea > Liposcelididae > Liposcelis > Liposcelis brunnea. The sequence continues at coordinate 24,452,301 of CM042073.1, forward strand.
CCTCCTCCTTGAATTTCAATCCGGACTCCGAAAAAATCTTCCGACAAAGGTTCATAATGATTCAGAAATTTCACCAACAACTTTAAGCAAATCATTGCTATTAACCATTTTTCTTCTGCATTTTTGTACGATCGATTATTAAACTTGAGGAAAACTGAATCCACGATAAAATGAAGATAAGGATCGAACCCTGGAGTCCTTGTGCCAACTCCTAACAATCGAGGCACAGGCACATCTGTTAAAACATCAAGAAGATGAAGCAAAGCTCGAGTAAGAGGAAATTCTTCATTGCGCGATTCAATCTCGTCTAGTTCGGTCTGAAAGACAAATAAATACATATATAACTTACGGAAAAAAAAAAAAAAAAAAAAAAACTTGATTAATGCGTATAAGAATACGTGCCTTGATGCCTCTCGGTGTAAAACTGCTCGTGCTCGGTATTGTAGTTAAAATTTGAGATGCTTCTAAATTATGCCACAAGGTAGCGGCTAACGCGGGAGTCTTTGCTAATGCTGCCAATGTGTTTAGCAAATCAGCTTTAAGTAAAATGGGAACCGAACAGCTAACCAATCCTAAGAGGACGGTAAGAGGCGCCCAATTAGGATTTTCGCATAAAGCCATTCGAGAGAATTCGTCTTTTTCAGCAACAATCCTGATAACGGCCAAGACAGAATGTAAACCTTGAATTTCTTGCGGAGTAATTCCTCTCGGACAACGCTGATGCCTATAAACGGTATCGTTTACGGGGGGAAGTTCTTGCCTTAGATTACTATAGTAGCGATTTAAGGAATTAAAAAAATGATCCCACGACATGGTGCAGCTTACAGAGGTTGGCTTGTCTTGCCTGAGCATATTGTAGCAATGACGTGCTGCTTGAGGCGAATTCGATAAACTGCACAACATTTTAAGATACGGAACAAAAAGAAGAGAAGGAACACTCTCTCCGGCTTCCCGCACGAATTTAAAAAGTAAAACCTGTCTTGGTTGTGTCCGGTATGCTGTTTGAACCTCCGAAGGGTACCAGTAGTCCAAGCACAATTCCAAATTGCACGGGTCTTTAGCATACAAACTTGATATTGCTAACAATAAATGTTCGAAGTGATGAGATAAATTTGACGGTGGTTCTATGCCCTCTTGAAGGAACATCTGGCTGGTTCTTGATGCATCTTCCCCTTTTTTCTTCAGTTCCGTGATTTTGATTGGCATGAGAACTATTAAGTCCGTAATCAACTGATGCACCCTTCTCATGTAAAACTCCTCTTGATATATTAAAGGATTTTCTAAAAAAGTCCGGTATAAAAATTCGAAAACTTTTCCTTCTATGGCGGCGTCCACTGTTGCTTCATCTTCATCGTTTATTTCCTGCGGGTGAAGATATTGTGGAGCGGTCTTTAAAGTTGCCAAAGACAAGCCCCATGCAAAGCTAGTAAGAGCCCCTAGGCCTGGGCACTCCCAATTCGAAGTGTTCGATAATTCTCTCAACAAAGTTTGTACAAATGTTCTGTCAGCAATAAGAGGATATTCTTGGACCGAGTCTTCGCTGTCTTCGTGCCTCGTTAAAATACTGAGATCGAGGGCACACAAAAGGGCCATTTCAAGAGAAAGCGTAACGTTATCTATTCCTCCTGTCGACTCTTCTTGGATTTTAGTTCTTTTAAGTTGATGTATTAATTTCAATGCTATATCTTTCCTTAATCCACACTGGGCCGACCAATAAAAAACAGTAGCCGCTAAATTTTGTTTGATTGTCTGGAAAAGATCGACGATCAGCTTATGATGTTTAGGACCTCCTAGTGCTCTACTTTGTTGCAACAGCTCAATTTCTTTGTCTAAATCTAAAGATTCTATCAAATCTAATATCCTTCCCACTAATCCATCCTCCATAAGTTCATTTGTATAATTGGTCACAAAATCTGCTACTTCTTCAGAGCAATTAGATGAATATGTAAAGCCTTTCCTAGCTAAAATTAGAAATTTAAGAGCTAGGATGAGGCTTTTTCTTCCGTCATAATACAATATTACAGCAACTAATCCTCTTGTAAGTCCTGGATGATAAGGCATCTGTGCTTGAGCAGTGCATAATAAGTCTAGAGCCATTATTTCATTCAGATTGTACATATCTGAAATTATAAGTGCTTCATCGACCAAGTCTTTAGCTAAAATCTGATGACCCACTTCAGGCAATGTAATTCCTGCTGTAGTCCCTTTTTTTAAATCATCCCTGCTTTTAGGATTTTTTGGCTAAAAACAAAAGATATATTTTAAATAAATATTTTTGGGGTACAATTTACTGCATGTTTTAAGATTTTCATTAGGGTCTAATAGATCTCATAGCTTTCCAGTTTTTAATTATTAAAAGTTTCAAGCCAAAAACTGCAACAATTATTTTAATCCCTGAAATAAAAGCTTTCTACTTACAGGGTTCTTCAATAAGGTAACAAAATTCTGTTTGTGTTTCTTCAATAATTCAACAAATTTCAGTGGTAAACCTCCATCTGGTTTCGAGAGAACTGCTTCCACGGTGTTACACAGCTCTTTGTAAGGAGCCCACATATCCACACTTTTTTCCATTTCTACAAAACTAAAAATGTAAATTCTATGATTACAAACCATTCATGTAAAAATTATTCAAATGAAGCTAAAAAAACAGTATGATCATGATAAAAATATAAATACTGAATACCTTTTATGCAACTTCTATTGTAATAAACATGATTTTGGTGGTTAATTTTTACAATACTGACTTTACTTTTACATGAATTAACCAAACTTGGTTACTAGTCACCGTTTGTCGAGTATAGGCAGATAAATATATATACCAAATAAAAAGCTAGTAATTCACACTACACCTATAGTCAATCCAAAAGCTACCAAAAATTTTTTAAAAAAACCAATTACCTGAAACAAATTTCTGTTTTTCGCTTTGAATTTCTTCACACCATAATTTCGCCAAAGTGTGCAAAAATTGAGCGCACATACATAGACAGTGCTCGCTATTTTATATGATTGTCCGTCGTTCTGTTCTTTCTTGTTTGTTATGAAAAGAGAAAAAGTTAAGAAGCGGTAAATTAAATATGGCAGCCAAAGGAAAGTCACCTTTTATTATGGCATATTATTTTTATTATTGTTTTGTTTTTTATTGTTCTAGTTTTTACTTTCGAAGAATTTGTGTTTAGATTACAAGAGTTTGGAAATATCCTTAGTTAACTGTCATACAATAAAAAATAAATGTCCGTAAAGCTATACTATTATGGATAATCTCGAAGACATTGCAGAGTTTATATCTTTTTCATCAACATTCGTATGCGACGCCGTTTTTTTCATTTTGCAACTAAGCTACCTTGTGGGACAAACATTAGTAAATGCTTTAGTGCAAATCATAAATTATTTCCAGAAATTATACGAAATAGTTGATTTGATACTAAATATTATTTATGAGGATTCCTCAGTGTTTTTTCAAGATGCAGGAGAAAAGTGCCTGTTGATAATTAATTTTTTAATAAACAGTGGTACAATAGTACTTAATACTATTTGGTCAGGAATTGGTACTGTTGGAATTGGTGTTTCACATTTCGGAAATGCATTGTGGCTCCTAATAAGCACTATTCTCTCAGTTTTATCTAATACGTTCTTTTTTTTACAACAAGGATTAATTTTTATTAGACAAATTTTGATTCTTTTGGGATCAAGTATATGGCTGTGCATAACAGTCATCCCATTCACAGTCATGTATTATTCTCAAATTTTGAAGCAAGGTGTAATCAGTTCAATCACTGATGTACAATCCCTTAGTTTTTATTTAATTAGTTTTGTCAGTGATAGCTTTCATAATGTGATGTTCTTTTTTTTTGATATCCCTTTAAATTCAGGATGTGGACTGATTTGTGGCACAGTGTTTCTGTTAATAGTTGTGAAAAATTTGAAAAAGCTGTGTTTATTTATTTCTCAAGGACTCCATAAATTATATTGTTGCCTGATATCTTTCAGCAGTAGCTTATGGAGCGGCCAATTTTTAGAAAATAAAAGCTGCAATACAAAGCCTGAATTAAATAATGTGAATGTAAATACCATCAACCTAAATAATGAAGATGATAAATTATGCATAGTTTGCCAAGATAATTACCGAGAAATAATAACTTTTCCTTGTAAACATCTTTGCCTTTGCAAAGTATGTAGCGTTCAAATTTGTAAATCTGATAAAGTTTGCCCTGTCTGCAGAAAACATGTAACTAAAACGGTAAAAGTTTATATACCATAAAATAGACTGAAAGTTTTAAAGTATAATTTTTATTAATGTTAGTTAATTAATTGACTTATTTTTATATTACATTGTTGCACCTCTACCTTAATTAAATTTTGTATCAGATAATGATCTACCACAGCATGGCTCATTAAAAACCATCAAAGCCTACATTAATTGAAGCACTAAAGGTTTTATTTTTCTAAACTTCATCTTTGGCAGTAAAAATGTTAAAAAAAAACAATATTAAATCTTAATTAAAATAGCTCTTTCACTTCTTCACAATAATCATCGAAAAACAAAAAAGGTTATAAGCTACAATATGTACAAAGTATCATAACTTTCTTACAAGAATTCACAATGTTTATTATTTAAAAATTGCTACTTAAATGTAAATTGGGCTTTTACTACAATTTTTTTTATGGTAAGCAATTTTCCACTATATATCATAATTGCAACAGAAACTATTACATTTTTTTTTGAATAAAAAATACTTTTTCTAATTGCCCTAAATACTGTATTCTACAAATTTACTTTTCTTTTTCCCCTTCAAGATATATATGTATATCTTACTGGCCTGTGTGTTACTGCCTGTGGCTATTTTTCATTTTCTACTGGCTCAGTTAATATTATTTTACTAGACACAGCCTCAAAAGGATCTTCAAATACAACATGTAGTTAAAATCATTTCTAACTGTCCTTTCCTTTTTCTTCTTCTTCTTTTCTTAAATTAAGCAAAACAAGATTGTATAATTTTAAGCAGCCGTTGATGCTATTATTAACATAATAGTTATGATAAAAAATAAAATCATCCTAAATGCATCTTTGGATCTAATCAGCTAAGACAAAAAATTAGGAAGACGTCTTCAAGTCAAAAAGAATCATAAGGTCGTGGAGGGAAAGTTTTGTGGCTTGTGTTTTAAGTTCTCCTTTTAGGACGTTGTTTGCTAGTTCCAGCTTCTTTTTCTGGAGTTGTTCTATTCTTTCTTCGATCGTATCTTTACAAATAATCCTGAAAACATTTAAAAACATCGTGGTATTTGAACTCTGAATCTTATTAAAGAATTTTTTAAAGATTCGGCTGTAAAACTTACTTGTAAACTTGCACAGGTTTTTTCTGACCGACCCGGTATATTCGATCGCAAGCTTGAGATTCAAGTTGTGGATTCCAGTGGGGCTCGAATATTATCAGCCGGTTGCCTCCGATTAAATTAAGACCTACTCCTCCAGCATTTAAGGATAAGAGCATTAATCTTACGTTGTTCTTGCAGTTGTTGAATTCTTCAACAATTTTCGATCTCAATTTCACCGGTACGGATCCGTCCAAGGTCACAATACCGATTTTTAGACGTCGAATGTGAATTTCCAGTTGTCTAAGTAGAGTCGCCCACTGAGAAACAATTACTATTTTATCATTTGTTTTTAAAACTTTATCGAGGATATTCAAAACAGTTTGAATCTGAAAACAAAAATTTAATCGAAATTAATTCCATTAGACATTAATTCCAACCTTATAATATCACTTTTAAAATAAACACCTTCTTGCTAGGTCTGTCCATACTGAATACAGGATTTGAAGTGATCAATATTTTTTCGATACTCGGGTTCTCTTTTTCAGCTCTTGTGAAATTTCTTTCAGATATAGATAATCTATTAACTTGGGTTAACAAATCTTCAATAACGGGCTCTTCGGTCTCTATGCCATCTTCGGAGCACGACTCTTCTTCCAGCATCTGCGGCAGAAGAATACCGGATTAGAAAAATCTGCTTTTAAGCATGCTTAAATGTAAACTTACAGAATGAATGAGGCCTGGCAAGCAACATATTTGGCGTAATCTCAGCAAAAGAACAAAAATTTCCGAAGTTTTTACATTTTCAACCCTTTTTAAATTGTCTTGGATTTTATTCAGACGTTCTTGCAGAAACCCGGCTTTTTCTTCCTTTTGATATATATACTGGCTTAGCAGAGTCTTCGAAAATTGGAGCACTTCGTGGTAAACCTAAAAGAATACCAATTGCTAAATATTATTTAAGTCGATTGATTTGATGATACAATTTTTTCTCTACCTTTAATTCCTCCTCGTCCAGTTCTACGTATATCGACTCGACCTCTTTAGCCGGCAAATCGCGCAGCTCTCCTAAAACTTTTAAATCCTCTTTGGTTCTTCTCAGTAGGATCGATTTGACCACAGTATTCAATCGCTGAACACCGTTAGGACTTTTATTATCTACCCACTTTTTCCAAACCTTGAAAAAAAAAATTAATAACGAGTGATTCGCTGAAATAAGAAAAAGTCAATAAAAGCTAAAGTTTTACCGTTAGATCGTCGAAAGGAGAGCAGTGCAGAAATTTTAACAAAGAATACATGTCGAGTTCTTTATTGTGAACCGGAGTTCCCGTAAGGCACCAACGGTATTTGGTAGCGACTTCACACAAAGCGACGGCTTTTTTTGTCTTGTGGTTACGGATAACATGCGCCTCATCTAAAATTACTCGTTCCCATTTTACACGAAATAAAGCTCCCTACGAAATATAAAACGAATTAAAAATGAAAACCGAAAAATTCACAAGCAGCTTTTCATAAATTATTAAGACCTTTCTATCTTTCCCTTCTATAGTTTTGTGTTCTTCAGCTATTACGCCATAAGTTGTAATGACGATATCATGCTTTGCTAATCGCTTAGCTTGAAGTTCTCGAGGTTTACCGTGATGCACCAACACGTTAAGAATGTTACGCTTGCAATGCTGCTTAATTTGACCTTCCCACTGACCGACGAGAGAAGCAGGACAAACGACTAAAGTCTTACCAGGATAAGCTGTAATTATTTAATAATAATGTTTTTAAAAAATAAAAAAAATAAAATATGGTTATAATAATACAGTCGAACTCGTTTATTACGTACTCGGTTTTAACGCAGAAAAAAGCTCGGCCCGGATGGAACCACATATAAACCTAATGTTAATAAAACTCGGTTATAACGTAGTAATTCCATGGTTTTCCTCTTAAAAATGGCTTAAGGGACAAACAATAAAATTTACAAAATTATAACAGAATATTATTTACATGGTGGTGTATATGGATTCCATCCGGACCGAGTTTTTTCTACGTTAAAACCGACATTACAGTAATAACTTTAAACTTTTAGCAAAATCGTTGTCGTTATTTTTTTTTAATTATTACCATCTATTTCTGTATTTCACCGAAAAGAATAACAAGCTATATAACGTATTATTATTTTTATTATTTTTATTGTTATTATTCCCCATCTTTTCCTAAATGGAGAATGCGGAGAGTGGAATAAGCTGAGAATGAGATAGGATAAGTGTTCATGGCAATCATCCCCCCCCCACACTCAATGGCCTTGGCGATCCTCAAGAGAAAATTTAAAACTATAAAAAAGGCTGCCTTGTCCTCCCCAAACTTCAGGACCCGAACACCTGGTCCGGGAGACAAGTGTTAGCTCAATTGTTTCAGCCCACTTGGCTCCTCTCCCTCCCCCCAAAACTTGTAAAAATTTTGGGAGAAATATATGAATTGATAGTAATAATAAAAAAATATAAAAAAATACTTCGAACGCCGTCCATGCCGACTTCAACTTCTCTCTCATCTTCTAATTGTAGTTCTTCTTTAATTTCTTCTGACCTCAGAACTAGAGCTATCATGGTTAGAGTTTTCCCAAGACCCATGTCATCGGCTGAAACAAGTTTATAAATAAATTCATTAAAAGGACTTAAATTCTGCAAAATAGATTAAAAATTCTGAATGAATAAAAACATGTTGTGCACACCTAAAATACCACCAAACGGAGTTTGTTTTTCTCTCCAAAGCAACCAAGCTAAAGCATATTTTTGGTGAGGCATCAATTCAATTTTAAGACCACCAGGATCTTCTTCCAGAGTGTCAGGAGTCGGACATGTTTTCAAAGAATCGTGTAAGGTTACTAAAGCATCTATGGTTAATGCCGATTGAATTCTGTGATTTTCCAAACCTGGCGATCAAAAAAATGTAAATACGAGACGCAATGTTCGAAGAAAAATTTGGATTTGAACTAAATCTTACCTTTTTTGCCAAGATTAGCAGTGATCTGGTCTTTAGTGGAAAAAATCTGATTGGTCTCTGGTCGAACTTGGATAATATCAACAGATTCTTGATCGCTTTCTGCATCGGTTAAAATTTGTAATTTTTCCTTTAATTCCTGCATTAAATAAAAAAATTTTCAAATTTTTGTCCAGTAAATCAAATTGTAAAAACTTTTACATTTTACTGCATTTTACTTACAAGCAATTCTTTTTTGCATCTTTCTTCTTTCTCCAGCAACAGCTTTCCACCATCTTTGAGCTTTGCAGGGTCGCAGCTTCGAATGGCTCTCTGAAAAAAAGTTTGAGTAAAACTATCATAATCGTTTTTTGTTATTTTCCATCATGATAAAAATCTTAGAGAATTACCAATATATTTTGGTAGACAGCAGTTTTATTTCTTATTTGTCCTTCTAGCAAAGAGCGCTCCGTCTCACTACCCGATACATTTTTCTGATATGAATTTTGGCTACCTGAAAACATTTTTTTTTAAATTTCCAGCAAAAGTTTTAAAAACGATCAGTTACATTTTAGTAATACAACTTACTATTAGAAAAAGACGACTGGGACAAGGATTTTTCAGAAGAGATACTATTGATAGAAACGGATGGAAACGACTGTAACGAATTATCATTGTTAACAGAAGCTGTGTCTGAATTTTCTGATGCTATTTCTGATTCCGAAGATTCTAAAAGTAAACATTCAAACCAATTTCTCTTTAGTTTGTGACCTGTTTCCTAATAAAATAAATACTACCCCAAAAACCAATCTATACTCACCTATAATGCAAACAGAATTCCTTTCCTCCTTTCTTGCATTATCATAGTTGTTGCTATCTGCTCCGGGAACCTAAATAAAAAATGTAATTACAGAAATTTTCTTAGCTCTATATATAGAGCCATATATATATATGGTTATTCCTTATAACTTAATCACAATAAATTTTAACCTTTCAGCAACAAAAAAAATTGTACTAACATTTTTTTTGTGAATCTGAAGCTGATAATATGAATCATCAATAATTTCAATTTCACTTGATGCAGAAATGTAGCTTTCAGTTTCGAGGATTCCCTCCAATTCATTATCTAGAGGCTTGTGTGTTAATGTTAAACATTTTGCATTGTGGGTGTTACTTCCATTGTGAACGATATGTTTTTCCTCCCCTTTGATTTTTAGCGGGATCTGTTCATAAGGACTTGAAGTGTAGTGTTCCATTTTTTTATCTTCCAAAAAATCTTCAAAGCTATCCTCTGCGCTAGAAGAGCTACCTTCATTAAGGAAGCCTATTATTTTTTCATTCGATGTATGATTTATTTTGTTTTCCAAATATAATTCTTTTGAATCATTAGAACTATCTTCTATTATAAAATTATTATTTGTACCGTTTAAAATTTTTTCATTATCTTCATCAGAATTTTCATTATCAATACTTAAATTATCTGAGGTACTATATTTTGACATGAATGTTCCAGTGCTTTCACTAACACTTTTCTCTTCTTCATTTATAAAGCTTTCACTATCACTGTCACTTATTATGCAGTTTCTTTCAAAATTTTTTTCCATTTTTGTTTAAATGGTATATTTTGACCTGGAAAAAATTACTTTGGTTGCAAACAACATGAAGTAAATAGAAAACAGTATTTGGGTAGAATGCAAAGGAAGAATTCCATAATTAATAATAATAAAATCTTGATTACTCCCTATTATTTGCAATCTCAATAAATACTGCTTAATATGCTAAGTCACCAATTTTTCGAAACGATGAACGCGGATTGAAAATAACGATAAACACGAAAATGCCGGTGTCTTAAATTTTAAACAATGAAATGAAGCAAAAGTCATAGAATTCAAGAGGTAATCTTTATCGGATCTCTAATATTACACTTTTTCAAACAAATAATCTAATTTCAATTTCAGTATTATTTCTTATCAAAATACGTACTTATTCATTCGGCCAAACAATACGATAAATCGGAATTCCCTCTGTTCTGTTCTCGCTCTCGATCCGTCCTCGTTTACCCGAAAACCGTTAACAATATAAATAAACATCAAGCGGAAATTTGAAATCGTGGCAGCAGATTTGATTTTTTTGTCGACGAATCATGACGAATCGAGGTTTGGTTTATCTAAATTTTTCTCCTATATTTTGCTTATGAGAAAAGCAAAGCAAATCAAATTTATCGTCGGCCGTCGGGTTAGGAAAGGAAAGCACCCATCGCATCGCAGCACAGCACTGTATGTCTGGGAAAAAGTAGATCATTGCTCTTGTATAAATTTTTTAATATTGTATTTGTATTAGTAGTGTTTTATAGATAAAATAAGTCTGACAAGTGGTTAAAATTAAAAATGCTTTTCCTAAATAAGTCAAGGAAACTGATTTTGGATAATCGACGCATTTTACTGATCTAGGAAGTCATATTTCTGATAGAAGTAACCTTGAAAAGAAGGCATTGTATTGCAAGAAGTTTATTTTAATTTTTATCCTTATGTGATTGATATAATGGAATAAATATGGATGAATGCAACAAGAAGTCAAAAATTAAAGCTTACATAAACCCCGAACTTATGAACCCTAATTTTTTAAACGGTTCTTGGAGATTAGCTGAAAATGGCTCAGCTCAGCATAATATTTGTAAAATACACATAAATCCAAACTTTAAAAGAACTGTTGTCAAGACTTCAAATAGCAATCTAACAAGGCAGCAAAGCAATTTTGTACATGTTAATCCAAATTTTATAATCCAGAAAAATAGTCTCCCTTACTTGGAAAATAATGTTGCTGCTTGGCCAGAAGATGAAATTAATTCAAATTTGGGTTCATGTGAAAGCATGAACCGTAATGAAGAGATTATACGATGGAAAAACAGTTGTAGTTTTAATACTACAAAACAAAGCATAAATAATGAAACTCGCATTTCAGAAATTTCATGTGAATCTGTAAACTTGCTGGCTGCAAAAGCAAAGTTAAATCCTAACCCCACAGCATTCAAAGCATCACTATATTCTTGGCATAAAGCTGAAAATAACAAATTATCTAATGTATGCCCAAAGGAACATTCATTTAAAGATTCACTGAAATCAGTAAATCAATACAATTTGCCTAAAAGAAGCAATACATTTGTTGATATTTCTTACAAAAATCAGCGCAAGATATCTGGAAGCAAAAGCTCCAAAGAACGATCACGTAACAATTTTAATTGTATTGAAGGGATAAAACCGAGCAAATGTTTAACAAAAGTAACATTACCATTTATAAAAAAAGAAAGTCCGATCTATGCATCTAGAACTAAACTTATCAACAAGAACTTAATTAGTAGCCAGAGCAAGGTCAAGAGCAATTTGGAAGAGCAAAAATTGTTACCATTGAAAAAAAATTTGCAATTGCTAAGATCAAAAACTCTTAATGCATCCAAATTATCAGCAACAGTAAAATCTGCTGCCTCTGTAAGAACAAAATGTAAATGTACAGTCAAGCTGCCAAAAACCAGACAAAATTTAAGGCAAGATAAGAAATTTTCGAATGCATCTGAAAAATTTAAACTAGATAAAAAAATAATACCAGCGGAAAATGTAAATCGGACTTTTTTATGTGAAAACCCTTACAAAGTTAAGCAGTCATTTTCAAATAGTGCTAAAATTGGGTATAATTCTTGGGAAAAATTCCAAGATTTATGGGCCAAGGAAAATTTTAATTCACCCTTTTATTCATGGTACATGATAACTAAAATATTAAATGTGAAAATTTAGTTTTGAAAAGTTCATTTTTCCTTTTCATATTTTTGTTGTAGGAAAAGTAAATCAATACACCAAAATTTGCTAAAGGTTTCTAAATGCTACCCTAATAGGACAGTGGTCAAAATTGGAGGTATTTTATACAAGTCATCACAAAGTAAATTGACTCGAACCAAAGGAAGGAGAAAATTTATATCAACTCAAAAACTCCAGCCCAAATTAGGTAAAATCAAATTAACTGGTAAGTATGAACATCTTCAAAACGTTTTCCTGGAAAAGATTTTAAATATTTTTATAAATTCACTAAAACTTGCAGAAAAACTGAATTTTTAGAAACGGTTCTACAGTAGAGTTCTTTTATAAGAATCTCGCAAATAAGAAGTTTTCAGTTAATGGAAACAAAATCTGTCGGACCGATTTTTTTTTAAAAAGATGATCCATTTTTTGTGGTTGGCGGTAACACGGGCTATCCACAAGATAAACATTACATGTAAACATCACACAAAATGCACTACCCAATACATCCCACTGTAAATTTTCCCTTTTTAGAGAATCAAAATAAAAAAAGAAATCGTTTATAGAATCAAAAAATTTTGGCATTTGCCTCTTTTTACCTTAATAATTGAGAAAATAGTCCATTAATATTGACCATTCTATTGTTCTATTGGTCACTAATCAGTTTTGGTGAGTTTAGTTCTTCGGATAATGTAATCAGAATGCGATCAGAGGAAATTTCGCTTGTAGTGATCAAAAGTGTTGGGTCCAGACGAGATACTTATTAGCTGAATCAACCGTTTGAACCAGATAAAAAAATCTTTTTTTTTTCTCTTATTGAAATCTATTTTTTTTTTTTTTTTTTTTTTAGATAATAAAAACCACATCGTATATGTACGAGGAGAAAAATTTATTTTGGATAAAAGTGGAAAAAGCTTAAGAAGGCACCCCAATCAAAACCAAATATCTGAAAAGAAACCATTCAGGCATATTGTAAATAGAGTGGATTTGGGTGGAGTGACATATTTAAGGAAATCAAATAATGTTTTGATTCGAACAAATACTCATCACGCAAGATATGTTGTAAATCATGCAAAACAGAAAAGTATTGCTTTGCTTTCTAATCTTCGCAAAAGAAATAATATGCCCTGTATGATTTATAGCAGATTAGGAAGGTGTAAAAGGCTTTCTAAAGGGTTGTGCAGCTACAATCATGATAGAAAAAATGTGGCTCTGTGTAAAAAGTGAGTAAGCAAAAACTATAAAATAATTATTCTTAGTCAAACCTAATGGAATAACGTAATTAACAGCAATATGTTAAAACATGATTTAAAAACACTATTATTTACATAAGTTTTCCAAACCTTGATTGAGGATTATATCGGAAAACATTTCAAATCCTAATTTTGCGTGGATGATTAACTAACAAGAAATCTTATCCGTTTGGTTCTCTTGAATCTTGTTATAAGGAGCTGCGACAGTATAAAATATTCCCACAAATTATTAATGTTTACTTTTTTAGGTTTTTAAGGAAACAATGTAATGATAGTAACTGCCTTTTATCTCATGAAGTTGTGCAAGAAAAAGTGGCAACTTGCCATTTCTTTTTGAAAGGTTGTTGTAACAATGAAAATTGCAAGTATCTTCATGTAAAAGTAAATAGCAGGGCTCCTGTCTGCAAAGAATTTCTTCAGGGTTTCTGTAAAACAGGAAAAAACGTAAGAAAAATATTTTACTTTTCATTGTTATCCATTGTTGTTAAACACTTAAATTTTTTTTTTAAAATTGATTTTTAGTGCTTGCAAAGACATGTTTATGCTTGTCCGGAATTCGACAAAAATGGAAAATGTAGCAGAGGAGATAAATGTTTATATCCTCATAAATCAAAATCCAAAACCGAACATAAATTGCAAAAAACTAAGATTTGGATTAAAACTAAAATAATAAAAAGGGTTAGTCCTCGAAATAATAAATTCAAACTCGAAGAGGAAATGGAAAACGATGGCAATCAAGGTCTGGGAATCAAAAAACCGAAGGGATCTTTTTTTAAAACTGAAAGTAGTATTTTATTGCAAAAAAAAGAAAAGGATAAATACTTAAGTCTACGTAGCTCATCAAATTTGGATGACAAAGAAGTTCACAACAATGTTGAATTTATACCAAAGAGGGTAAAACTAGATAGCTTACCATGTTTCATTCCACTTGACAGTGTCCATGTTGATTCATGACTAGTGATGAGTAAGTTTTTTATTATTAGTAAATGAATTTTTTCTTGTACCTGTTAATTGATTCTTTGAAAATTTTACAATGAATCAATATTTATAAATTTACTAAATAATTTTTTATTATTATTTTAAGATATTTTTTCATCTCAGTAATATAATTTTAAATGGTTTCCGTCAGGTTTTAATTTCTTACTTTATCCTCTTCTTTTATATTTAAATTCAATTTCAGTAAAAATTATAACTTTGGACTGGAAGGAAAATGCCTTAGGTTTAACTTTATCATAACTATTCCCTTGTATATCCCCCAATAATGATTTTAGTTAAAATGAATTTGATGGACGCATTCGCTAATACTCATTCGATAAGCCTATAAGTGTAAATCCTAATAAGCTGACAAGAAAAAATAATTATGATGTTTTACTGCTGGGCTGGCTGACATTTTGGCGAGAATGTCGAACGTGGACATAACGAAACGAAGAAACAAACCCGCCATGTTGATCGTGGAAGTAACGCATGCTGTGCACATTGCATATCTTGCATATGCAATGTTTTATTTTTCAACATAATGTCAACAATATTTAGAATATTTATCTCGAGACTGCCACAAAGAAATATCGAAACTGCATTTTCTGTAAGGTAGGTTGCAGAATAACCGACTAATTGTTCATTTCACTTCTTAAAAAAGCATGTCACTTCAATGTATTATATGTTTTTAAAACAAATTTAGTTTAATGAGACGTTTCCTAACATAACGGATTCCTTTTTACTATGAAAAAACTGGTGTAATCGTGTACCTAGTTGAGAATAACTTTTTTTCTTTCAGGCTGTTTTCAAGAAACTTTAAAACAAAACCCAAGGAAAAAATTAATTCATACTTACTGACTAAATATGTAGAGTTTGTAAAATCAAATGAGACAATATTTGAAAAAAGATTTCCTGCAGCTCTAAAATTTTACCGTGTATTTTCAGTAGGAATAAAAGACTTTAAAAATGACTTAATATTATTATTTAAAATTTATAAGAAAGTAAATACTACAGGTATTCAATCCCTCACTAGAAAAGAAATGGAAATTTATTATCAAATGCCAAAAGATATGATCCGAGTAGCTCCAGTATTATTATTTATAGCATTACCATTTGGAGGAATAATATTTCCAGTTGCGTAAGTTTTGCTTTATTTGACCCAAAAAAATTTTTATTATTTTCTAATTTAATTCAATTTAATTTAAGAATGTTTTATTTCTAGATATATGTTTCCAAAAAAGTTGCTCACCTATCATTTTTGGTCTTTACAGCAGCGCAGCGAATTTGCTCTGATAGATCTTAAAAAAAGACTTTTATCTTACCGATCTGTCCTAAGGTGTATGCAGGCTAGATTAAGATCAATTAAAGTAAGAAGGGGAGTTGATGATTTTATTACATCATAAGTTATGATCAAATGTTATGGTTATGGTTAATGTTATGAATGCCACTTTTGTAGGTTAACCCTCTTCATAAGTCAATGTCAAATGTGTTGGGATCTTTGGGAAGTGGTGTCCATCCATCTATTCATTCAATTTTGTTATGCAAACCACTTTTTGAGAATGGACCATTTAGTATAAAATCAATGAATTACAACCATCTAGTAAGTAATTATATTTTGTAATATGTAAATTGTAAACTAAAATCTTACAGCAATTTTTTCTTGAAGGGACCATTACTTAGAATTCACCAAATGCACATAGGCTGGAGGCGGAAAAAAAGGCTTGAAGATAGAGCCAAAATCATCTATCATATGGATATGGCAATAATAAGAGAAGGAGGCGTTGAAAAAATGACTCAAGATGAAATTAAATGGGCTTGCTTTTTTAGAGGATTGAATCCTATCAACATGAGAAATGAAGACCTAGCCCAGTGGCTTAATAATTGGCTTTGTGTATCTCAAAACATTGATAAAAATAGTCTTTCTCTTTTGCTGCACTGTCCTATTTTAACAGCATATAATCAGCCATCCAATTGGTCGCTGTTGCATGATACCCGCAGTTAATTTTTAAATATCTTTTCTTAAAATTAATTTGTTAATTTAGGTTTGTGATTTTTTTTGTGATGATAAAATTTACTTTTATATATATATCTGTTTTTTATACTTGAAAGCCACAAATTGTTTTCATTTAAGAGTCTAGAAAAGTCATAATATTTTTTTATTCATTAGCAGATCCTTCTATAGAAGGTCTATAGAAGATCCTTCTATAGAAGGTCTATAGAAGATCCTTCTATAGAAGGTCTATAGAAGATCCTTCTATAGAAGGTCTATAGAAGATCCTTCTATAGAAGGATCCTTAGATCTAGAAGGATATGCTACATATATGTTGATTTCTGGTCCTTTGTTTGATTTAATGTGTTATACAATAGTACTTCTATAATGAAGCAGTTTTTTTTTCTTATAATTACATTGATTATTGTAAAATGCATTTTATATTTAATAATACAGTATAGCTCTGGCTTAAAGAAAAAGGGTCATTTTTCCCCACATATTTTGCAGCAACAAAAACAATGTCATTGGAAAAAATAATTTTTAAACTCATTCCATTTGCAAAGAAAACCCGTTATCTTTGATTCTTAAACTGTTCTTATAAACATCTTCCAGATTTTTTTTTTTTTTAATTTATTTGTGAATGGCTATGGTAAAACCTTTTTAGCCAAGTCTCTATGTAATTCTTTTGACAGTTTGTCTGAGGATTGCTGAAGTCCTGCAGCAAGGGTGCAAAACACCCCTGCTATACTTTGCATCGCATTGTTTATTTGTTGTGAAACAGAAACACGAACGTGGCAGCAGGCTGCACTTCGCAAACTTGACGATATATGATTGTTGTTTATGGTTTATTTTGTTGTTTCTTCATAGTTATAATTATAAATTAGTAAGTAAATTAGTTATTACGTCTTATTCCGAATATCCTTCTTATAACTAGAACCTTTTGAATGAAATAAATTGGAAAGCGTTATTTTATATTGCTTCTTTAAATACAATTAATATAGAACTAACTTTATATTAACGCCAATTTACCGTATTCTAAGAGGATCTAGAAATTTTGATTAAACGAGTTTATTTAATCCTAAAACAATACGAAGAAGGTATATAAGTGTCATTCTAGTTCTTGGAGTTCTCCAATTCTTCTTGTTGAGAAAAAAAAACAGGAGGTTAGGCTTTGTGTTGATTATCGCGTTTTATACAATCATACGGGCTACGATACGAGTGCTACAAAATAGCCGGGTGTACGAGTATAAATTTCATAGATATGCAACAGAAAAAATCTTTCAGGTACTAATTATTATGGATGATGATTACGACGAAGACAAAGGATGGGAAGGAGATGCAGGAGATGGTGATGTAAGTTCTGTTGTAACAATATTTTTTGGCTATTTTTAAATAATACTTGTTTATTGGTTTGTGATAATGCTTAGTCAGAAGGAGGAGAGGAAGCAATGGAAAACCCTCAGGAAGTTTTAAGAGAATGTCTAGAAAAATTTAGCACACCAGATTATATTATGGAGCCGGGAATTTTTACTCAGTTAAAACGGTTAGTTCAATTTTTCGTGCAACCAAGATTCATTTAAATGGATATGCAACATTACAAAATTATTTCAGGTATTTTCAAGCTGGAGGAAATCCGGAACAAGTTATAGATCTGCTCTCTCAAAACTATAGTGCAACAGCTCAAATGGCAAATTTACTTGCAGAATGGCTTATATCAGGAGGTGTTAGTGTGACAGCTGTTCAAGCCATGGTTGAAAATCATTTAAAGGATATGGTTTTGAAAACCTTTGATCCTAAAAAAGCTGATACTATATTTACAGAGGAGGGAGAGGTCATTAATTCTTTTTTAAACTAGAAATTAATGACTTTGTTTTTCCTTCAAATATGTTTAAGTGATTTCTGTTTTTAGACTCCTGCTTGGCTGACCGAAATGATAGAGCATCCAACATGGAGATCTTTAATATATCGCTTAGCAGAGGAATATCCTGATTGCCTAATGTTGAACTTCACTATCAAGGTACTTTGTTGAAAAGATGCGCTTTATAAATACAAAAAAAAACTAAGTTGATTTTTAAAACGCTTGCCTTAGCTCATATCTGATGCTGGGTTTCAAGGTGAAATTACAAGTATATCTACTGCAGCTCAACAAATAGAAGTTTTTTCTAGAGTATTGAAAACAGCTATTTCAGGGTTTTTAACAAATGCTGATGATTGGCAAAAAAATATACAGGAATGTGCTGTAAGTTTTTTGGTATTATACTTTGATCTTTAATAATTTTTAAAATATATTTGCATTTAAATATTCCTTTTAGAAAATGGTATGTCATGGACAACACACTTATGTTTATAGCCAAGTATTACTACAGGTTTTATCTCAAGAGCCAAAAGGAGGTTCCAATATGAAGAGGCTGTCACAAGAGATTATTAAATGTGCTCAAAAAAAGTATGATAAACAAATCACATTTTGACTGATAAACTGTTTTAAATTTTTAATTTTGATTTTAGTCAGCACGATGTAACACCAATAACAATGGCTTTAAATGGAGCCACTGCTTACCCTCAGGCGTGTCAAGCTCTTACCTCGATGCTGTCCAGAAACAATCTCAACCCGGCCGATATAACACTTTTGTACAGAAATTATTCGGCACCAGACCCTCCGCCGATCGATCTTATTAGAACGCCGCAATTTTTAGGTCGGTCTGTTAGGAAATAAAAATTGATCGCACTGCTTTATTTCGTAATCATAGTATTTTCATAATTTTTCAGAACTTTTAGTTGATTCTTTATTTAAACCTGGAGTGAAACTTAATCCGGAACATAAACCTAAATATATATATTTATTGGCATATGCTGCCAGCGTTTGCGATATTCCTGCAAAAAAAGGAGGCTCGTCAAGAAGACAGTTAAATAGAGACGAACTGAAACCCACTCAGCAAGCCATTGAAAAAGTTCACGGTATTTGTAATATCGCTAAAGGTTCTACGGAATTAATCGCAGAATTAGGTTCTTTGTATCAGTGTATCAAGTAAGTGTCGACAACGAAAAAACTTGCACAAAAAAATTATCAGCTATCAAATATCGAGTGAAAATTGCATCTCGCAAGATCATGTAAAAATTGACAAACTCAACAAATGCTCAAGATTTGCATGGATCGATTAGAATTTCTTTTAAATTTCCCCAATTTTATTTGAAGATGTCCAGTGGTCGCCGTCGGTATAGTCAGATGGGTAGAATCTACAGTCACCGAGCCTAGTTACTTTAAATTGTGCACGGAACACACTCCCATACATTTGGCTTTGCTGGATGAAGTCGTAACCTGCCATCCGCTTTTACATAATAAAGTCCTTACGCTTTTAATTGAACTTTTTGAATCAAAGCAAGACGAGTTAGAAATATTAGTGCAGGTAAATTTTATTTATGCATGTCGCAAAAGTGTACACGACAAAAAAAAATCCTTTAAAATGATTGAGATCCTCTTTTTTTTTTAGTTGGAAATGAGAAAAATGTTATTGGACAGAATGGTCAATTTGTTAAGCAGAGGTTGTGTGGTTCCAGTCGTAAAATATGTAAAACATTGTTGGCAAAGGGGGGACACAGACATATCATTAATCCGATACTTTGTTACCGAAGTATTGGAAGCTGTTGCCCCGCCTTATACTTTAGAATTTGTTCAGTTGTTTTTACCTATGGTAGAAAACGAAGAAATCACAGGATCTATGAGAGGTGACGGTGAGAACGATCCCGTATCCGAATTCATAGGTGCGTACTGTAATTAATTATTATATTTCTGTTAATGTAATTTAAATGAAAATCCATTTTTTTTCTTTCCAGTTCATTGTAAAGCTCATTATATGGTGGTATAAAACTTAGAAACTCAACACTTTGAGATTCTAAAGATGATAATATACGCTTGATCGATAGAGAGAAAATTACGGCACTCGAATAAAGTTTTTTGAAAAAAAGAAACAATAAAATGAAATGATTTTTCGAAAAATGTTTTTCTTATTCACCCCGATATTGTGAATGTTTATTTTTGAGGTCTTGAATATTTTGGAAAAAATATTCAAACGGCAGCGGAATGTATAACAGCTTTTCTTTGAGTGCGGATATTTTAGCTTTAAAAAATAAATGTCACACCCAATTGCTTGTATCAAAAAAAATGCTATACATTATATATTATGTATAGATGTATTGCACACAAATCTCGATTCATTTGTATGTAAGTTTGCAGAATTTTATCTTGCGTGACCAAAAAACGTTAAAATAATTAAATCGATGTACCGTACTTATCTCTAAAATTTTTACCAAGTTCATCTAAATCTAATGGAATTGATTTTAGAGGAGTTTAATGGAATCGATGATTGAGAAAGAAGTCTTGTCCTTTGTTTACCTATTGGATAGAGTCCTTTTTTTTTGAAACATTTCATTTTGGTACAATTAAGTTCATCAAATTTTAATGCCATTTAACTCGCTCTTGTAGACCCCTACAGCCTTTCTCAAAATTGTTAAGATGAGGATAATAAGAAGGATAAGGAGCTACCACTTCTGTTAGACAAATTGCAGAAGTTTGGAAATTTGCAAGGAAAAAGCAAGAACCATCCCCAAGCGAGGCTAACAACCAAGTGTACCAGCTTCTCGGAACCTGCTCAAAGTACCAGAATGAAATTATACGAAAACAGGGTCTATGCTTACTAAAAGAAGAAGAAATTTTGTTATATACTGTTAGAGTTGAGATCATTCTGACGAATAAAATGCTATTGAGTCTCATTTTGGAATACTGATTTAATATATCCTTAAATGATTACCTTAAATAAATTTAATGTCACGGTTTAATGTCTTTTATTAATTTTTATTTTTTTATTTCTTGTAAAATCGAATATAATATGTAAGATATGTAATTTGTGAAAAAATAACGCGACTTGTTGAAGACCCCTTCTCGACTACCGGGTTCCGATCATATAAGACTCTAGACTAGAGTCTTGACCTCTTAGTGAAAGTACCGCCATCGACTAGGTATAACGTCTTTTTATAAAACTCGTAAATGAAGTAATTTGTCGGCTTAGTTTTTTTCGCAGGATTTGCTGTATGACGACTTTGGTTTACAATATTTGCTTAATAAGTAATCCAAATAAAATAAGATAGGTAGGAACCGACTTTTGGTGCTAGTATTAGTTATATCGCATCAGTTATCCGTTTCTTTGAAAAGTGAATTCTTTTAAACTGAGAATTAGTTACGATAAAATCTAAAATTTATAGTATAAAAAGTAGTAACAGCAGTTAAAAGAATGGCAAACGGATACCGATGATCAGTGTTATTTATCTAATTTTTTCTTTACTGTTGCAATAATTTTTGGCGAAAGTGTTCCCGATTTTCTGTTTAAAGTTATCCAACCTCATCTATTATAGTACATGAACGATTAATAAACCGCGAATCGAAGAGTAAAAAGTAATTGGTAAAGAGTAAAAAGTAATTTAACTTTTAAGTAAAGTAATCGGTGTGCAAAAAAGTAGAAATGAACTTTTTTAATAAGCAAAATACTAATGACATGCGGATTATACTGTACCACGTGCAAATGCAGCATTAACCTTAATAAAATTCACAGTAAGATTATTATGTAAATCGTAAGATACTGGAATTATGTAATAGACCACTTCCGATCAGGACACTTTCTCCGCACCTAAGCCTGAGGCTATTTCCTGTAATAAAATTTTTTATTTTTTTCTTTCAATAAAAAGAAAAAAATGTCGCCCAATTTTTAAAAAATGAATGCCTAAATTCACATATTTTGATATTTTGGCCTTATAAAAACCAGCAATAATATTTGAATATTTTCCCAATGTCAATGATCTAAAAAAGTGAATTTCAATCCCAAGAAAATGAATAAAAAGATTAAAAAGCAATATTTTTTTTAAAAATAAATATCGAGGTCATTCCCGAAAAAAAACTTTTAGTTTTCACTCTGAACAAATTTTGTTTATGTAGAATTTTAAAAGGATCTGGAAGTCCCATATAATTTATTTCTAAGAAATCCTGTCGAAAGAAATGTCTGCAAATTTCATACCGTGGAATGGGGTGACTTTGCATGTCTAATTTTCGCTATTTTACAGATACAGTATTTTCAATCATATTTTCATTTTATTAGAAAAGGGTAGGTAGATTAAGTCCTATAAAATAAAAAATTCAAAAAAAATTACAAAAAATTAGCTTAGATAAATTGACAGAACGAAATGTTAAAGTCACCCCATTCTACGGTATGAAAAATAAGTTATTTTGACACGAATATCGTCGTTTTTAACTTCAAATTTTGTACTTAAAAACGACGATTAAAGTGCTGCCATTCATCCGAATGGATGGCAGCACTTTAACCGGTGACCTTTATTATTTGGTTATAACCAAAAGTAGAATTTTGTAGGACAAAATTTTAACTAGATGTGTTTCATGTACTATACCTAATACCTTCTTCCTGATGAATTATGTAACATCTCTCTTCAAGGACACGATACGTTTAACTACGGTGGATGTTAATCGTCAATGATGCAACCAGACCAAAAATGCGTACATCCGTTTTTTATATAAGAAAACAAGATTACTTTCTTTTTTTCTCCGTTTTATCAGACTTTGTTTATTTTGAAAAGACCGCGGAAGTTTGGATTTGATCGTAAAGTAAAGCAATTATCGAGAATTGTAAAAACCTATAAGTAATACTAAATTTCATGTAAGAAAATTCGAATATATTTTTAAAAATTAAGAGCATTTTTTTCCTGCAGGATGTGGGTGGCTGCAATATTTTTCGTAGCGATCCTTTGCGTTCTCATGTATTTGGATACGCGAAAACCAAAGGGATACCCACCAGGTAAGTTTTCTGAAGAGTCTGTAAGTATATATTAACTTCAAAACTTAAAGTTGGAATTTTCAAGGTCCGTTTTGGCTTCCGGTGCTGGGAAGCGCCTTGGTCGTCCAAAAATTAAGAAAAGAAACCGGATATTTGTACAAAGCATGCACAGAACTAGCAAAAAAACACGGTCCTGTGGTCGGCCTTAAAGTTGGGAAGGACAGGCAGGTCGTTTGCTGCGATTACGAATCAATAAAGGAAATGTTGATTAAAGACGATCTCGACGGACGACCGCAAGGTCCGTTCTACGAAACAAGGTAAGGAAAAAAATTCCGTTTTAAAAATTTTTTTGGTCGTGCATTTTTAACATTACGAGACATTTCAGGACTTGGGGAGTTAGAAGAGGTTTGCTCTTAACAGACGAAGAATTTTGGCAAGACCAAAGGAAATTCGTTCTTCGACATTTAAGGGAGTTCGGATTCGGCAGAAGAACCATGGCCGGATTAGTAGAAGACGAAGCTGAGGAACTGGTAAAATATTTTAGGAAAAAAGTGGAAGGAGGTAAAACCGTATTACCGATGAGAGATGCTTTTGGAATTTACGTTCTCAACACTTTATGGTCGATGCTGGCAGGTATAAGATATAGGTAAGGGCAAAAAGACCACAGAGTTTTTCTTTTCAAAGTATTTTTCGTCGTTGCTCGTTTCAAATAATTAGTCAAATAATTTTCCCAGCTACCACAGTATAAACCTATGGATTTCCGTAAGCCAGAGTCATATTCTTAAAGTGACGAAAAGGCTATCCATTATCCATTAAATATATTGTGGTAGCTCCGGAATTACATGCGCAAGTTCTATCTTAACAGTGAAGGATGGATTTGAATTAACTTTTTTGTCGACTTTGAAATTTTCTTCTGCGAGGAAACCGTAATCTGAATAATTACCTTTTGTCATTAACAGTCCGGAAGATCTAGAATTGAAAACGCTTCAAAATCTTTTAACGGAATTATTTGCTAATATCGACATGGTCGGATGCCCGTTTAGTCAATTTCCCGTGCTCAGATACGTAGCTCCCGAAGCCTCGGGATACAACCAATTTTTACAAATACACCAGAGAGTTTGGACTTTTTTGAAGGTAATTCTATTTAAAGCTTCTTGCTAAAAAAAAAAAAAAAAAAAAAAAAATTGGAAAGCAACTGAAAGTTTTTTTTTACTAATCAAGGCGGAATTGGACAAGCACAAAATGACGTTCAAAGCCGGAGAACCGAGAGATCTCATGGACGTATATTTACAAATGCTGTCGTCTGATCAAAAAAAATCAAGTTTTTCAGGTCGGTGCCGATTTCCGTTTATTCCTTTCGCGAGTATTTCGCACTTTGTAAAGCTATTTTTTTCTTTTGGATTAGAATCTCAGTTGCTTGCGATTTGCATGGACATGTTCATGGCCGGTTCGGAAACGACTAGTAAATCTTTGGGATTTGGATTTATGTATTTGTTACGGCATCCAGAAGTTCAAAAAAAAGCTCAACAAGAAATCGATGCAGTTGTTGGAAGAGACAGATTGCCTACTCTAGAAGACAGAAGTAAAATGCCTTATTTAGAAGCTCTAACATTGGAATCGGTAAGGATGTTCATGGGAAGAACGTTCAGCATACCTCACAGAGCTTTGAGAGACACCACCCTTCAAGGATTCAAAATACCGAAAGACACGATGGTCATCGCGAATTTTAACTGCGTCTTGATGGACAAAAAATTCTGGAAAGATCCAGAAGTTTTCAGACCCAATCGCTTCTTAGACGAGAAAGGAAATGTCAGCATACCAGATCAGTATTTGCCTTTTGGGTTCGGTAAGTACTCCGATATAAAATAAAAATAAAAAAAAGGGAACGGAAAGTCTCATCGAGCGAAATTTTTTTGCAGGGAAACACCGATGCATGGGAGAAATATTAGCCAAAGCTAATATTTTCCTCTTTACTGCAAGCCTTTTACAAAATTTCGATTTTAGGGTCGTAGAAGGAGATGACTTGCCGTCAACCGACTGCATAGACGGAGTTACACCATCTCCCAACCCATTTAACGCTTTGGTTACTCTCAGATCATAAAAAAACTAAGGAGACTGTTAATTTTAATAATTTTAAAAAATAGTTAGATATGTTTTCTCTTGTGAATTTTACCAAAACGAATAAAATGCAACTGGACTAAGGGAATATCCAAGTAATAAATTTCCTCTTTAAAAAACTGGAAACATTCGAGTTCTATTTTTAAGTAAAAGGATGTTTTGACTTTTTAAGTAGGTAATCATTTCGGAATATTACTTGATATGTGGTCCCGTCACCTCGCTACGTCCTAATATTAATTCCAAGACGAGCAAAAACTGAAACTAATATAATAATTATTGTTTTTGTTACGATAAGAAAAATTTATTTAATTCCTTTTCGTTTCAAGCATTCCTCACATTTTCCTTTCTTGCCTTTGTACCATTTGAGGCATAACAAGATAAACAATGGTACCCTTTCTAGCTAATCCGACCGTTGCTAGCATAATATCGCAATATGAACAATTGTTGCAGCATTTTGTCGAGAAAAATCAAGTAAATAGTATCCACTTATTCGAGCAGAGACGGAAGCCGGTTTTTTATGATTTATCGACGTTTTGGGGCAAAGCAAACGAATTACCAAAATTCGGATTTTTCGATGATCGGAACACCTTTGAGTCGCTCGAAAGCAAAAAATCACTACTTCCCGATCAAGCAAGAAACTAATGCTTTCAAGTAAACTTATTAATTTTTTCCCTTCCTTAAAAATAATTTGAAATTTATAATTGATAGAGGAAAATAAAAATCAAACAAAAAGAAAATCTTATCGATAAATATACAAATTTCATTTACAATCATTTACCATGAACACAACACATTGATAAACAATCAGTTGAAATATAACATATATACTCTTTTATGTACACGATTTCACAAAAATAAAAAATTCATACAAGTGAGAGGTACTGTTTCTTCAAGAAAGTCAGCACAGATGGCTTTTCAATGTATTTTTCTGAAGTATATTCAAACTTCTCAAAATGTAGCGTGCTATTAGGGATAACTTTGTTCCCCATCAAATAATATTTTCCATGAGTTTGTTTATTTATAACTAGGAAACAATAAAAATAAATAACTCGTATAAATAAAAGAATGCGACTAGGTTTTCTATCATTAGCGTCCACCCAGGAATCCGGAAAGAAAATCCATCGCACTAAACGAAAAATATTTTTGAAAGTCACTTTCATACTTTCTGTAAAAAACTACGTAATAAGATTTCAAGAGTGATTCCACAAAAAAAAAGCTTGTTAAAAATCCGGCTTTTTGATTTTTTTTCAATTTTACTATTAAAAGTTCAAATAATCTTAAAAGGAAGCAATCCGGATGTCTCCATAAATTCTGCCAACACGACAAAAGATTTTTATTTCGGAATCCCTGATTATGAAAATTGACTTTCGCTCAAAGTAGATAGCGATTAAAGAATGTGAAAAAAAAAAAGAAAAAAGAAATACAAATAATTATCGAACGATCGAAAAAGGAAAAATTATTGCAATGTCTATAGTTTAAAATGCCTTTGAAAAGTGGATGGTAAACCGGTAAACCGAAACTTAAATCTACATCACAAATTATAATAGAATTATTATATCTTTGGCACAAAAATTTTCGGTTCAATATCTATGCTTTAATGCCATGGTCAGTTTTGATTTTTTAAATCAGATCTAAAAATTTTCAGGCAGTTATACCGACCATAAATAATTTTCTGCAAAATATCTTAGATCCCAAAAGGTTTCATTCAAGATAATGAAATTCTAAGCGGAAACCAATATTTAAATGTTTTTTATTGTTGTCCCTTAGCTAGATCTTGTGCGGTGCCTGTGTCGTCAGTCTAAATTAGCGGGAGCACATCGGTTAGATAGTCGGAGGAAAAGCTACAACAACGACGAAGGGAATAATCAAACATGTTAGCGTCAGATAATGAACCGATTTTAAACTCTGATTTGGTAGCTGCTTTATCAGTCGGGTTCGAGTTCTATACCAGGTTTAAATCGAATCAATTTTCTGGCGCCGTAAAGACTTTGTCACCTTTTTTCCTCTTCTTCGATCGAGATCTGTAATGACGAACGATCAAAGTCATTTTATGGAAAAGAAGCGGACAGGAGAAAAATAAGAATTTTAAGCTTACCTCGCTTAAAATAGCCCAATTATCACTGTCGCTGTGCACGTGAAGCCTGAGGGCTTTTATCCGACCTTGGTTAAGCGTACCTTTGGCCGTGCCGCCGGAATCGAACTGACCGACAACGACGTATCCGTCTGCGGTCGCGTTTATGGCACTCGGAACGAGAGGCAAAGCTTCTACCGTCGTGTTCAAAAATTTGTCGCTCGGATGCTCCACGTTACCGCTCCGAAACAAGAAGCTAAATAAAAATAACAAATCAAGCATTTTTAAAAAATACCCACCCAGGGATGTAAAATTTTTTTTACACACCTTTTAACAACTGTCGGACTATTAAATTTTATAGTTAACATGTCTCCGGGTTGCGGAAGCAAACCCCAAAAAAAGGTTTCTCCGTTGTAGGCCCTTTGTAAAGTGTGGTGCTTGTAGGCCTTGATAGCGGATTCGACGGTGGCGGGAGGATTCGTATGAGGGAAATACAAAGCTATTTTCCCAAATTGTTTATCTTTTAACCTTTGAACTTTTCCTTTTAGGGAAGAATGAGTACCTATGTGTTGAAATAACGATGGTTTGTAAGCTACCCAAAGTTCCGATTTGACTTTTTTACACGTTTTCTGGAAACAAAAAAACCAATCATATCGATTACAAAACATTTCGAAAAAATCATAATCAAGCTAAAACACCCAATTTTTCGTTTTCAAAAAGATATTTAGAAAAAACGGATTTTTAGAATCCAACTTTGTCGAAAATCTATTTTTACAGAAAACATTTTTTTCCTACGCTCTAGAGCTGCAAACTAAATCCTATCAGATGTATTCTGATGCAAGGAATCCGTTGGAATTTACAGAATTGAAAAATTCGGCCGCGTTCTCAAGATATTTGCATTTTTCAGTTTCGCTCTAACGAAAAAATTTGGCATTTTTTCGATGTTGAAAATCGATATTTCAATTTCGATTTATGAATTTTCCGGGTAAAAACAGGCCAAAATATTGATGAATAATATACTGGGAGATGTATTTCAATCTGAGGAATCGATTGAGACTAGGTAGAGCACTCAATTTTTCGTTTTCAAGAAGATATTTAGAAAAAACGGATTTTTAGAATCCAACTTTGTCGAAAATCTATTTTTACAGAAAACATTTTTTTCCTACGCTCTAGAGCTGCAAACTAAATCCTATCAGATGTATTCTGATGCAAGGAATCCGTTGGAATTTACAGAATTTAAAAACTCGACCCCGTTCTCGAGATATCAGCAAATTTTAGTTTCCGTTAAACGAAAAAAATGGGCATTTTTTCGATGTTTTCAAATCGATATTTCAATTTCGATTTATGAATTTTTTAGCTTAAAACGGGACAAAATATTGATGAATAATATACTGGGAGACGTATTTCAATCTGAGGAATCGATTGAGACTAGGTAGAGCACTCAATTTTTCGTTTTTAAAAAGATATTTAGAAAAAACGGATTTTTAGAATCCAACTTTGTCGAAAATCTATTTTTACAGAAAACATTTTTTTCCTACGCTCTAGAGCTGCAAACTACATCCTATCAGATGTATTTTGATACAAGGAATCCGTTGGAATTTACAGAATTTAAAAATTCGGCCGAGGTCTCAAGATATTTGAATTTTTAGGTTTCGCTCTAACGAAAAAAATGAGCATTTTTTCGATGTTTTCAAATCGATATTTCAATTTCGATTTATGAATTTTCCGGGTAAAAACGGGCCAAAATATTGATGAATTATATACTGGGAGATGTATTTCAATCTGAGGAATCGATTGAGACTAGGTAGAGCACTCAATTTTTCGTTTTTAAAAAGATATTTAGAAAAAACGGATTTTTAGAATCCAACTTTGTCGAAAATCTATTTTTACAGAAAACATTTTTTTCCTACGCTCTAGAGCTGCAAACTACATCCTATCAGATGTATTCTGATGCAAGGAATCCGTTGGAATTTACAGAATTTAAAAACTCGACCCCGTTCTCGAGATATCAGCAAATTTTAGTTTCCGTTAAACGAAAAAAATGGGCATTTTTTCGATGTTTTCAAATCGATATTTCAATTTCGATTTATGAATTTTCCGGGTAAAAACGGGCCAAAATATTGATGAATTATATACTGGGAGATGTATTTCAATCTGAGGAATCGATTGAGACTAGGTAGAGCACTCAATTTTTCGTTTTTAAAAAGATATTTAGAAAAAACGGATTTTTAGAATCCAACTTTGTCGAAAATCTATTTTTACAGAAAACATTTTTTTCCTACGCTCTAGAGCTGCAAACTAAATCCTATCAGATGTATTCTGATGCAAGGAATCCGTTGGAATTTACAGAATTGAAAAATTCGGCCGCGTTCTCAAGATATTTGCATTTTTCAGTTTCGGTCTAACGAAAAAATTTGGCATTTTTTCGATGTTGAAAATCGATATTTCAATTTCGATTTATGAATTTTCCGGGTAAAAACAGGCCAAAATATTGATGAATAATATACTGGGAGATGTATTTCAATCTGAGGAATCGATTGAGACTAGGTAGAGCACTCAATTTTTCGTTTTTAAAAAGATATTTAGAAAAAACGGATTTTTAGAATCCAACTTTGTCGAAAATCTATTTTTACAGAAAACATTTTTTTCCTACGCTCTAGAGCTGCAAACTACATCCTATCAGATGTATTCTGATGCAAGGAATCCGTTGGAATTTACAGAATTTAAAAACTCGACCCCGTTCTCGAGATATCAGCAAATTTTAGTTTCCGTTAAACGAAAAAAATGGGCATTTTTTCGATGTTTTCAAATCGATATTTCAATTTCGATTTATGAATTTTTTAGCTTAAAACGGGACAAAATATTGATGAATAATATACTGGGAGACGTATTTCAATCTGAGGAATCGATTGAGACTAGGTAGAGCACTCAATTTTTCGTTTTTAAAAAGATATTTAGAAAAAACGGATTTTTAGAATCCAACTTTGTCGAAAATCTATTTTTACAGAAAACATTTTTTTCCTACGCTCTAGAGCTGCAAACTACATCCTATCAGATGTATTCTGATGCAAGGAATCCGTTGGAATTTACAGAATTTAAAAACTCGACCCCGTTCTCGAGATATCAGCAAATTTTAGTTTCCGTTAAACGAAAAAAATGGGCATTTTTTCGATGTTTTCAAATCGATATTTCAATTTCGATTTATGAATTTTCCGGGTAAAAACGGGCCAAAATATTGATGAATTATATACTGGGAGATGTATTTCAATCTGAGGAATCGATTGAGACTAGGTAGAGCACTCAATTTTTCGTTTTTAAAAAGATATTTAGAAAAAACGGATTTTTAGAATCC
Organism: Liposcelis brunnea; assembly: GCA_023512825.1. Lineage (NCBI taxonomy): Eukaryota > Metazoa > Arthropoda > Insecta > Psocodea > Liposcelididae > Liposcelis > Liposcelis brunnea. Next base: position 24,482,958 of record CM042073.1, read on the forward strand.
AACTTTGTCGAAAATCTATTTTTACAGAAAACATTTTTTTCCTACGCTCTAGAGCTGCAAACTAAATCCTATCAGATGTATTCTGATGCAAGGAATCCGTTGGAATTTACAGAATTGAAAAATTCGGCCGCGTTCTCAAGATATTTGCATTTTTCAGTTTCGGTCTAACGAAAAAATTTGGCATTTTTTCGATGTTGAAAATCGATATTTCAATTTCGATTTATGAATTTTCCGGGTAAAAACAGGCCAAAATATTGATGAATAATATACTGGGAGATGTATTTCAATCTGAGGAATCGATTGAGACTAGGTAGAGCACTCAATTTTTCGTTTTTAAAAAGATATTTAGAAAAAACGGATTTTTAGAATCCAACTTTGTCGAAAATCTATTTTTACAGAAAACATTTTTTTCCTACGCTCTAGAGCTGCAAACTACATCCTATCAGATGTATTCTGATGCAAGGAATCCGTTGGAATTTACAGAATTTAAAAACTCGACCCCGTTCTCGAGATATCAGCAAATTTTAGTTTCCGTTAAACGAAAAAAATGGGCATTTTTTCGATGTTTTCAAATCGATATTTCAATTTCGATTTATGAATTTTCCGGGTAAAAACAGGCCAAAATATTGATGAATAATATACTGGGAGATGTATTTCAATCTGAGGAATCGATTGAGACTAGGTAGAGCACTCAATTTTTCGTTTTCAAGAAGATATTTAGAAAAAACGGATTTTTAGAATCCAACTTTGTCGAAAATCTATTTTTACAGAAAACATTTTTTTCCTACGCTCTAGAGCTGCAAACTAAATCCTATCAGATGTATTCTGATGCAAGGAATCCGTTGGAATTTACAGAATTTAAAAACTCGACCCCGTTCTCGAGATATCAGCAAATTTTAGTTTCCGTTAAACGAAAAAAATGGGCATTTTTTCGATGTTTTCAAATCGATATTTCAATTTCGATTTATGAATTTTTTAGCTTAAAACGGGACAAAATATTGATGAATAATATACTGGGAGACGTATTTCAATCTGAGGAATCGATTGAGACTAGGTAGAGCACTCAATTTTTCGTTTTTAAAAAGATATTTAGAAAAAACGGATTTTTAGAATCCAACTTTGTCGAAAATCTATTTTTACAGAAAACATTTTTTTCCTACGCTCTAGAGCTGCAAACTACATCCTATCAGATGTATTTTGATACAAGGAATCCGTTGGAATTTACAGAATTTAAAAATTCGGCCGAGGTCTCAAGATATTTGAATTTTTAGGTTTCGCTCTAACGAAAAAAATGAGCATTTTTTCGATGTTTTCAAATCGATATTTCAATTTCGATTTATGAATTTTCCGGGTAAAAACGGGCCAAAATATTGATGAATTATATACTGGGAGATGTATTTCAATCTGAGGAATCGATTGAGACTAGGTAGAGCACTCAATTTTTCGTTTTTAAAAAGATATTTAGAAAAAACGGATTTTTAGAATCCAACTTTGTCGAAAATCTATTTTTACAGAAAACATTTTTTTCCTACGCTCTAGAGCTGCAAACTAAATCCTATCAGATGTATTCTGATGCAAGGAATCCGTTGGAATTTACAGAATTTAAAAACTCGACCCCGTTCTCGAGATATCAGCAAATTTTAGTTTCCGTTAAACGAAAAAAATGGGCATTTTTTCGATGTTTTCAAATCGATATTTCAATTTCGATTTATGAATTTTTTAGCTTAAAACGGGACAAAATATTGATGAATAATATACTGGGAGACGTATTTCAATCTGAGGAATCGATTGAGACTAGGTAGAGCACTCAATTTTTCGTTTTTAAAAAGATATTTAGAAAAAACGGATTTTTAGAATCCAACTTTGTCGAAAATCTATTTTTACAGAAAACATTTTTTTCCTACGCTCTAGAGCTGCAAACTACATCCTATCAGATGTATTTTGATACAAGGAATCCGTTGGAATTTACAGAATTTAAAAATTCGGCCGAGGTCTCAAGATATTTGAATTTTTAGGTTTCGCTCTAACGAAAAAAATGAGCATTTTTTCGATGTTTTCAAATCGATATTTCAATTTCGATTTATGAATTTTCTGGGTAAAAACGGGCCAAAATATTGATGAATTATATACTGGGAGATGTATTTCAATCTGAGGAATCGATTGAGACTAGGTAGAGCACTCAATTTTTCGTTTTTAAAAAGATATTTAGAAAAAACGGATTTTTAGAATCCAACTTTGTCGAAAATCTATTTTTACAGAAAACATTTTTTTCCTACGCTCTAGAGCTGCAAACTACATCCTATCAGATGTATTTTGATACAAGGAATCCGTTGGAATTTACAGAATTTAAAAATTCGGCCGAGGTCTCAAGATATTTGAATTTTTAGGTTTCGCTCTAACGAAAAAAATGAGCATTTTTTCGATGTTTTCAAATCGATATTTCAATTTCGATTTATGAATTTTCTGGGTAAAAACGGGCCAAAATATTGATGAATTATATACTGGGAGATGTATTTCAATCTGAGGAATCGATTGAGACTAGGTAGAGCACTCAATTTTTCGTTTTCAAAAAGATATTTAGAAAAAACGGATTTTTAGAATCCAACTTTGTCGAAAATCTATTTTTACAGAAAACATTTTTTTCCTACGCTCTAGAGCTGCAAACTAAATCCTATCAGATGTATTTTGATGCAAGGAATCCGTTGGAATTTACAGAATTTAAAAACTCGACCCCGTTCTCGAGATATCAGCAAATTTTAGTTTCCGTTAAACGAAAAAAATGGGCATTTTTTCGATGTTTTCAAATCGATATTTCAATTTCGATTTATGAATTTTCCGGGTAAAAACGGGCCAAAATATTGATGAATTATATACTGGGAGATGTATTTCAATCTGAGGAATCGATTGAGACTAGGTAGAGCACTCAATTTTTCGTTTTTAAAAAGATATTTAGAAAAAACGGATTTTTAGAATCCAACTTTGTCGAAAATCTATTTTTACAGAAAACATTTTTTTCCTACGCTCTAGAGCTGCAAACTAAATCCTATCAGATGTATTTTGATGCAAGGAATCCGTTGGAATTTACAGAATTTAAAAACTCGGCGCTGTTCTCGAGATATCAGGAAATTTAAGTTTCCGTTAAACGAAAAAAATGGGCATTTTTTCAATATTTTCAAATCGATAATTTAATTTCGATTTTTTAATTTTCCGGGTAAAAACAGGCCTAAATATTGCTGAATTATATACTGGGAGATGTATTTGACCTGAGGCTTCGATTGAGACCTTAGAAACGAATTAAAAATTTTCTTACTGCGTTCATGTCGCTAGCGCAAACTTTGGTCGACAGCAGATCGTCGATTAACCAATCGACCGGTTTATCGTTGTAAAACATTATAAAGAATTGAATCAATAATGGTAGCTCCACGCATTTAAACATTTTCCCTAAAAAAAAAAGAAAGAAAAAGGAACTATCAATTATTTCTAATAAGTATTTGTTGTTTTAATATGTCTTCTCTTTTAGTAGTGCGACTGTATGAGTTAGGACATAGGAAATAGTGCGAATTATCTGATTGAATTTACCTATAAATCCTAGCTGACAAAAAACCAAGACAAACCAGGGCTCTTTCTTGGCTATTTTATCTAAAGCAAAGGTTTTCATCTTGGAGACGCAGTTTTTCTTGGCCAATATATCGTCTTCCAGCTGAACGTAAAACGTGGCTTTCGGTTGAGAATACATCATAAGAAAGGCGAAATCTAAATTTTGTTTGGAACGCCACCTTACTCGCTCCGGCGGATCCCCCAGAGTCTTCCTCAAATTGTTCAGATCCGGATAGTAAGAAGGATGAGGAGCTATCACGTCGATCAAACCGGATTCTACGTGCTCTGGAAATCTGCAAGGAAAAAAATGCGACCGGTTTGGTGGCTCAAGTCCATCGGATCCGGATTTCGATCCGATTAATTTTATAATGTTTCCTTTGTTTGAATTGTGACAAAAGCTTATTTTGCGTTTCGAAAACTTGCTCCACTTACACACTATTTTTCGATTAATAAATCTATACTTTTTTTATGAATGATATAATCCATTTGAGAACGCTATCGATAAGAAAAAAGAAAAGCAAGCGAAGGATTTCGAATGGGATTTGCAGGAAATAATTTTTCCTTGTCATCATCGCATCAATTTAAATCGACAAGGAAAGTTTGTTTCGATAGAAGGTTCAACAGTCGAAAACTTGTTCTTTCAACTTTAAAATCTTTCGTCTTTTCCTTTTCACAAATTCTCACCTTACACAAGATGGTCTCATTATTCAGGGAAGGAAAAATTACACCGAGTTAATAAAACTAACAAATTTAGATAAAAAATCATTTTTAAGTTTTGGTAAAAAAGATTGGACATCCTGCTGTGTTTTATTAACGATCGATGTCGAGGAAATCGAATAAACGCGATGGCTCCTTCGTTTTTGGTCAACTTACACGATCGGGTCTAATTAGGGAGGTGGTCACAAACACAGGTTTAATTGGGTATTTCGGCGAGGCGAACCTGAACCCCCATAATAAAATGTTTTGGGTTCAGAGCTCTGGCTACTCGAGGGGGAAATGATAGCAGCCAAAGCGGGAATCGAACCGCCGGCTAAAAACCGAATCGAGAAGAATATAAAGATTGTATGCACTTACTGAACTTCGATTTGATTGGCCGTTTGCGTTACGTAATCCGTGTCGGTTTCGGCGATGAGAACGACGATCAGAGTGTCTGCCAATTCTTGTTCGTTCATGCTGTCTATCAGATTTCTGAGCGTGGCCAACAGATAAGTCTGAACTTCTCTTTTAACGGTCGGCACGCCGAGGACCATGGAAACTGAAACGGAAAGAAAAAAGTAGATACATTTGTCGGGATAAAAATCAGGACCGAAATAAAGCCTGTTACCTCCGGTTCGTCCCCTGGATAATTGAAAACCCGGCCGAAGACTGGACGGACTTTCTAGCAAGTGCGGAAGGAAATGATAAACCGAGGGAAGCCTTAAGAGGGGAGGAGTTTCTCCCGATCCGTGAAGTCCCGTGAGATTTCTCAAAAGGAGCCGAATTTCGGGGCTCAAGGCGGAATCCAGAGTTCTTAACGTGATGTTGTCAGACTGGCCGTTAATCAGCTGTGCCAAATGATGAGAAAGCACCTGGAAAAGGGTAAAAAACATAAATCGGAGGAATCGGGGGAGCTAAAAATTAAACGGAAATTAATTTACGATTTAACAAGAACGTAAAATCGGGAGGAACGGTCACTGTCAGATCGGCGCAGGTCGAGCCTCGGTTGATCACCGATTAATCGCCCCATTAAAATCTGTCATGCGAGACCTCCATTCGATACGAATTCCCTTCCTCGGATTTTCCTCCGGAAAAACGGGAAATTCCGACTCGATTTCTAACCAAATTGAAAAAACTTTAAAATAAAAAAGGGGAAAAAAGAAAATGTGAAGAGCTTTCACGGATTTTTCTTACTGCTGATTTTACTTTTTTCCAACCTCGGTTAATCCCGATTCTTTTTATTTCTAACATTCTTTTTCTCTTTTTCCTTTGCAAAAATCAAGTAAAAATATCAAAGTTTCGATGGGATGTGTAAAAAGACTTTTAACGTTCATTTTAAACAAACAAAGACAGAAAAATAGCCTTAAATAAAATTCTAGGTTTTCGTTAATAAAAAAATCGTTGAACAAAAAGCTTTTTCACTTGATAAGAATTCGACAACTTTTTAGTTTTTTTCAACGGCGGCTCTTCATTTCATTTGGAAAAAAAAATTCCGAGAAATTCTCGGCGATGCGATGGGAACGCCCTCAAGGATCTAGTAAAAACAAATCAAGGAAAGCGAAAGCGATTGAAACGAAGAAAAGCATCGATGCATCTTCCGGTATACTCGAAAAGCTTTAGGACGTATTATTTATTAAACATTCGAAAAAATACGGTATATTCGTCATCCAGGAAAAGCGATATTACTACATGATTAGGGAATCGATCAGAGACCTTTCTTAAAAACGAGGGCAAGAGGATTACATGGAAAACGAAAGGAAACGCGATAAATCCAGAAAATAGACCTTTGCTATACGGGAATCCTTTTCGAGAGAAAAAGCACGAGGAAAGGAAGGACGGAAAAGATGGTAAAATATTTAACAGAAAATTCGAGTCATAAAAACAGATGGATTTTAATATTTCATTCAGTTCGAGGACTCGAAATTGAAACCGGGACCTTTTACCTGAACTTCCTCTCGCCTCGAACGATACAAGGAATCTAAATGCTGGAGACGAGCCTGTAAATCCGCCAATCTTTCGCTCAAAGCATTTTCCGACGTCATGTCGGGCGAAGATACCACGAGAATAACGATGCAAGGTATAGCCAAGACGAGTCCGACCAGCCCGGGTCGTCGACGCAAAGGTCCGACGCTCACCACCATCCTACCTGAAAAAAAAAAAAAAAAAAAAAATGAAAAAAAAAAAGGGTTTAAATTAGTTAAATCTAATTTCGGGCTAGAAAAACAAAGGAACCGAAAACGTGATCGAAAAATAAAATATTCAGCAAAAAGGAAAAGAGTCGTAGAAAATTCGGATCTCGTTCGAGGCCCTCTCCGACGGACGATAAAATTTTATTCAACAGGTACACTCGACCGACCTCCACGACCTTTTCTGCATAGATTTACGAAACCCAAACGATTTTAACAAGATCAAATTCCGAACTACTCGTCACAATATCAAGGGGGGGGGAAATAGAGTTTCGACCGAAAAACTGCTTGGCTTAATGCCCGTAAGAATATGAATAAAACTTAGGGGAAAAAAGGATCATCATTCCTCGTCAAACTTCGAAAGGGTCAACAGTCAACTTTCCTTTCTTTTCTTTTCTTTTTTCCGATAAAAATATATTCGAGGATAATAAGGCCGTTTGCTAAAAACGAATTACTTTTTTTTCTTTTTGCGATTCATCCTTCTTCCTTTCTTTCTCCTTTCAGATTAGACTTGTACGATTCGACCCAGTATACGGACCGAAAGCGTCTTAAACCGAACACGTTGCCAAAATGAAACCTTCGATGGAGGAACCCCGAATAAAAGTTAAAATCCTTTGCCCTAATTCCAAAATACAAAAATAATTACAGAGACTATAACTATTTCGTTAGTAACACGCAGACTTTTTTCTAACCTTCACTTTACAAACAAAATGGGGAAAAAATAAAGGAACAAAAAAAAAAAAAAAAAAAAAAAAATATTACATCCAAGAAATGGAAAGACGGAGACGTTTCTGTTTCCGCGGGCCTCGAAACAAGTGAAAAGGAAGGAAAACGTCTCCCCAAGTCAAGGAAATATTAAATTCTTATGATATTCTTTTTATTTTTTGGAATCAGTGGGACCAGGTGAAACTAGCTCTTGGGAGTCGAACAAAAGCTAAAACGAGAAAGTTCTTATTCACCGGATCGTATAATCAAATTTTAATGAACCGCATGAAGGGAGAAGGAAAGCAGAGGAAAAACAAAACTTGGAAAATGCATTTCGTTTCGAGAGGCAAATTCCCCCCCTGCTTTTTTTAATAAAGACCCTAATAATTATGTTGCGCGTCAAAGGGAAAACCCGATCTTTAATATTGACGAAACACGATTAAGAAATATACCGTTTTCGGATCGAATCGCAAATATAACATTTAATAAACGGATGTTAAAAGTGTTCATCTTATCTTTTTAATAGCGATGTTTCGTTAAAACAGGCCAAAATAAGGACAAATATCAACGGTTTCTTTTTTCAAAATCCTGATGAGAATTAGAATAAGCTGATCGGCTTGACCTTTCAACAGGAACGATGTAGTACAGAGGTCTGAAATGGTCGTTTTCCGTTGGTTTCAGCGTCCCTGTAAAGGAGGTGTCCACTAATATAGGATTCGTCGTATATTTTTTTAAAATTGCAAACCAGTCGCCGACGTTTTTCTCTATAGAGCTTTCGATTCGACTGAAATTTCACTTTCCGTGTAACGAACTCGGTTTATTAATGGAAAAAGCAGAGGCAGAAAGCAGAGAGTTCACGACTAAAATTTGAGGAATCATTAAATATGAATGAGGGAGATAAAGAAGCTTTCCTCTCTGCGGCGTTATAGAATAAATGCTTTTACGACAAGAAAAAAAAATAGTTTTTGCTTTTCCTTCGCCTCGATTTTTCTAAATGTAACTGATACGAATTTTTTTTTTTTTTTTTACATGTTAAGCTTTGGGAATTCGAAGCAAAAAGTTGCTAGCTACGGTTATATTAATTAATTTTATAAAAATTTTACGAAGCCTAATTTTCGATAGCAACCTCCAGGATCCTTCCCCGCGAGAGTAAACAAAATTTTAGGATTGTTGTCGTTATCGAGAGGAGAAACCGCTCGAAATGTTTCCTATTCGGTAGAGATTTTTCGGAAGAGTTCCGCGAGTCCTTCCATAGAGTTAAAGATAAGGAGAGAGATAAAATGACGGAAAGAGGTCTTGTTAGCGGAGCGAATTATTGCTCTTTTTTTCTACCGTGAATTGTCTGCATATTACAAAAACAAAAGCTACCGTGACCTGCTGATTTTTCCTTTTTAAGGAGTTTTTCATTAAACCAAATCAGAATTTTCATAAAAATTAAATTATGTTTCGTTCTTGCTTAATTTTGTAGCTCGAAACCGCAACCACCGAGAAGTTTTAATGCCCCAAGTTTCGAAAATATTGGGTAAAGTTAGTTTTTGAGTTGACAATTCCTTTTATACAGAACGTAGATATAGAGGAAGGACTTTGTTTAAATAATGACGTGAAAATTTTCCGTTGTCCACGTTAGACAGGTTACAGGCTGGACCAAAGGTTTCCTCCAATAAAATAATCAGAAAAAGTTTTGTCCTTTCAATTTCTACTTGCTCTCTTCCTCGTTGTTTCCAGACGCCGACAATTAATTGCTAACCCCCCTCCGATTCTCGAAACGTTAAAAATAAACTTTCCTTTCCTCCTGTAAAAACGGGTATAATAATTACAAGCATTGGACGGTTTCACGGCTAAGTGTAAAAAGGAAATTCATTCGGGTTTTTTTACGAAAAACTTTTTTTCAGTCAATTAAAAGTTGATGAAAAAGTAATCTGTAAAATTTTTTAAAAAAGTTTTTCTCCCTTAGAATCGAACAAGTTTTTATCGAATCGTGTAAACAAATTTCGAGTGAAAAAAAAGTTTTGCGGACGTTAAGGAAGAGCAAACTTTTTAAAACGGGGAGGCGGGGAAAGGTTCTCGTATTTCACCATTTCCCCTTTTTTCGTAACGAATAAAATTATAACAAGGAGGAAATTGGAATTATTAAAACCGATGCATGCGTGAGAGGATAAATATTAGGTGGGAGATTCCCCGGAGAAAGGATCTCTCGGCGTTTTCGACGATCAACCTCGGACGCGAGGGGAAATCCTAGGAAAGATTAAGTTTTTAATAAGAAAAGGCGAGAGATAAACAAAGTGAAATTTCGAGTTTAAGTTATATTGCGAGCTTGAATAATGACCGTCCACAACGGATTAGTTCTTGACAAATTTTCCTCTTCCACAATTTGTAAAGCCAGCGATGAAGGGCTTCGAGGGAAGAAAACCATTTACTATTCCGACAGGAATCTCGCAAAATAATAAATATCACACCATAAAGGATCGCGAGCCTTTTCTTCCTCCTATAGATTTATCCGACCGCCCTAATTATAAAATTCGTCAAAGTTTTTTTCTTTTTCTTTCTTCCGAAATAATTAACGCCTTTTCCCACATCCGTCAAGACGATTCCACTGCCGATCGGTCGGGATAAATACCGATAAAAGGAAAAAGATGGAGATTCCCGTTATCCAAGATTTTAACGTGGTATCTTTTTATTTTTTTTCTTGTAAAAAGGGCCGTCTCTGTTGCGAATAAAGGTAAATCGATATATCAAATGAAATGCTCGTGCGTGTGCACTTCATTTAAATATATGGAAAACCAGGAAGGAATTTGAAGAGAAGCCGAGGATCGAAGGAGACGTAATAACAACGATATCCACAGCTGACGGGAAATTCCTCTGTTTCGATAAGATCAAAATTCCATTTTATTGGCTCTTAGGCCTTCCCACCCAAACCCAAATTTATAATATTCAAATTTTTTCCTTTTGGGATAACGTTTCAAGCATGTTTGCATTTCTTAAAAACATGTCGTCGAGGCATCGAAACCTTTTTTTTTCTTCTTCTTCTTTTCACGCTTTTCAAAAAAAGAAAAAAGATGAAAGGAAAGGTTTTTCGGATTTCATCAAAACTCGTCCGGCACACGATATTTTGGTAAATTCGCAAACCTTGTTTTTCATGGTTTCGCATATCGGCATCAAACAAAATTGAAAAAAGGAGTAGGATAAGCTCTTGTTATAATAGTTAATCAAAAATTAAATGTTAGCTAACATGCGAAATCGGCAGGAAATTTATTACAAAATAGATTGTCATTCGCGATATAAAACGGATTCATCAAAACTTTTTGACAGCTATCCTATGGTTATATATTATTATGCTTCACACTCGATTCTCTCCGGAATCCCTTCTATTTTGAGGATAAATGGCGACTGATTTAATTTAATTCGACGGGGTTGCGGACAAAGAATTTTGCATCTCACACTCTTCGGAATCATCCGTGGGTATCGTTTATTAAAGATCCCTTTCCCCTTTTCTAGCACCGATCACTTTATGCTGTTTGCTTAGGTAAATTTAAAAATTTTTAAGTTGGGATTAATAACAAGCACTTGTATTATTATTAAAAATCGGTAGACGAATTTGAAATCCCAGTGTTATAACGAGATCCGTTTTAAGGAGCATATTTTTTCGCTCTCTTGATTCTCGCTTTAAGTGGGCTTAACATAGTCGGGAATATACAATTTTATCCTCGGGCAAAATACCGAATAAAGAGATTTACTTTTTGGGGATATTTTTTCCACCAGTCCGATTTATCGATAAACGAGCATTTCACAAATAGTTAGAATAAGAAAAAAAAAAGGATGACTTGCTTTAAATTCGAGAAATAATTATTTTTTTTGAACAAAGTTATAAGAGGAGGAGAGATTTAAATATGTAAACTTACCCGGGCAAAACTTTTCATTCATTACTCCCTATTAACCCAGGAACGTATCTGAAAAAGAAAAGCGCAATCAGTATACAGTATAATAAATAAATCGTTTCTGTTTTTCGTATAAAACTTGAAAAAATGTAAAGAAGAAAAAGGAAGATTAAATAGGTCAACATGAAATTATTTAAAGAAATTTCGAAATCTTGTGGCAAAGTATAATGAAAAATGTGTCGCGAGTGGATGAGAAATCTATCGGAAAATGTAAAACTCTTTTATAAAGTATGAAAAATCGGGAACGATTTTATTGCTTTCCAGACGGGTCAAATTAAAAGGAAATAAGTTAATTAATTCCCGAAAAGGAAAAGGGACATGTTGCACCTCTGTCTCGTTTTTAAAATTTTTGAAAACACGTTCCGGCTTGTTTACGCGAGGAACGAAAAGTCATTTCGTCACTGGATGCTTTCCATCAGAGCGTCATGCCGGGATAAGACAAAGGAATTTCGAGCGAGATCGCAATCACGATCGCGATTCCTTTGACATGCCGGCGGAAAGCACCCACTCTTTTCGATATTTTCGATATTTTCGATTTGATCGATGAATCCATCGCCATATCGGAAACAAGACAATACATCCAATTTTTATTTTTTATATTCGTTTACGAAAAGATCTTACACTGTAAGAGAGGAAGTGAGTTTCCCAGCCTCGACTCGATCGTATCGGCTCCGAAACTCCTCTCGAAAAAAAAGGTATTTTTTGGTGAAACCAAATTTAGATTTTAAAAGTATAATCACCTCCCGATACCGATCACATCATCTTTGGCACCTCCAAATCAATAATCGCTCTTCTTTTTTTGGTTTTCATCTGTTTGTTCCGCTAAACTTTTGAGCTTCTTCTAAAATGTTGAATCTTGAAAATCGGATTTTCAAGATTCTAACCTCATTATCTTTCCAAAGGAAAAAACTAACACATCTCGAAGGCTTTTACGAAGGAAAGTCGAGGGACACGTTAATTTTTGATGGCTAGTCAAGTCCTCCCGAGAGATTTTAAATTAGTCTAGGAATCGATTCGGCCTTTTCAGAATCGACACAAAGACAAGAGTTATTACAAAAGAAAATTAAACGATAGGAAACCTTATTGAATTTAAATCAATTTCAACTTTAATCCGATTTATTTAATAATGTCGGAAACGTGTCGCGAATAAAGATTAACTCGGAATTAACATGGATTGCAATTAAGCTATAGACAGAGGAACAAAGGACTCTTTCCTTCCGTATCGCTACATAAGCTCAAAACTTTTTCAATCACATTAAAAATTTCATCTGCAAGAGTACAGCACGATAATTTTTATATTTATTATCCCCGTTTATGAATAATTAAAAAGCACCAACAGTTAGAAGCATCGGTTAAAAAATTTCCAGCGGGTGTTAATAAGCTATGAAATATACATGGGAGACGAATAAATTCGTTTTAATCACATCATGCCAATTATTACGCTTTTCTCTTTCTACTTTATACGCGATGCACTATATTAAAAATCGACTGGGATCGGTATCGAAGCACCAAGTGATTAAAGCATTCTTTTTCTTCTTTAAATGCCCGCTCTTCGCCGGAGATTGGCGATCATCATGACCTACCATTGATGATTTTACTAGGAATATCAAATAATGTGGTGGCTTTCCATAATCTTTCACATGGCAGTACGGGAGCCATACCATTGATCCAACTCTGCCTCCCGGTATCTGAGCATTACTACCATCTTCAGCCCTAGGTCAGTATTAGCGAAGCTGCTGCCCTCAACTAACTCGTAACCCTGAGAAGGGAGCTCACCACAGGGCAAGGACGTCATTCCTTGAGCAAGACAAAACATGCCTCGCCGGTTACCCTAAAAGCATTGATCAGAGTTAATCAGTTTAAATGTGGTGAAAACTATTGATCTTAAAAACCGAAAAGCAGCTGGCCGGCGATAAAGGCTAAAGCACGATGATAATGCGATAAAAAAATATTCTAGCACTGTTTCAAAAGCCCTAATTTCTTATGGATGTATTTTGAGACAATGAAATCCAAAGAAATGTATACAATTTAAATATTTAGATAATTTCCCCATAACAAAAAACTCATCCTTTTTTCCAAAGACCTTGATAATAAACTTAGCACTCAAGCCAAGCCAAAACAAATCAACCGAGTGTCTGGAATTCCGTTCGGTTAGCACAGTATTTGTCAAAAATGATTTTTCTCGACTTCAAGACCTCCGCGAGAGGGCGTTTGGTCTTTGGTTTTTTCAATGTTTTTAAAACCATGTTGAAATATACCATACTGGCACTGAGAGATCTATTTTTTTTCCGAAGAACGGACATAGACAAAAACAACCATGTTTCTTAATTAATGATAATGATTTGGTTAAAAACCGTTGGCATATATCTGAAAGGTATCAGTTCTAAATGTTGATATCTTTCTTTTCTTAACTCCAACTGCTTGCTACTTTCGGAATTTTATTACACATTCAGAACGTTTCAGAATATTTTGGAAGACTCCGGAACATAAAAAAAATTATACCGAAACACTATAGTATTCGAAAACATTCAAGATTGTTTTTTATTCATCAGGAATGTTGTCACTTTCGGTTCGGAACGGCCTGACATCGTAACGAAAAGCTTTCATTTGTTCCCATTAATTTTAAGACAAAAAAAAAAAAGAAAGAAAAATATGGAAACCCTTTGTGGATTTAGTAGAAAAGATACGGGAAAAAAATTTGAAAAAAACAGGGATATTTTCCGAAAGCGTCAAAGCATTCCAACTTTATCGCTAATGCATACTAAACAGACATTTGATCTACTCGGTGCGACCTCTTTCCTTCTTTTTACTCTTAGTAAAGCCATTTTCCTTTCTTCACCTGACACAAACCGAAACCTTTTCCATAAAGTATCTTCTTTCAGTGAATTTTCTTCTCGAAATCCTTCCGAATTTTCAAAAACTTAATTCGACATGTTTTGAAATCGGAAAAAAGTACACCGTTTGGTTCCGGAAAAAGCCCTCAACCTAAAAAGGAGTCTCATCACGTACCGAAAAAGTGGTTTTTTAATTTTCTTAATGAAAAAAATCATTTTTTTCTTTAACAAAATAAAATAAACGAAATGAGCCAACAACTGGGCCAACTTATCAAAATATTTTGTATGGGATCCATTACGTTCCGGCGAAATGTGGCCCAGTTCGGCAAGTGCTCCTGCTTACAAAGAGAGGTGGCCCATACCTTCCAGGTTTTACTGTAAAAAAAAAAAAAAAATGCAAAAGGCAGTCGATTTTTTTTGGAACTTAAAGCACAAAGCACAAAAGAGGATGGAATGATTCGTGTAAAGCTCGACGAACTCTTCTTCATCGGTTTCGGGCTTTCGCGGAATTCTCCATTGATCTATTAATAATTTTTTTTTAAATATTTCTCTTCGCTTGTTACTCCTTTCTTACTATTTTCGTTTAAAAACTTTAACCGAATTCCGATAAGACGGTTCACTTTTAGACCCATAGTTCGACTTGGGCTGTCAAATTCTTATCGCCGGAAAAAGAAGCGATACCTCGCGGTCAAAATAACATTTTCACCAGGTGAACGCATGTTTTGGTATCCGTTTTTTTGATATAAAATTTTTCAATATGAATGTCGATTAGGCATTTAAGAAATTTATTTTTCGTCGGAGAAGGACCGGTTTTTATACGAAAGCGATACATTGTAAAAAGTGACTAATGATCGCAAGACCGTAAGACGATAATTTTTCAAAACAAGAAAAATTCAGAATCCATGTTATTATTATCTTAGTCGAAGCGAAAAATCCGAAAAATAAACATTACATAGAAACGAAAAAAGGATCGCGGGATTTCGGAAGGCTCTGAATTGTCGAGGCCGTTTTTCAAATTTCGAAAAACCTCCTTTCATCCGCGGCACCAGCCCGAAATAAAGGCTCCGGAAAAGGACGGGCGAAAAATATGATTCGAATCGAAAGAACGATTTCCGTTATTTTTCCGAGTTGACCGGTTCTGAATTTGGAGACATCAAAAAATTAAGAACATGGCTTCTCGGAGATTTCCCGACGTCCAAAAATGTGAAAAATTAAAATTTATTATTTCTATCCTTTTTGTAAAATATCATCATCACTTTCTTTCGACTAAAATATTTAAAATTCCTTTTTCCACTTTTTGCTTTTTTCGTCAGTGTTTCGACATGAAAAATTCATCTTTGAAAATCAAATTTTACAAAGTGAATTTAAAACCTTAAAACGTTCATTTAATTAATAAAACTTGCTTCAATATAAAAAAAAAAACAATGAAAGACTGTTTCCTTCGAACCGACTCTAACTTTTAACAATGGGAAAAGAAATGTTTAAATTGGAACAATGCCTTCTTTTTTCCTTTTCTTTCGCCTCATTCTCCCCCCTCCCATTTTTGTCAGCATCAGCCATTCTTTTTAACCGAGAGAATAACGAATTTAAGGGAATAAATATACTTCTGATCAGGTGCATTTAAATTGATCATAATAATATGCAATTATCGACCGTAAGAGATAAGAACATTTTTCGCAGCTTTTAACAAAAAAAAAAAGAAGAAAAAAAGAAAAATTGCCCGGTTGTTAAAATAATACATGTTTTCAATAAAAACTTACGATGCATTGCTGATGATTCTTCGAAGAACCTGAAATCAAAAAAGAAAAAATAATTGGTATTTAAAATTTTATTCACGGTAGATGCTCTGGATTAAGATGTAATTAGCAAAATGTTTTTACTTCTGGGCACATCAAGTTTTCAAAACATTGGATAAGAACCCGTGGGTGCATTATGAATTCTTTGCAAAAATAATCGATAAAAGCTGCTCTTTGACACCTAAATTAACAGAATTTTGCATTTTAAAAATTGAGTTCTTTTCCATTCGAATTGATTTGATTTTACTCCAAATGCAAAGAAAACGTGAGCTATTAGGATTTGTTTTCCACTCGATCCGAAAACACTCGTTCAAAATTATCAAATATCAAACTCAAATTTAAATAAAACTGCCGAGAATCGACCAAGCGTTGAATTATTTTTTAAGCATCGCAAATAATTTTGATTATTTGGTTGCAAGAATTTGTCGGACCGTGAGTAAAATATATCGATCTCGTAGAAATAACGAGATTTTGTACATCGATCAAAACGTTCCAAACATAATTTATCACGATGAAACGGTTTCCGTCTCAACCTGATAACTCGAAATACTTTCTCGTCCTAAAGCTGTAGATTCCTTTCTTTTTTTTTTGACTAAATTTTCTTCTCTTTCCCCAGTTTCAGAGCTTGTTTTAACTTGCGACGATGACCGAGTCAACATCTTTTATTGCCGTCTCGTTTTTCATTACGGATCGATGAAAATCGGTCGGAAAGAGCACAATATAAAAACAATTTTATTTTAAATTTTCGCAAAAAAAAAAATTGTATCTCGCATGTCGAGCGAGTGGAAATATCGGGATAAGGAATCGTGACAGCAATACAATGTTCTTCTTCCTTTTATCTACTCTCTCCGTCCTCCACAAAAAATTTATTTTCCTTATTCTTTCGAACGATTTGGAAGAGTCGGTCTCGGATTTCGTGCATTCACATAGAGCATGATTAAGCTCTTTGTCGATTTGCTCCCTATAAATATTAATATCTAGATAATGAGCTCCTGCTGTTCGGTCTTAAGCCTGGCCGACAATATTGTCTTGAGCCTTAAGCCAAAACTACAGTACCAGGAACATTAAACGACCTTCTGCTGGGGCGGTGGGATCGCCCTTTCCATCGTGCAGGCAACAATAGAAGACAACAATTCGCTATTTTAAAAAGGAAAAAAAGTAGAGTCGATTTAAGAATAATATGCGATAACGAGTTTTTCCATAGCCATAAGTTTAAAAATATCTTTAAACTTATAAGTGGATAAAATTCGACTATTCGCCCCAGCAGAAGGTCCTTTCGTCCTATTTATTTACGGTTTCGGTCGGTATCAAAATTAAAAGGCCTGCCCCCAAGGAAGATATTTTCCTCCGCAAAAGGTTTTAACCTTTGTTTCGCGTTCCCGATTAGAAAAGCGAAAAGCAAAAAGCAAAAAAAAAAAAGATTTTCCCTTTATTTCGGGAATTGTCTAAACAGCGAGGCAGCAAAACGGGATTCTATTAAACTGGAAAACACGTCTCCAACAGAATCGGCATATCCTTAAACCGTTTTTTCCCCTGATTGTTCGCATCCACCCCCCCAATTAGAAATGGGGACAGCCAAATTAACCATCCCTTAATCCCAGTGATCAGTCCGGGAAAAAAAATTCCCGGCGAAGATCATTAGTCACGATGGAAGCAAAAAAGAATATGATTGATTACTTTTATTGAAAACGTGGGCGTTATTTATCCGAAGCGTATTCATTCATGTAAGGAAAGAGAGAAAAAAAATTGATCTTTGTTGAGAGTGTTGGCATTAAAAGATGTTTTTCAATATTGATCGTTTCACGTGTTATAGACAGATCAAGCATTTAACGGTCTAATTAAATTTGCTTATAAGCTTATCGATATTAATACATTAATACTATGGGAAAAAATAATTTCTTATGAATCTTCAGCTTGATTATATAAAATATACATGATCCCAGAATATGGAAGTGATTTAAGAAATCCAAAAATTTCCTCACAAGTAGCAATATATGTGCATATCACTTAAAAATCAGAAAGATACTTAATCGAAGCAAAACAGTTTCATAGATGACGCCCCTAAAGGAAAATGACCGGTGACTCGTCTGGTTTTATTTTATTTATTTATTTTTTTTTTTAGAAAGAACACTTTAAGAAAAAGATAGAAGTAAGTTTAAGATTTTTATTTTTAAAATGTTCTAGCCCGGAAAGTGTAAAAAATAAGTAACTCAGAAACTTCCGTTTCACCTTTCAAAGCTTAAACCACCCAAAGTTTTAGCAAGTTACATCATTTTTAATCGCAGTAATTTATGGAACTTGTTAGAAGACGGAAAAAATAAGATGCGAGTGCTCGAGCTTTTCGATATTTTGCCGAGACGATTTTCATTCGAAGAAGGTCGGCCAAGGTTTCGCAGGGTTTCATGGGGGGGGGGGGGGGGGGGGAACTCTTCCTGTAATTTCTTAGCGGAAAAAGCGGAAAGCACCCTCGAGTGCAACTCGTATGATTTAACGTGTGGAGAAGACCGATTTTAATTACGTTTGCATGGAAAGAGTCGGATTAAACTGTATAAGTTTTTTTGGAGAATCCTTCATGCATGAGGAGCTTTTTAGCGGAGGTAACAGATTGAAATGCTATTTTACATGATCGATTCTCGTGCGAGGAATCTCGGCACAATTTCACGATATCGAATATATGTTAACACGCTTCCTTTCTTCTTACCAAAGCACAAAATAAGCCTAAATAAATTTTAATTCTCGGCTTCTTTATGTTCCAGATCCTAGCTTGCCTTTGAATAGCTCCGTTTGAAGCTGGTAAACATTTAAAAATCCCGCAAGGCAGAATACATTTCCCACATTTTTACATGTAATCTCTAATCTCAGCCAAACCCTTATTTTGATGGTCAATTTTAATCCGGGTAAAATAAATTTTGTTTTCCTCCCACAAGTAGATTGCGCCGATGACTTGAGGAGCAACTTTTCTACCCCTCATTTGGGCTTCACTAGAAGCTACAACCCTTAGAATCACAAACAATTGTGAATCTTTTCATTCTCGTTTAAACCAATGTCATTCTTGTCATACATCACTCTAACGGAAAGCCCTTAGATTAAGTAAAAATCGGCTCGGTCCGTACTAACGAGAGTCGACTGCATGAGAATAACTCCGAATAACGTAAGAATCTAATTGGCACGTGTATGATAATTATTATGTCTTAGATTAAAATTGGGCAGGCAGTTTTGGCGTTTTATTAAAGCTCGAGCCTCGAATACAACTTCTTCTTATTCTTTGGCAACTTTTTCATTTTTCTCAAAGTTGAGTTTTTTTCTGTCGCTGTGTCTAAGGAAAAAATATCCCGACTGTTTTAGGAGATGCCTTTAATTTTCGGGAAACGAAAGTCATAAGAGTCGAAGAGAAAAGGGTGAAGTTTTGCATTCCCATCTCGAAGGAATGCTTCTTATTCTTGCTGAATGTTAATTTTCATTTCCTTGTTTCCTGAGTTTCTTGGATCGTTGGATGAGCGCTCTCAAATTCATCCGTTCCGAAACGAGGTTTTCCGTAAAGATAAATCACGTCATCGAATAAGTAGGTTAGAGCCTTTCTTTTTTTCTTTTCTACAAAACATAATCAAAGAAACGAATTAAGATCGCAGGATTATCCCTCGAATAACTTATTTCTCGGTCGAATGGCTTTTTTCAAACGGTCCCATTCCGTTTCCGTGTGGGATGACGAGTGTTTTGAGTGACAAAATCCTGAAAATAAAAAGTACCGATCGCACTTGGGCCTGGGTTTTGCAAACGGATATCGATATCGATAAGGACATGGTTTGCTCGAACGCTTAAACGTTAATATTATTGTTCCGTAATTAAAATTCGAGCTTTAATTTTAATGAAAATGCGAAATATGCGGTATGTTTTATAATTTGAAACACTAGCTCGACATATAATCCGCGGCCCGATCAATTAAAATTTTTAAAATTTGAACCCCGAGCAAGATTTGTGCCTAGCTTATGAGGTCATGTTAAGGTTTTATAACTTTATCCTTCGTTTTTCAAAATTTCGCTTAAACTCGATCCGAGTTCGCTGCCGAATAGTGACGTAAGTTCATGTGACGTCACGGAGTTAAATCGAACGAACCTACGAAACGAATTCGTTCCATCGGCAAAGCGCTTTCGGATTACTAAAACTTCAGATAAAAACGTCGACACGTTCGAGGGATTAAATTATAACTGCAACTTTTCGACTGCGAGGGAAAGAGCCCATGTAATCCTAACGAAAAGTATTGCGTTTCTGCGTGCCGGCTAAAATAACAGATATCATACACGTTTATTCTCTATTACGTATTACCGATTCTCACGAAGCTAATATTTCTTTCCAACAAGATAATTCACGCCCCCAAAAAAATTTTGTTTTTACTTTCTTGTTTTTATTTCAGCTTCTCACAGTGGTGCTCGTTAGTAAATGGGCCCTTCACTTTCACGGAAAAGAAAATGACCAACATCGAAATCTTAAGATTCGAAATTTCAAAAATAAAAATATTAAATGATATTAAGAAACTTTATTAATAAATCACGTTAAAAAACGAACACGAAACCCCAAATTTTAATTTTTTTAAAACCTATTTTCTATGGTAGTTTGGTTAGGCATGGTTTGTCGTCGAATGGAAAACCCAATCACGGACATGCAAAGACGGTTTGAGAGGGTTCAGCCGAGATTTTCCGACACGAGAAAATCAACCTTCTTTCCTAAAAATTAAGAAGCGCGATCGCAAAGTGTAAACCGCGAAACCAAACCAAACATGGATTGTAAAAGCCTAATAATGCTCGTGTCCAATAAAGAAATAATTGAATCATCTCCCCCCAAGAGTTCCGACATTGCCTACACACGGTAGGTAAATCCGAATTCGAGAAAACTCGTACTTGCGAATTAAAGGGTTAAATGATGTAACTTCGATTTTACCAGAATCAAAGCTACGACCCGTTCCTTCATCGTAGCAATTATACAGTAAAAACCCCATGTATTTTTTCCTCCTAATACCGGACGCGGACAAAATTTTTCACATCTTTCCCTATCTATTCCATATTAAAATATTCCTTACTAAAGGACGAAAAAAATTGCCTGGACATGCTAAATTGTACATTTCATTCAATAGAGTTCTCGTCAATTCGGTAATCATTTACTTTTTAACGTTTTAATGTTAAACAATTTTTCCAAAAAAAAATCAATGTTCTTAAAAGCGGACGAAAATTTTGGTCCCGAGGTGTCAGTTATGGAGAGGTTTTACTGTATATTTTTTCTTTTCTATGAAAACATTCCCTTCCATCTTTCGTTTTCGACACGTCAAAAAGTGGGAATGGAGCAGGTAATTTGCTAAGTTGGAGCTGAATAGGGAATCGGATATGTTCTAGTTAAAACAAGAAAATCTTTTTTTAGCGGATCCCGTCGAAGCGACGAAAGGATAATCCTTTCCCGATGCGTATTGAAACGTTTTCGACAGTCGGAAGGACGCAAGGTTCTTTGTCAATAAATCGATACATCAAAGTCTCGTAAATTAATTTTTCAAAAATTAATAAAACGATTCCGGTGAGCTGACAAAGATGGGCGGATCGTTATTTCCCTTAAGCCCTGCTAGACCGTCTTTCTTATATCCTCTCTATCTCTTTTCCTACATAATTTCTTTAGCATTACTTTTCCAAAATTAAATGCTATATCGAGTTTTTATTTTCTTCTTGTATAATTTTGCGTAACAATGATAAATTAAACGATCTAACGTCATCCATTCAAAGTGTAATATTTTAACGAGAAAATTAGTCGACTGCTTTTTCAATTACGAATGCGAACAAATTACCGTCCACGTCTTTCTTGTCCTTTTCTTTTTTTAAATGGCTACTATCTCGAGGCCGAATCGGACGACATCCAGACACTAAAAAAGAGGCTTCAAAGGCAGAAGCCATTTGAATAAAAAGCAAAAGACAAATTTTATCCGAAATTCCGAAGTTGAATTTCCTTTTTAACCGAGAAAAGATTTTTTAAAAAAGAATAAACCGAGAAGCGAATTCAACCGCAGACGCTCTTTTCTAATCCGAAATAAAAACTCTCGGAAATTTATAAATAAGTTTGTTCCTTTGTGCGACTCGAATTTTCCGATCCTTTACATTTTAATCAAGGGGCCTTTACGAGTTTTCTCCGTCTTCGGCACGAAAACGTTTTACATTTCATTACATTGTATAACGGAAACTTTAATTGTACGTTTTGAAATGGTTTATGAGTTTTTGATAGGAATTGTCTTCTAAAAGCCGCTTGTCTCTTAAAAATTTTCCATTTTTCTAAAAAAGTTTAAAACGACCCGTTTCGTTATAAACATTCCCCCCCCCCCCCCCCCCCCCCCTCATCCGTTAAATATAAAATTTGGCCAAGTTTATCTCTGGCACGCTAATTATAATTTGCGTGACAAATCTAGTTAAAACCCTTTTGTCGACCCGGAAATAAGGAAGCTCTCAAATCGGACTTGCTTGTAAAAAAATAAAATGCGATAAGGTAGAAGGAAAATTCGCGTCGAGTTTAATTTATGAGCAAGAAGGAAATCCCTAGAGACGTCCCGCAATAAAACAAGACCCGCTTAGTCTATGATATTTTAGCGGTTAACATACTGTATAACGTGTCGCACTTTTCCAGGCTTTTAAATGATAACGAAAGGTTTTGCCCTTTTACAGAGCTCTATTAATTAAGTTTCGTTAACTTGG
This sequence comes from Liposcelis brunnea, assembly GCA_023512825.1. Lineage (NCBI taxonomy): Eukaryota > Metazoa > Arthropoda > Insecta > Psocodea > Liposcelididae > Liposcelis > Liposcelis brunnea. The sequence continues at coordinate 24,505,426 of CM042073.1, forward strand.
CTAACTGATTTCTTACGCAAATAAGTGCAAATTCCGAAAGCGGTAAAAATAAATCTCGAATAATCAGGTAAATAAATCCCTTTAAGCCGAGAGTTCGTTAAACCCTTTTGTTGTGCTAGTCGGAAGATCAAAGTTGAAAATTATTGACAAGTTCAAAGTTCGACCGTTTAAAGGCCTATCAGATGATAGACTCATCGTCTCTTAATCGTTATCGTATTACATCTTCCTATTCTTTGCTTTTTTCCTCTTCGAATAATCCCGTTTTAATTTATTTCCTAATTTCGACCTGCAAGACATTTCAATTTGTTAAATGTTCCTTCACGGTTTTTTATGATGAGATGAGGACCTTGTTTAATGCCGTTCGTAGAGTAAAGAAAGAAACTTGCTCGGAGATGAAATCGCAAATATAATACAGATAAAGCAAACACTAGCACGTTCGATAGCTTTCAAAATAAAAAGAGCAAACATTTAAAAACAAGAACAATACTCGTCATCAACATTTTAAGTAATATACTTAGTTTAAAAAAAGTATACTTCACGATAAGATGAAATGCTGATTCCTATTTTTTTCCATTTCTAAACTTATTGTGGGGGGGCAGCCGTCATTAAATATTTAAAAACTACACGGACGAACCGCTTGACTCTTATGCGACCGAAGTAAATGAGAAAATCAAAAGCCGTCGCTTTTTAATTTTCATTTGTGCAAGAAATGTTTAACGAGAATCGGTCCCACTTCGATGCCGGTCTAGGCTAATTACTTTAACTAAAATTCGCATACTTTATACACGCGAGTAAAAAAAGGTAAAATGAGTTTTAATAATCGGAGTGGGGGACCGGGTGAAATACCTGAAAACTGCGTGAGCGTTCCGAAACGTCTCGAAACGAGAAAAGGACCGTTAGAGCAAAACGTCTCGATCCTTGTTATCTCCCACATATTTTCTTATTAATTACATTTTTTATAAACGGGTCGACCGTATGAAACCAGGTAAAGGTCACGGCAACGCCGACCGAACCACAACCGTCTCGCCATAAATAGCTTAACGGTAGTTTTTCCTATTTTTCACGGCAACAAACGAATGTTGTTACCTTTTAGAAATTCCTTTTCCGCCAAAATTATTTATAGTTAGCCGGTCCGAAAAGTCTAAGAAAATTCAGTAAGATCTTTCGACTAACATACAGTACACGGTATTACGAGTCACTCGATTCCGACCGTAAAGAGAACGACAAATAAAACGATTTGCCACTTAGCCCTGTGTTTTAGGGAAATATGATTTCATTTAGATAACTTTTCCGCATAAATACAGTAGCTTAGGCATTAAAATAAAAATAGGTAATGATTTTCGTCTGGTTCGCACTTTTCAGAAAAACCCATATCTTTCGACAAAGAAAATTAGTTTCTTTCCATCGATCGTGGGAATGTTTCATTACGAAAATAACCGTTTCATCTTAATAATCGGATATGATTATTCTAGACATCATAATCATATTCGGAAAGAAAAAAATTTAACGTTTACCACGACAAGTAAGCGATCGTTTTCCGAAGGAAAACAATAGAGAATGAATTTGGTACGTTATCAAACCGTGAAATTAAGAAAGTTCTCGTTTGAGAATCCCATCTTTTTCCCATAAATGTCGTACAATAACATAACGGAACGGAATAGATCAAATAATCGTGAGTTAACATTATTGACCGAAATAGCCAATGTAAATTGTTGACAATTGTATGAAAATTTTCTTTTTGTTATAGCCTACTCAAAATCAAAGCATTTTTTTTTTTTTTTTTTATTGACAATCACGATTGAGAAAATCTTTAACCCTATGTGGTCATTGTGGTCTGGGCGGCTGCCATGTCCGAAAAAAAGGTCAAAAATAAATGTTACGAGCCGAGAAAAAAATAAAGAGGAACTACTATTACTTTCCTCGACAAAGTACTGTATTGTGATCCCGATTTAGGATGTTCTGTTCGGGTATGGGAAAAGAATTCAAACCATTAAAAATTAAATATTCGATCGCCCACCGAATAACAATTTTCCAAGCAAAATTGTTAAAATTATTCAGTTGAAACAGAAAAATTAAGCTCATTTTAAAAGTGAATATAGTTGAGTTGAATCGAAGTCAATTAAAAAAATTAAAATTTGCCACCTTTAGGGTGCATTCGGAGAGCTCGAAACTATAAGGTACTTGATAGAGCACCTTTGTTCTAAACCCTTTGATTTGATTTATGGTAGGTTCACTAAATTTTTTAAAAAACCCTAATCATTAATGGGGACGAAAATTAAAAATTATTATTCGGCATTGAAGAACGAAGGAAATAAACACGAAGAGCTTTTCGAACGATTTCCCCTCGTTCCCAGCTCGCCGCGAATCTACCATTACACGCTTTCCTTTGATTAAAATCTTTAAAGCAATGCATTTTTAACCATTTTCCAAATTTTTTTCACTGTGAAATGCCTTTTAAATTTTTAAAATCACATTCGTAATAAATAAAAAAACAAAGATTAAATTTTTATGCTACCAATCTTTTGTTATAAAAATTTAATGGGGAACCCTAGATCCCAAAACTGTTCCGCTAAGGTATAGCAGCAACAGATCAAAATGTATTCAATGTCTGGCGTATTGCTAGAAAGATTATTACTATATCCCGATAAGTATTCTTGCAGAAAAGTTTTTTTCTAGCACTCTAGCATTCCCCCATATAAAAAATAAGGGTGTAGCAAGGTGCTTCAGTTCACTGATTTTTCAATCCAAAAAAAAATCAAGTATAAAATAATGGCTACTGGGGCACCATAAAGCCTCATCGATTCATAAAACATGTCACCTTTAACTGTAACATGTTCTGGGGTACCTAAATGAAGCACCCCATATTTTGCATGTTTCCATTATTATTAGTCTAGTTTTCACTCGGTTTTGTTTCAAGCTTGACATTGACATTTATAATGTGATAACCTTATTGTTACACAGAATATGATCCTCCATTAACGATTAATGCTAATACTTGTAAACTTTTTACAAGGCAGGAAAAAAGTTGAACTCAATTAGATTCACCACCCTTTTTTTTGATTTTTTTAAAGAAAGAAGCCTGACTGTGCTGTTTCAACATTCATCTTTTAATTCCTACCAGCCTCCTTGGTTTTAAAGACAACAACTCTTCTCAGAATTAATAATAAGAAAATAATATATATAATGTAATGCAGTTTACCTTTTCATTTTTTGAGCTAATGATTGCAACACAACTGATTTTTGGAAATAAAAATCCCTGTAAATGTGGTAAGTATGACTAATTAATCTCCATGAAACTTCCCTTAAATCTTTTAAAATGCCAGTCTAGATCAAGGAAAATACAAAAAAATTTTGCTGTCAATCTTTCTGCCAGTCGTTGAAAAGCTGCACAGGATTTGCCACTATTTTTGTCTTCACTAGTTTTCGTTATTACTCAATTTGCAACGTAAGAACGATCTCCAAAACCTTGATACAAACAAACGAGACTCCCATAATGACTGGCTTTTGGTTCCTCATCAATTCCACCATTAAGAGGCTATCGCTTTTCGATATTATATTCATGACACAAAACTAATATCACTATGGCACATGTAAATGCTCTTGACAGAATCCGATGCACGAGCGACCCCCGAACACGGATGCTGCCATTGATTGAACTTACCATTTTTGTGAAGGATTAATCTGTATACTATAAACCGGCACAAAAACTAAAATTAAACAAACGCATTCGAACCATTTAACTCCGGAGCCTGTAACTCGCGAATCCGAAACTGATACTGAAATCGAAATGATTCAAAACCGACATCTTGACACAATCCAAACCCTGTTGCACTACTTACACATGCGCCAAAAACTTCCGACACAGACGCCGACCATTTAAATTATCAACCGATTAATCCTTTATATTTATGTATCGGTCAATTCTCTATATATTTTTTTATTTTTTTCTTAATAAAACTCACCGTCCGCATTACACTGCACTTTGGGTGAAAACTGGAAGTAAAGCAAACAACTTGGCAACATCCAGTTAATGAATCTAGTTCTATTTTACGCCACTCAGCCTCGGCAGCACCGTCCGACACTGTCAAGTTTCTCACGCGCCTTTTTCAACTGGATTACTTTTAAAGTTCAGTATTAACTTTCTTTTAAAAAATTTCTGCTTTAGATTTGAAATTAATGGTAGAATGCCTTATCAAAGCTTCCTGTTGCATTAAAAAAACATAGGAATTAACAGTAGAAAAATTGGAAGTTTATTTTTTTAAAAAAAGGAAATTAAACTATTTCATTTTTACTATTACTCGTTTTATTGCCCTTGAAAATTGCTACCAAAGGTACATAACGGGCTAGACCTTTTCATTTTGAACATGACAGAGTAATTCAAGTGAGAAAGAAAATAAAGATTGAAAAAAAAAATGTTGACATTTTTTACAGATGAACAAAAACAACGCATTGCATGAATTACTCTGTAAAAAAAATATAAGGGGTGCAAGAATTTTTCATCCACTCAGGGCCACACAAACATTTACAAACAGAAATGATTGTCGATGGTATAAATATAACATTTTTGGAAATATGACATTGTTAGAGTAAAAAATTGTTTCCATCGGAAGTAAAATACCCACAAATTTTATCGTTATCTTAAGTGGAAAACAAAAATCTCACACCTCTTAAGCTTCGATATCGTCGTCATAAATGTCCATTCATAGTCATTTTACTTTACAAAAAAGAAAACCGACCAATATATATCGGTCCTTCGATTTCCGCAAGTGTCTACTCGAATCACACACATGCAATGCAGCTACAGTATATATTCAAACATTCAAACAGGCAATGATTGATTTCCTACTGAGTTTTCAGGAATGTTAATATAGAGCAAAAGGTGTTCGACCGAACGTCCCGTGAAAAATTTCTTTTATTTTATTCATCTCGACTGTTTGACTGTCAAACAGTCGAGATGAATAAAATTCCTGTCAAACTTTGACAGGAATTTTATTTTGCGGTTTGCAATAAATTATATTTGGTCGACGTTGTGCGTGTGTAATAATTTTTTAACATGTTTCTTCTCAATAACTAAGCATTTTCTACCTCAAGAATTAAAAAGCTTTAGCTTAATATTCATCTACCGTAATAAAAGACTATCCGCTGTAGTTGAATCCGTCTTTATAGCCGAGGATTCTGCGTTTCAGAATTTCCTTATTTTTAAGCCCCTACAAAGCGAAGAAAATCACGAAACCGACTTAATCCGCAAATAATTCATTCAAAATGTCAGCATCATCGTTTAGTTTGGTCAACGAAACCAGGGCAAAATACCGATTCGATTAAACTGTAGGTAGATTTATTTACTTATATTTATTTATTTATTTATTATTTTATTTCATTTCATTTTTTTCTTTAAAAAAAAAAAAAATTGGTCTAATGGAAACAGATAACAAAAACGAAGGAGCGGAAGACTAATAACATTTAATCAGTGTTCGGCATTTTCCCTTGACTGTTCGTAAACCGATTTGAGCAAAGTACCGGATGAAAAATATAATTTTTTACAAGACACACACAATGCAATTTTTAAAAAAAACTGTCGCCTAGAACGGAAATGACTGGTAAAACTTTTATTCATCCGCTACTTATATGTTTTTTTAAATTTTACAATATGACGAAAAAAGGCAGCGTTTTAATAAGATTAAGCTTCATTTTAACGACACATCATTCATGATAAATAAGATTACATGAGGATTTTTTATAAATCTTTCATATATCGTACAACATAAAACAACACTGTACACATACATGTTACATTTAATCATTCATTCAATCAATTTACAGTTTCACTCATTTTTATTTTTCAAAATGATATACAACTTTTTCTTTCATTTTATTTGTACAATTCTAGGGTAACCAGTCGAAGTAAACTTTATCTATGTCTTCTTATTTATTATTATCTACAAACATTTATTAAAGTATAATAATTGTAACAGGTATTTCTTTTCTTTTTATAATGTCAAAGAAAAAATATAACTTTTTGTTGGAGGCTTACTTTTTTTAAAAACTTTACAGATCTGATCAACATCTAACATCATTTCTCCGCTTTTATTCAATCATTTGAAAAGAAAAAGCAGTCCTTCAAAAATTAAATAACCTTTAACTTTAGTTGACAAGAGATAAAGAAATTTTAGCATATTTGACAATTTGGAAAAAGTAGCACCTCATGAAAACCTTTCATCTGATACGAAAACGTTTTACAGTCTTAAACTAAGACTAACTTTCTGTAAAAACAATCTTTTTTAAAATTTAATATTGGTTTGATCAAAATTCCTGATCGAATTTAATTGATTTGCCATATACTTAATATTCCTTGAGAAAGGTTCCCTATGTAGGGAACATCATTTGAACATAATGAAACATTTCACGACTAGCTATGTATAATTTTCGCTAGGGATAGAATTTATAAGCAGAGTTATTGTAATATCGCATACTTATTATTGCAAGTATACGATTTTAAAATTAATTGATATTTTCTTCGTACTGCAAAATGCACCAGTGAAAAATAGACGATAGACTTAAGTTTAATCGGTTGTGTGACTATATGTTACGCCCCGATGTAATTGCCCAGTTCATGGAACTGGACAGAAAAATCGTCCAGTTCATGAACCGGGCAGGCCTCTTGACCCGTTCATGAATTGGTCAAAAAATTGACCAGTTCTTGAACGGGGCAAAACTGGTCAATTTTTCTTCCCAGATCATGAACGGGTCAAGAGGACTGCCCAGTTCATGAACCGGCCGGTTTTTCTGCCCAATTCATGAACTGGGCAATTACACAATCGGGGCGTAACATATATACAAGATAAGAAAGAATAATGTACCGTTAATTTGAAAAAGAGACAAGTCACGTTTGCTTTTTCTTATGGTTTAGTTTTTTTTTAAAAAAAAAACAGTGTATATCTCCTTTTTGGAACTAAAATTCGAATGTATTATGTAAGTAAATTATTTAACTATTTTTGAGGACCAGGCAAACAAATCCGCGGAGATACTTAAGCTTCTCTTCTAAAACCCCCTCCCGCCTTTGCTAACATCTTGAGCATAAGCTTTAATATTTGCTGGAATCCATTAAAATCTGTAATATTATTTTGATAAAGTAAATAAACCGTTCGGCAAAAACAAAAACGATTATTTAAAACTTATTTACGAATTTATAAAATTTTCAAAATTGCCTCTAACAATACTTTTCATTCTGCAACATGATTTATATTCCGCTTGACATTTAGTCGCAAAGGGAACTGAAAATAAATAAATCTATCCTATAACTTTATCATCAAATCATAATGACTTAAAATGATGAACCTCTCATAGGGATTCTTTTTCGAGCCTTTTTAATGTAACAGAAATCGTGCCTTAATTGTTTGACATGTGTAAATTACTCGCTTTAGGCCATGACCAATCGTTCGTTAGGTCTGTTAAGGCAGGACACGAAACCGGTCGGCCGCCTCTTCCTCCTGACTTAACAAAATTAAAATTTCTTCAAAACTTAAACCTTCTTCGAATAATAATCCTAATCACAATATATCAGCCTAAGAACGCTAAGCATTGGATTCTTTAAGACTTTTTAACTTAGCTAGTTGATGAGGATCCAGCTCGTCCGGCAAATTCGAATCCGTCTGAGGCGGCGGAGGCGGTGGCGGCGGAGGAGGAGGAGCGTGGCTCTGAGAATTTTCTGCCGTGCTAGGTCCCGTGCTGGGATCGTCTTCGCTCCCCGTCGAACTGCTGATCGGAAACGGCGCGGAATCCGTCGGGCAATCGTCGGTCGGGTCATCGTTATCGTCGTTATGAGGATCTGCCGCCATGGCTACTACCGTCGTTACGGCTTCGCTAGTGCTCGCTTCATCTTCGACGGATTCTTGATATTCTGGAGGTCTCTCGCTTTTCACCGAAAACGACTTTCCATCCTCTGTTTCTTGATCTTGATCCGATTCATCTTCTTCTTCTTCTTCTTCTTCCGGGACCGGCGGAAAAGGAGTTTCGGGTTCTTCCAACATTGGAGTCGCTGCTGTGATAACAATTTCCGCCACTCCCAGCCCTCCTCCAAAAGATGGAATCGGGGGTTTCGTTTTTCCAGAAACTAAGCTTCGTGTTGCTTCTTCCACTTCTTCGTCGGTTTCCTAATGGGGAGAAAATTAACAGATTATTAATAAGAATTAACGAAGATTTACAATAAATATTCTGAGAGATGTCAATAATAAAGGATGAGTTCTCGGCGTACCTCTTTAATTATTACAGGTGATCCCTCGGCTGTAAAATTCAAAGTAAAATATGAATTCAGTTATAAGCATCAAAGAAATTTTCTTGAAACATTAAAAAATTGATCTTACCGGGAGCCCCACCAAATTGTTTTTGATATAATTCGTGTTGCCCTTTTGACATGGACATTTCGAAATTTCCTTGAGATTTCACAGGTACTTCGTTTGGTACGGAACCTGCAATAACCCGACGATTACAAGCATGGAAATTAGACTAAACTAATAGATTTAGGGAATATAGAAATTAGTAATTATAGTAATGCAAACCTGCTTCGGGATTTTCTCCGACCGGTGTAGGTTGAGTAACGATCACAGACTGAGGTGCCAGCAGAAAACTCGGCACTTCTGGTGGACTGAAAACTGGGGGAGCCGACGGAGGAGGCGACTCGTCTTCCTAAAAAGTAAGCATGTCAAAAACAGATCATTTATTTACATTAAAAAAAATAAAAGCCTGAGGATTTTGACACGGACTTCGGGCGTTAGCGGAGTCCCGTCTGGCCTGCAAACTTCGACGACCAATGACGGAAATAATCCTATTTTCCCGTCAAGTTCCCCTTCCCACCATCCATCGTCGACGTCGTGAGGCTTTTTCCTTAAAAGTTTTATTACTTGATTTTCTACGAAAGACAATTCTTCGGGTGCCGTCGCTTCATAATCGTACAACGCTATGCAATAATGAAACCCGTCGTCGGCTATAAAGATAATAAAATTCTTTTTCAGAAAAAGCTTTAATCATAAAAATTAAAAGAGGGACGGAAAGAACTTACCAAATTCTTGTTCTATAGACGTAGTGGAATGAGGTCCCGATTGATTTTGAAAATCTGCACTCCATTGTTGGGAGTCGGAAGCGTTAGCTTCGGGAGCAGGCCAAGGAGTTGAATCCGCAGCAGCAGGCCACGCAGCCGAATCAGGCGCAGGAGCAGACCAAGCAGGCGGAGCGGCGTCTACGACAGGCTGAGCCGGTTCTTCTATCCCGGATACATTTTCTTCGTCAACCGTGTAGTCTACGGAAGAGAAGGATATTTGTGTGTTCAGTTGATAGGACGAACCACCTAAAATAGAATATTTAATTATTGTTCTAACATGTATCACTACTGAAAAAGCCATGCCAAATGTGTCATGCAGTGTTCCTGATTATATCCTTTCAATTTTAAATGTTTATGGCTCCAAACGAGTTTACGAAATACGTTTTCACGGCAATTTAAACTTTTTATTTTGAATTTTCGGATAAAAAATTTAATTTTGACGAACAAAAACTTTTAGTTCGTATTTGTTAAAAATCTCTTTTCCCCTTCCCGCGTAACTAATGATCGTGTCTGCGTCAAGTGTTTTCGGTGTACATAGCAAATTAAAAATAAAAATAACTGAAAAACGATACTGACCTTATCCATGCTTTATTTAGAAGTACAGTACGAGATTCTAAATGGGTTCTTTTTCGTAGGAAAGTTGTACGTCATCTGATTCGTTTGAATAATAACGCTTACTCGAAATAACGTACAATGCTTATTATTACCTCGGTACAACTTTTCTAAGTATAAAAGTACCCGGAAATCATCAGCCAATAGGGCTGTCCAAATGCATTCCCAGTATAATAAGACTGCACAGCCCATTTGAGTACTTCCCAAAAACAGTGATTTGTTTATAAAATTGATTTCGTCTTGTTTTTGGAAACTACCCAAATAATATAATGAAAACTTACGTTCCAGGACCAAATTTCGATTTTCTTTTCGCTAGTAAACTTTCCCTCTTGCTATTCTAGGAGTAACCAACTTCTTCATCCTCCCTGCAGATAATCCATAAATCAATTAATGTGTCCAAATCTTCGTCCGGAAGAGTTTTGTCTTGTCCCGAAGCTAACACCTAATGCTTCTATTCTACTAAAAAAAGCCGAACGACATTCCATAAAAAAATCCGATCGATCTTCTTACCTTGTGTTCCTGCAAGGGACCTATCCACGTCTAAATAATTCTGAGGCACGAAACCTTCCTCTCCTCGATAATTTCTCGCTCGGAGCCAACCGTCTCCGTCCCCTTCTCCGACGACTTCTAACTGTTCGGATTCGACCATACTTAGCTCGTCGGGGTTTTGAGCCTGTCGCAGAAGGAAAAAAAAAATGAAAAGTATATTTTTTAGATTTATTGCTACCGGAAAATTAAAATAAAGAGTCAACCGTAGATAAAAAAAGATTCTTACAGTGTAGGAATACAAAGCTACGCATTTGTAAATGACCGGAGCTTGGCCGTCGACTGCTGCGGCCGTTGTGGCGACAGACGGGACCGTTTCTGTCTGATCGTCTCCTCCCCAATCGACCTGAGTCGGATCGTCCCAACCAGCCGTCAGCTGTTCGATCCTTTGCCTTTCTTGTTCCAGCATGGCTGAAATATATATTTTAAAAAAAACTTAAGCCGTTACGGAAAATCGAAAAGTCTTTCCGGCGAAACCTCACCATCTACTTCGGAATCGTGTCTTCGTCGATCGTCTTCGTCCGAAGCAGCTGAATCCGGCCTTTCGTCGAGTCCTCTTTTTTCTGGAGTTCCTTCGTAATTATCGGAATCGTAAAAAGAATCGGAGCTCGGATGTTCCTAGAAAATGAAAAAATCGTCACAACGAAAGCCGATGGCCGGTGGCGAATAAAAGTGGAAGTTCGACCTGTTCAACCTACCCCAGCTCCGGAAGCGTCCGTCCTGACAGAAAGTGAACTAGCCGAACGCGGAATATCTTGAACACTAAGCGTTTCTACATCTTGCAAAAAATCGTCTACATTAACGCCTCCGATCTTTAAACATTCGATTCTTGCTTCTGCTTTGACTTTGGACGTTTCCGATTTTCTTATCAATTGTCGAATTTCATCGATTTTCGTTTCCAAATCAGGACCGTTAGGATCGTTCGGATCCGTCTATACGAAAGGCAAAAAAATTAAAATTTATTCCTATTTTGTATTCAAACGAAAATCTCATTTAATTCCCCATCTGCAAAGGTGGAAGAGGAGCGGTGGATTCCACATGGATTTTAAGATTTTTTCCCACCATCCATCAAAAAAGTCTCCATCAAGCCTCCACCTTTGCAGATAGGGTTTGCAGCAGTTTCTATCCTTACTTTTTGTCCGGAATCCCTGAGTGCTAAAAGTGCCTGAAGTTTCCTAGTATTTTCTTTTATGCTGGCGTTTTCCCTTCCGATTTTGGTGGCCCATCTTTTTCCTTCTTTAGACAGACTGACTACTGCTGAAGAATGTTCGGCAGTGATTTTATCTACGGGATCGTTATCGCAAGGTTCGAACTCGTACTGAATATGTTGTTTCAAAACAGGATAATACAAATATACGCATTGCAAATTGTAATCTCGGCTTAGCTAGAAAAAAATTAGTAACCGTATATTTTAACTTTTATCAAAAAAAAAAAAACGATATTAGCCTATGTATGCAAGACAATGTCTGACGTCTTTTTGGGAAAACGAAATCATCTTGCACGCGCCATCAAAAGGATATTTATTTAAGTACATACTTCCGGTTTTGTCTTTTCAAGTTTTAGGAACAAATCGTTCTGAACTTTCTAGCAGGGCAGTAAACCACTAATGTTGCGCCTATGTTTTAACCAGAGCGAACCGAAACGTTCCCATAAGCTGAACATAGAAACCCGTTCAGGGCAATTTTAGCGAGTTCACATCCCTGCCAAGCCGAGTGGGGTGATTATGACGTTTTCGGCTTAAATTTCCACCGTCAATCCATCAGAGGGATTCTCCCTAATTTCCGTATTAGAGTGGAATAAAGTGATTTCAACGATAATTCTTCGAGAGCGATTTTAGTCCATAGAGGAGCTCTATGTCCACGACTCCACTTCGACTTTACGCCTCATTGTCATGGTCTCTACCTTCTATTCTATATTTAACAACTAAATTCGCCGACTAAAAAATTTTTTTATAGAACCCTGTTTGAGCATTATAAGCTGTAGCGAATCATATTTGTCATAAAAAAGTGGAGTTAAAAATATTTCAATAAAAGTCGAAAAAAACTTGGCACTTTGAGTCCATTTTTATTTAGCAATCAGTCTATAGCATGGTATATAGCTTTCACTTGCTTCTCAGGGGGCTCGTTTCGGCTTATCGAGGTTCGGTGGTAGAAACCATTTTTGTTTTTTAAAATAAATTTATTTTCGGCTTAGTAAATTACCTGTTGAGCTTGATCTCGTATTCGGGTGAACGAGGTCTGCGTTGCTGAACACGTCAACAATTCCGTGCGCGCTACAAGAGTCAAATATTCAGCTACACGTTCGTACACATTATTTTCCATAATCTGTAAAACCAGACTTTTAGATAAAAATGGTTTTTCTTGTAAGATAATAAAAACTTGTTTCAAATCTACGAACCTGCATGGCTTGTTGAAGGTCGACTAAAAAGTAACGTCTTTGGTGAGCATTTGCAGCAGCCAAACTCAATAAATAATCGTTCCTGGCACCGGTCGATTTTTCTTCCAACTGGTCTCTTTTCGAGGACACTTTAGCACTGTTCTTTTGGAGTGACGTAATTGACTGGAAAAATGAACCTTTCTTCTTCTTAAGCCTTTAAACGATAAAAATTACGTTAAAATATTTTATTTTTCAAAAGAAATAACCGTGTTTTTCCCGACTACGAGGACGCACTCACTTTTCTTCGATATCTTTCGCTTTATCTCTAACATCGTGCGCGCAATGTTCTTCGTCAAAATAAAATTTTTTAGTTTTATCTATCTCTTGAACAGTTAGTTGAAGTTCTTTCTGCACGTTGCTTAAAATGTCTATGCACTTCTTCGCAGCGGTCACTTTCTGCGCTCTTAAATGTTTAGCGTCGTCCGCCACGCTTTGGCTGAAAACTTCTATTGCTGCTAATCTTGCCCGAGCTAACTTTTCGTTTTCTTCCAGCACCGTGCGCCATACGTTCCACATGTTCCTAAATGAAAAGTATAAGTCACGACTTTAGGAAAAATTTTTGGAGGCCGGAGGCCGAACGTTTTAAAGCTTTTACCATTGCTCCGCTCCTCCGTCAGTCTTAATATCTGGTATGTTAGGTATTTTCTTGTTCAAATAAGCTGAAGATATTTTTAATAGTGCTTCCGAGTATGACCGTTCGATTGCTGATCGTTTTAAAGTGTAACTCCTGTAAAACCAAATTTAAATTATTTTTTTCTCCTTCCCCGTCCGCAAGAACATGGGTAGTTTGCTTCAAATTTGAGGTAAGTGAACTAGTTGACGTGTAAACTTACGCTTACTTGCTGCAAACTTGCAACAAATTGTTGTTGAGGTCTGGGTTTCGAAAACGAAAAATCTATAATTGCAAATAAATGTGAAGCCTTGGTTTGCTCATCCAAGAGGCAGCGTCATCATTTCAAAACCGCAACTCCTTCGTTTAGCTTAGGTAGTCAGCAGGTAGAGAAATAAGTGCTGTGATTCTGAAATGACGCGACTGCAAGAAGGTAATCTCAGATCTTCTTGGATTCCCGTTTCCAAATATTTTCTTAATTTAAATTCATACCATTTTCGCGCTTTTGGCGGTTTTTAAACCGTCCTAGGGCGAGATGCTAAACTAATCATTTCATCTGTTTCGCCTATATGTACACTGTATAGCTTTTGTGTGGTGTTCATCGTGCCTCATCATGCTCCGCCATAAGCTAGACATAGTTTTAACCAAATCCATTGCTGAGTTAGCAACTCGCCCGTACACACTTTTGTAAACATCAGTTTCGCATCCCGCATAATAGCATTGCAGGTTTCACAAACTGTGTGATCGCATATATTTGAAACCTAAAACCTATTTCTGTGACTTTTTGTAACGTTTCGTATCGGTTATTTCACACATGCGGACATTTGTACTTTTCTGAAACGATGTTTTATCGTGAATGTTGCATAAAAAGGGTTTCCTACATATGGTTGCACGCTATTTTTTTTTTTTTTTTTTTTTGTCTTTATCCCTATACAGTATAATAACTTTTTATGATATGATTTTGCGCATCATTCAAATTTTTAATTGATCGTTTTTTTTACCTTATATCTTCTAGCAAATCACATTCGTGTTGATTCTTCGCCTGAAGCTTCACTACTTGCTCCGAATGCAAAGTTTTCAAAAATTTGGCGTAATTGCCCTAAAAAAAAAAAAGAAATACATAGATCATTTTAGCGAGCATTCAGTTTGATTTTCTATACAATATACTTTTTTGTTTCTGGTAAAGATTATAAATTAAATAAATACGGTCGTAATTTTTAGTCCTGTGTACAATTCTCCCCTGCTTTTGTTCTATACCGACACCCCTCTGGCGTTTACACTCGGCACTTTTCATTTTACGGCACATAAATTTCTGATAAAAATAAGCTTTTTCAACGAACGAGCTATAGCCAATTAATTGGCCCAATAATTAATACAAGTGAAATATTTAGATTCACACATGAACGCCATTTCAACAAAGTCTTGTTGGGGAAGGTCACAAATATTATTATAAAACTTTATGCAAAAATCGCATGCCCGCAATGCTTGATGCCACGGTTGGCCGAAGTGATAATTGAAATTTCGGCATTCGCGGTATTAGCTAACTCATATGTTAAAATTAAAAAATATTTCTATCAAATTTTTTATTAAATTGCATAACATTAATACTTACCTTATTTGATCTTACATCATTCTAAAATAAAATTTGTAACGCAATTGCTGGTTATAGGGAAATCCGAAATGCTTTGATTTTATTTTGAATGATTCAGTTATAAAGTCAGGAAGACTGGTAAATGGAATTAATTCATAGTGCAGGCTTACATTGTATCAATAATGTGATACTAGATTTGCCTTCAAGATTTAAGCATCAAAAAAATCGATGGTAATCACTAAAAAGTGCGGAAAATATCAATAATGCTTGAATAATCCATTTTAAATCTTTAGTATAAATCCGCCAAGGCTTAATTTTAAAAAAATCATACACAGTAAAAATGGAAATAAAAAATTATCAAATTAGTTTGGCGAGTGAATAAACAATATCGAGAATAATTTATATTTTTCAAAAATATTTGTATATGATTAATTTTTTTTCCCCAAATAAAAGGCGTAATGAGAAACCATAAAACTAGTTCACGGCCGATGATGCACATTACCCTACAAAATGCTCTTTTATTAAAAACCGAAAAAATAAATTTCGTATTATAGATAACAATTTTTCATTTTCCTATAAATTTTTTGTAAAACATGTTGCAGATTCAATTATAAGACTATTTATTATGTGATTTTTAAGAAAATATCTGATGCTAGCAAGTTTTTTCTATTTTTTAAAAATAAAAAGAAGTCTGTGGCCAACGTTTGATGAAAACGTACAAAACAAATCTTCTTACATTCGTTCTGATTTTATAGGAAGACATGTTTAAAATCAATAGAATCTACGAAAAACGGTTACAAAAAGAAAAGTTTTTTGTTTAAATATTTAATTATACTTTTAACAAACTACTGATTTTAATAAAGTTAATTAAAATCCTTCGTTTAAAAGAAAACAACATCGTTTTACTTGCCTTTCTTGGAGGAGGCTGCATGTTATTTTTATTATTTATTTTGGTCACTCTCGATCACCCCGTCGGGCGTTCCTCCGGCCCACTGTCGGCTGGAAAAGCGTTTTCTCTTCCGTTAACGACGCATGCTTTCGCGTTTGCTCCAAAACGTTATCGATTCTGTCGTTAGGATAGGAGTATCAACTCGGTGGATGCGTGTCCTTCTTATTAAGATATAGAAAAAAGTCGGGCAAGCTGGGAAAACTTCTCAAAATGCAAGGCATGGATCCTTTAAACTCCCAAGACTAATTTAACCTTTCATACTTATCATAACCCCAAAAAAGAAGTTGTACCGAAATGTTCTTGAATTTTTCCGCAATGAAAAGAAAAAACCAGTTTCCGCCATACAACTGACATTGTTTACGTTTTTTTGTCAGTATTTTTTTCAGCGGAACGAGAAGAAAATGTTTTGTCAGAGGTTGCAAAAAAAAAAAAATTAAGTAGTAAAAATAAATACCATTTTATCTTTTACTAAAAAAGGTTGTATTTTTTAGACAGATTAGCGCAAGCGCAATTAAACGCCCATTTACAATTTTTATTTAAACTGTACAATATTTACAAGTGTCACATAAATTTATATAAGAATCGAATAATAATATGATGTAATATTTTTTAAATTAAAAACAATTTTTTTATATATTTACAAAACAACGCATCTTTAATTTAACTTAAATAATTTTTAAAATTTTTTATAATAGTCACTAATATGTAATTAATTTTACTTTAAAGGAGTAAAATGGAAATTGTTTTCTCGTATCGAAATTTAAAAAAGGGCAAATCAGTGGAACCGAAAAAAAATTAATAGATAGTCATGTAAGAATAATAAAATTTTAAACCAACAAATTTGTTGTTTTTCCTTTGATTATGAGAAAACAAAGGACATTTTTATTTCTTCCTATAAAGGTAAAAACGAGTTCCATAATTACCCATCTAAAAATGCGAATAGTAAAATAATGTTCAACGTTTAGTCATGCAAAATTTAAAAGGAGAAGCTTTACAAAATTACGTACTTGATCTTTGCATTACCTAAACTAGATCATCATTTCAAGAGCGAAAATGAGACATTAAAAAAATATTTGAACCACTTCGTGGGAAACGGGGAAAAAGCGCTGAAAATTAAAAGATCATGCTTTTCTCGTTCAATGTTTTACAAACAATAGTCGGACTATAAAGCTTTAATTATCAAAAGGTGTTATAACTTATTTGTAACGAGTGGATGACCTCTTTTCGGGTTCCGCTTTCAATTATCAAAGCATGATCTTGAACTAGGTGAATCTTTTTTTTTTTTTTTTTTTTTTAAATAAAATTTGAATATTGAGAATCGTTTTAAGATAAAATCACATACTCGATCAGCAGAAGTTAAAAGACTGATTGAAATACGAATAATGTTAAGAAACGAGGTAAACACCAGTAAAAACTTTTTTAAAATCTCTACCTCAGAGCTAGAACATCAACTTTGAAAATCTCAAAATGGCGATTCTTAGTGTTTACCTTATGAAAATCGGCTATTTTGGGTTTTTCAAATTCGACGTTCTAGCTCTGAGGTACAGAAATGACATTGACCACAACTTTTGTTTTCAAAAAAAAATACTAATCGCAATTAGACTTGATTTCATTTCGATGACTTCCGATTCGGTCTAAATTTGCCTAAATTTTAGGCCGAATAAAAAGCACATGGTCGCACGGAACTGCCTGCTTAGAGCTTGTTGGGCCGATTTTTCCGAGTCGAAATAAGATTACATGACTTGTTCCTGAACAGCCAACTAAACCTGACATTCCGTTTAACTGAAACAGATCTCAATGCAATCATCGAGATCACAGCTCAAAATCTTAATATCTGAATCAAACACAAACCAATTTTAAGTTTCTCAAAAAAAAAAAAAAAAAAAAAAATTAGCATAAAATTAAATTTTAATTTAAAAAAGTTAAATATTTTTAGGATACTATTTAGTTCATCTTAAAAATATTTAAACTTGAAAGAAAAAAGTCCGGAAATGTAACATTTCGATTAACGATTATTATTTGATGGAGAGGTGAAACTACATTTATTAATTTTACATGTACAAAAACAAAAGTGAAGTGGTACAAATAAAACCTTCCTCTCGCGTGAAGATCTGCAAATTACCGATGCGAGAAGAAGTATTCAAGTAATCAACAAAGCACAGAAATATGATTATTTTTCCTTCAAGGATACAAAACGCAGAAGTAATATTATCATTTATAGCTTCCTCAAAATTTAATCTAATACCACTTCACGTTTTTTAATTGTGATTTAAAAAGAAATTTTGTTTTATTTCGTTTCACGAACAAGTAGCTCAAACAATAATAATCAAAGATAACTAAAATAAAACTTTCCCTTGACTTATTCATAATTCTAAAATTTTCAGCTTTCAATTTTTTTTCTCAAAAATGTGCTCAATTTAAATGCGAGATTGCATGATACTTTTTATGTTTTCACAAAGATTACCAGATTTGTAAAAAAAAAATTATTAACGAGAAACGTAAGGAAAAATTTGCGTTAAATAATGAACGTACAAGGATTAAAGATTATACGGGCTATTACGAAAGTTGATTTTCGGTAAAAAAAAATCTAGTCGACCGAAAAAGGAAAAAAAATACAAAAATAATAGGCCTAGTAATAAATAAAAACAAAATTGAACGAGTAAAAGTTATCACTGGAATTGAGGGGAGAAAACAAATTAGAAACCCCCTTCAAAGACAAAAAAAATTAAATAAAATAATAATTATAAATTTAATAATAAATAATCTGATCGACATCTTAACAAATATCATCACAAGTACGCTCGCTCGCTGGACGCTGATCCGAATTTCTAACTTTAATTGACTTTTGTACAAAAAACCGCGTCGCCAACGACTCATACATTCCAGGGCTCCCGAATTCTTTTGACAATAATACTTTCGTTTCGGTGTACCCTGTATATATTCTTTTACGCCGGAGCTGAAACTGGATGACTCGAAATCTTTACGAGATTTCAATTCAATCACAAGCACGGCAAGCACTGTTACTCTTTTTATTAACAAGAATCTTTCGTGTTAAAAATTTAATTTCTCTAGCATTAAAAACTACTTAGCCATCTAACAAATAAACTATCCTATCATGATTTATCCCATTTTAATTAAACAAATATATCAAGGAATTAATCCCGTCGAGCTATCCACGAAAATTAAAATTATTTCCACAGTCCATTTTCTACCGTCTTTATCTTTGGATCGCTCGAGGATTAATCGCTCGTCCCTTTTTTTTAACACGTAAATTTCTCTCGTGAAAATCATCGGATTTCAGCTTCGTCGTATAAAAAAATTTACTATTTAAGAAATAACATTTTAATGGTTAATTTGTATAATATGAGCATTAGGAGGAAGTGGAGATCACCGGACCGGTAGCGGAGACTCGGGTGGCGGTGCCTCGGGGGTAGATTCCTTTCCCCCGGCCATAACGTAACCTTCTTCACATCGCGATAATTTCAAACGAATCGGCGTTATTTTAGACGTCCGTACTTTTCTCAAAACCGAAACATCCGTTTCCGGCTCGACGGTTACAACGGAAAGTTCGTTCGGGGGCAAGGGATCGGGCGGAACGGGCGGAAGATTTAACGGATCGATGGCCAACGGATCCGATTCGTCCGTCGGCGGAGCGGCCGAAATAGGGGGAGGAGGGGCTTCCGTCCGACCGTCCGAATCGTGTTGAGTCCGCGGTGTCGGATCCACCGTTAAC
This sequence comes from Liposcelis brunnea, assembly GCA_023512825.1. Classification (NCBI taxonomy): domain Eukaryota; kingdom Metazoa; phylum Arthropoda; class Insecta; order Psocodea; family Liposcelididae; genus Liposcelis; species Liposcelis brunnea. The sequence goes on from CM042073.1 coordinate 24,524,997, forward strand.
CTTTCACTAGCCTCCCCGGGTTTCCCGAATTTAATAATCAGTTTCGGAGCACCGTAACTTTGTTCGATCACTTTCACGTCTTTGTTTTTCTTCTTCTTCTTTTTACTTTTAGTTTTAGTTGATTTTTTATCGTTATCCACGAAATCGGCCATGATTTTCCGACGATATTTCATGCTTTCCCTTTTCAATTCCTCGACGCTCGGCATCACTAGCGGCACGTTGCAGTGCCTCTTTTTGGGCGGACGAACCCGCAGGTTTTTCTTTTCTTCGAGGGGGGGCACGGTCACGGAAGCAGCGGCACCGCCGATTTTTATTTTTAGTTTCGGAGTCGTCGTTATCGTCGAGGGAACCGATGAGTTAGGTTTCCCGGTTCTCGCTCTTCTTTTCGGTATCGTTCCATCGAGAAAAGAAGAAGCGTTACTTCCGGTGGAAGATCTTCTTTCTGGAATGCCTGATTCTTCGTCGGGAGGTGGAAAAGTCAAATCAAATCCTCTCAAATCTCGAACCTGAAAACGTTAAAAACAACAAAATAAACAGTAAATTCTGGCATCGAAAAACGAGTTCATCGTTTGCGCTTAATTCAAATATTTATTGCTTACCGATTTTTCTTTCTTCCTCTTTTTATCCATGTTGGCGTCTATGAGAGCTTTATAATCTTCTCTGGTAGGAATCGATGTCATGGATGCGACCGCTTTAGGAATGGTTATGCTCGACCGAGAAGGAGGCGGAGCGACCGGAGGCATGGGAGCCGTAAGATCGTCTGTGTTCATGTCTTGATTCCAATATTGGCGAAGAAGTTCTTTCTTTCTCATTCGCCTCAAGCTGGAAGTTCCTCCGGTGGCGCCGGTACCGGCGGCTGCCGTCGGAGGCGTTGCCTGCGTGGGTTGAGGCGCAGGAAGCGGCGCGCTAGACGCGGCGTAATTAGCATCTAAGAATGGTCCCTTAATTTTAACTTTGAGCTGATTCCGAGAATCCGTCAACGATACCTGAAAACGTCACAGTGAAAAATGAGTCAAATCGGACGGCAAAATTTAAAGAAAGAGAAAAGCGTGGTTACCTTGTTGGGCGGCTCGGGTGTTTCCGAAGATTCGGGATGAACTGCGGGAGGAGATTGCACAGGATGAGGCGGCACCGTTGTCGGAACGTTCTCTTTCGGGGGCGGAGATCTTTCCGCACTTCTCCTTTTTTCCATTCGTAAAGCGGAATGAAATTCTTTGTCGATTTCATCCCCGAATTCGTTGATTTGAGGATCGGATTCCGTAGGATTGGCGAAAGCGTTCAACAAAAATTCGGCCGTGTTGACCGGAGGCTCGAAGCACGAATACGTGCGCATGTCCACCGGACCGGGCAAAGGAGGCGCCACGTCCGGGAAATTTTGTGGGGGGGTCGTGGCTGGAGGACGTAAATTCGAAACCGCCGGCGACGATTGAAGCTGTTTCATCGGCTTCGCCGAGGGCATCGTAAATTTCGGAGCGGCCGGAGATAAAGACTCCCTCGTAAGGTAAGAATTGTCCGGTTTTTTCTCGTGTACGTCGGTGGATCTTCGTCTTTCTCTCATGGCTTTCAGATTTTCGACGCCGTCGCAGGTAGCGTCTTCGTCGAAATCCATATCGTAAACGGTCCCTTCGAGTTTTGTCGGTATCGTGAAATCGTCGTACACCGGAGTTCCTCTTCCTCGACCCCGACCACGTCCTCGACCTCTCGCACCCGCCAATGGGCCTTTTCCTCGTTTCGGTGCCGAATCTCTGACTCTGTTGTTGGCTTGAGCCTTGTCTTGAACTTGTTGCATCTGCCTGGGAGATTTCCCGGGACTTTTACCCGGCGACTTGCCGGGAGATTTCCCTTGAGAAATGACTCGAGCCGAAACTCTCGTCGCTTTGGCGGGCGGTAATTTTTTATTAGGCGTGGTGTTGGTAGCGTTGGCTAGAGGCCTTTGCGGGGATTCCGTGTGGTTCGCAAAATTGTTTTGCTTCGGAGTCAAAGGTTCGGAAAATTGAGCAGCGGTCAATTGAGGAGGTTCGGAGGGGACTGGAGTCGCGGGAGGAGGAGAAACTATGGCCGCCGTCAAAGCCATGTTGTGTTGAGAAGACGTGAAGGATGCACTGCAAGGTGCAGGCAACGATATGGGTTCTTCCGGTTTGGAAGGCATGGAGTGCATCATCGAATGAGAAGAAGGAAAAGGAGCGGGGAAAGGCGCGGGAAACATCGCGGAGCTAGGCGAAGGAAAAGGAATGGGAGGACAAGTGTTGGGAGGAAACAAAGGTACCGGGGCGACGAACGGCGAGGTTTCGGGATATCCGTGGTAAGCGGTGTTGTCCGGCAAAAACTGCGCAGGGCCGTGATACAAGTCCCCGTGAGGAAACGGCACGTTTTCGTCGTTTTTCGCCACGCTTTGTTGGAATGCCAAAAGATCTCCGTGTTTGTGTTCGGCCTTAAATGCCTCGGCTATTTTGTTCTGCATTTCCTGAGAAAAATGCGCCGCCGCTTCTAATTTCCCGTGATCCTCGATGGCCGGAGGGAAATGCATGTTCTCCTGTGGTCCGACATGTTGAATTTTGTTGCAAGACTTATTTTGATCCGCCGGCTGCTGCAATTCTGCTTGTTCGTGCTTTAAAGACTCCGGTTCGTCCTTCGAGGAATCGGTCGACGAAGTGCTGGAGGATCTCCTAGAAATAACTTCGCTGTCCTGCCACCTTTGCCGGCCTTGCCTGTACGGCGACACCGAGGATCGGTAAGGAGTTTCGGATGGGGACTGATATACCGACGAAGCATTCGAATTAGGAGGAATCCAACGGTCGTCGGCAGATGCGGGGGTATCCATTTTATCTCTGATTTGAGGTATCACCTAAAATAAAAACCCAGGTTAAAAGAAAATGTTTTGACGCAAAAGATTGGGGACGAAGAAAAAAACTTACGTTATTAGTTACGTGTTGCATGGGCGGACAAGGGCCGTAAAAATTTTCGTAAGGATGAGGAGCTTCGAATCCTTGTCTCGGAGGTTGATAGCCTGCCGGAGAAGCTTCCGTTTCCTGACAAACCTCGTGCCCGTCCATGTATCTCGAAGTAATCGAATCTTGCTGATTTTGGGGCGTCTTCTGCTGCTGGTAAGCAGGGCTCGATAAATTTTTGTTGACGGAAACGGGAGTGAGACTTTCTTGGGAATTGGGAGTAAATTTCCCGTGATCCGGGGGTTGCCCGACCACGTTTTGACCGTCGAGATAGTATCCCGGCGTGGGGGGCGGTCCCTTTCCGTAACTCGGGGAATGAGCGTAACAGTCGTTTTGGTTTTCCAGGCTGTTGCACTGAGTCGAGTTGTTTTCGTTTAAACGGGATTGCACTAGTTCCGAGGCCTTGACTACGCTTCCTTCCGCAGGTTTTTCATCTTTCACGTCCGAGACCGGAAGTTCTTCGGGAGCGGCGACCGGACCCGGACTCGAAACTTCGTGATGACTCGTGCTTTTCTTGGCGTATTCTTGTCTCAATTTCTCTACCAAATTATATGTTTCTCTTTTGGAATCTTCTTTGGAGTCTTCCTTAAATATGAATTCGTTACTAAAATTAAACAAGGGCAAAGGTCTCGGATCTTCGAGAACCGTGTCGTCCACCGCAGAAATATCGTTTTCAAAATCGAAAATATCGGATAAGTGGTCTCGATTGGAAGTTTGAGGAGAAAATATAGACCTCTGAGGATATATCGGAGCACCGAACGAAGATGTTCTCGACGAAATTTTCTTAGGTTCTACATTATCCGGTAATCCTAAATCGAGAGAAAAGTTGGATCTTCCCGTATCTTCAATAGGTGATGCATGTTTATCCGATTTTTCGTCCGGTTTTAAACCGGGCAAAGTCAAATCGGATTTAGTATCTAAATGTATGTCACTATTAACAAGATGTTTGTTATTATTATTGTTTGTGTTGCTGCCGTCGTTTCCGACTTGCTGTTTATCACTAATGCTCGATAATCGGCCGCTTCGCCTAAATTTGTCTTTATCGTAATTTTTATTGGACACATCAGAACCGGTCAAGTTTTCACTATGTTCTACAAGTTTATTACCTAATTTACTACTAATTTCACTATCTTTTTTAGATTCTTCGGGACTGCTGCCCTCGTCTAGCAGCCCTAGAGCTTTTTTAACAGATTTCGGCATCGGCCTGACTTTGGATTTGTCCTCGGGCTTTTCTTCGGGAATAGGAATGAATTTATCGCGACTCTCTTTCGCATTATCGGTTTTAGTGTCGGGTGAGGATTTACAATCCGATTTGACGTCGACTTTTTTGTTGGCATCTTTTCTCGGTCGTCCGGGACCCCTTTTCACGGGTTGTTCGTCTTTCTTTTTAACGGATTCGTCAGAGGATTTTTCTTTCATCGATTCGAACAATTTATCTAATTTGTTCGGTTTCCTAGGTGTGGATCGGCGAAGCCGTATTTCCGTCTCGAGATCTACTTCTTTAAAACTTTTCTTGGGCGTAAGTGAACCGGACTTGGTTCGCGTTTCGCTGCGCTCCTCAAACTCCGATCCCGATTTTCTCTTTCTTCTTTCTGTTTCGGTTGGTGAGCAGAGCGAGTCCGCAAGGAGATCTCCTGATCTGGTCGAAGAGCCTCCGATCCGATCACCCAAGCCACGTTTTCGTGATGATTCCTCTCTTTCAAATGCTGGCGGCTGAAATTCAATTTCAGGCCGCCCGTCGGAAGTTTTAAGCTTCTTGTCAGGCGCCTTTTTGAATTTCTTGCCGTCTTCGGACTTTGACTGATTTCCCTTGTCGAGAAAGGGCCAGTCTTCCGTCGCTGTCTTGGGTTCCGGATCGAAAATGCTCTTTTTCGTTTCTTCTTCGCTCTCCGAAGAAGACGAGCTGCTCGTAGAACTGGAGCTGTTGCTCGTAGAAGTGCTCGAAGTCGATAATTTTGCACTCCTCGGAGATTTTCCCCCGGTTCCGCTTCGCCTCGTCTTGTCTAGTAGACTTCTTTTCGCTTCTTCCTTTTTCTTTTCCGTCAGTTTCGCTTCTTCGGACGGTTTCAAACCGCATTTTATCGTTTCGGCTGCCTTTTTAGCTGCCTGCCTTTGAGGAACATACGCCAAAACGTCCGAGCTTTCCTCTTTCTCGGAATGATCAAAGTCAAAAACGTCGCTGCTTTTTCCTCTCTCTTCCCTCGATAATTTTGCTTTGTTCTTAATTTTGTTCTTGGATTTATCGAATCGATCGACTTCTTTACATTTATCGATTCTGTTAATGTCGTCCGATAAAACGGATGCTGCGTCTTCTTTTTTCCCTTGGAAACATTTAAGGTTTTCGCTAGCTTTTTTGGCGGCTTGTCTTTGAGGAACGATCAGATCGCTCGGGTCGAACGCTTTTCTGGAAGACTTGCAATTTTCTTTGTCGTCTGGATTTTCCTCGTCATCTTTTTTGCTTCTCCTAGAATATTTGTTATCGGGAGAAGATTTGACCTTTTCCGATTTCGGGGACGATGCTTTCCCTCTGCTTTTGTTGTCTTTATCGAGTTTAGCCACTCCCGTGAAAGCTTTTAGTTCTCCTTTCGTTTTTAGAATATGCTGAGAGTTATTTTTATCGTCTTTCAACGACGCGTCGGAATCGCTGTCGGAATATATGGCATTTAACCTCGCAATGTTTTCGGACTTCGGCAACGGTAAAAGATCGTCGCTGTCTTCGCTGAGCGACCTGCTTTCCATGTCCCGCTCCGTTCGCCTCAAAGATCCGCCTCCGACGGATTTCCATCTTTCGTCTGAACTAGAAGTGTCCCCGAGTTTCGAATCGTGAGTTTTTCTCCTCCTGTCTAGAGCTTTCTTACTCCTTAGCCTGACTTCCGGTTTCTTTTCGTCGTCCGTACTTGAGTCCGCCGAATGCAATCCCAACCGGTCCAAAGCTGAAAATTTTTGATTACCCATGTCGGTTTCGCTTTCGGAAGTGCTCCCGAATAGACTCCGGCGCCTTGCCGCTCCGTTGAAATACATTCTTTTGTAAGGATTCGTTCCTTTGTCGCCAGTTTTAACTAAACCGTTCAGATCCTGTCGATTTTTCAATTCCGGTGACGAAACCCCTTCGATTCTTGCCAAAATGTTATCGAAATTTTCGGAATTGTCCGGAGCTCCAGGATGTGAATAAAGCTTATCGTATATCGAAGGACCGTGGTTCGCTTCGATGACTGCTGCGATTTCAGCCGGTGTTAGAGTTCCGGTCGAAAGCAAAGCGGCTTGCTTGTGAAATGTTTGTTCTCGAGTTCTGAAGAACGATCGCGATAATTTTTCTCTCCGGCTAACCATGTAACACAAATTTCGCACCTGAAAGTAACAAAATGTTAAGCATCAATCATTTTGAATATGAAAAGAAATAAAGTTTTGATTCGTACGATGTTGGTAAGGATTAAGGAGAAAAAGGTCTTACAGCAAGAAACATCACCTCCTCACGGTTATCGAGGATCGAGGATAGAGGATAGAGGATCGAGGATTAGGGTTTATTATATCGGAATTCGGCAGCGTCTTATATACTGCTTTCGATATGGATTATTATTGGAACATGCCTAAAATATGCATAAATAAGATTTCAACCTTTTGTTTATCGCTTTGCAAAAATTAAAAAAGCTCACTTACCCTTTCTAGATCCTGCCTAAGTTGTACAAACATTCTCATTTTATCGAGATCTTGTTGTTCTTGCCTCTTGCCCAATAAATCCCCTTCGTCACTTCTGGGAGGAAGCAACGGCCTGTTATTCCCCGCTCTTCGTTTGAGTTTCCAGTAGTTATAAACGGATTCGATGGCGGCATGATCGACTTCGAGCAAGGCAGCAGACCCGCTCACATCAGCCACAGACACGTGCTTGTAAAATTCAGCTTCGATTTCGTGAAGTCTTGAAAAAGAAAAAAAACTTGAGCGTTTAAACTTGTCGTTCCGTACATTTGCGTTTTAGATTGCTACACTTACTTTGCCGCTCTTGCTTGATTCTTTTCCTCAGAAGTCATGTCCTTCCTTTTTTTCCTCCTAGATTCTTCGTCATCAGATCCTGCACTTCTATTTTCTTTTTTAACGCTGTGTTTCTGACAATAAGACTAGAAAAACAAATATTATTGTTATCGATAACCATTCAACAATACTGGATTTTTGTAAAGAAATAATTTTTTTTTTTTAAATTTACCCTTAGTTTGACTCCATCATCGGCGTTTTCGTCTTCAATAATAGCTCTCATTTCTAAACCATGTTTAAAAGCACAAGTTACGTGATATGCAGTCTTGCAAGTTTTAACCGAACATTGAATACAAGCGCCTACTCTTTCTCTACATAAAACGCAAATTAAAGCCCATCGAGATTGCTGGAATAATAAAAATAAAAAAAAATAGTAAAATTTTACCTCGAAATAAAGATTTGATAATATTAATATTGATATTGATATACGTACAGGAATATTAGAAATCTTGGTTATGGGCTCCATCCTTTCGACGCAGCCGATGGAGACCTCCGGAATCCAAAGTGCGCACGAGACGTGAGCCCATTCGTGCCCGGACTTGGTGCATTTCATGGCCCCGCCTTTATTTGGACATAAAACGCATTCGGGTCTTTTTGATAGCGCACAAGTACGACACAACCACGATCCCGGAGGTATGGAAGTGATACCGTAACATGCTTGATGAACGCAGATGTTGCATACGTCGCAAAATACCATTTCGTTACCTTCTTCCGAATCGGGCTAAATATAAATTTTTGATTAAAAATCCGCACAGGGATTCACAAAAATACAATCACAGATTTACTTACAGATCTGCAAACGTCACAAATTACGTTTTCGTCGTATTCAATCCCTAGACCTTCTTCCGCTTTTACAAGCCCTTGTATCTTGTCCCAACACCGCCTCTCTAATTCTTCTAATACTCTTTCCAATTGTTCTTCGGAAACGGGGGGTAAGCCCATCAAAGCACGTTCACCGTTTACAGCATTTAACCAAGCAACGTCGACGTCGTCTAAATCATAATGACACGAGGCTTCTGCTCTGGCAGCAACGCTTGAAAGATGAATCTCCTCGCTACGAATTTTATCGGTCTTCGTTATCCTAATATATTTTGATTTTGGCCTAAAAATGAATGACAGGAGCATTATTTTCATAAATGAAACTTGTGTCCAAGATTTGATACTTGGTAGAAAATAATTACAATTTGAATTCTCGAGTGCGAGGATGCGAATGCTGCGTGACAGTTACGCTGGGTTGGGGTAAAGAATCCGGATTGACCGGGACCTGAACTCCTCTCTCCCATTCCTGTTTCCATTGATCCGTTATGATCCAATACTCGTCTGCATTCAGAGGTTCCGAATCCGGCAATTTCATTGCACTAATGAGATCCTTGCGAAAAAGCTCGGCCGGAGCTTCCGGCGCTCTCTGATTGTAGATGGCATTAGCTTTCATGTCGCCTACATTTCTTGGTGTCCATCCTTCATCTTCGTCATCGGGGGGAGGAGCAGCCTTTGGCCTTCCCTTCCTCCTCTTCGTTGGCACTGAAAATTTTTTTTAATTAAAATAAATACATTTCCTTAATGACAAATTCAAGTTTTAAGTGATGAAAAAATTGCACAGTGCCAAACAGTTAAAACCTCAATTATTTTATTTTTAAATAATGCTTACCAGGTCCTTCATCTGATCGATTTACTTGTCTTTTTCCAGTTTTACCCTTTTGAGACATGTTAATTATTGATACATTCAGACTGAGGACTTTCTACATAGTGTAGGAGCCTCAAACCTAAAACATTAACAAAACATTAACAGGAGAAAAAAGTTTTCGCTTCAAGTTCAATTTAAACTTAAAATTACGAGAATGAATCTTCTGTAATTTTTATCAGAAAAGACAATCTGTGATGAGAGAATGCATTGAAAAACCTCTCTAAATCTTAATGAATTTTAATAGTTTTAGTGATTTAAAATAATTATAAAAACCTTTTAGAAATGAAAATTATAATTGCTTTTATTAATGTAGTTGTTCAGTTAGTAAATGTATTGATATTTCAGCAAGGGTGGGTCAACAGAATAAAAACAACTCTTGAATCAGTTGTTTGTATGAAAAATTTCAGATGATAAATTGCAGAAAACCTAACTGAATACAAAATATGCGCTAACGGCGAAAGTATAATTACAATCGAAGATATAAAGGCTGAGGAATATGTTCATACTACTTTTTAACGAGATATACAGAAGATGTCCGATGTAAACAATGGCTACTATTAAGCATTTTCTGAAATTTTAACCCTCAAAACCTACCAAAAATCTGTATCGATATATCGAAAATAATGTCCATCATTTTAATTATTCTTAATATCATTATTTTGTACTCTTTCACGTTTAATAATTGTTAAAATGTAATATCCACGGTTCCATTTTTAGGCCTAAAAAATTGACAACACAGATAGCAGCACCTGCGCGACGTTTCATTCTGTTATTTGTAACATTTTAACACCACTTTACCACTAAAAAAACCTTTTCGGTTACACAAAATCAATTTTACAAGATGCAATGAATATTTTGAAAGTATTCCGGGCGATTAATTTCGTAGCTTTCAAGCAGAAAATGCCAAATAAAACGTCACTTTTCCTTGTCATTAGCGCCTACCAACATGTCCTCATTAGAAATTCGACATTCCTCCTGCGCCATTGTACTTACCGGAGTCGATTTATACCACAATATCTATTATTCAGAATTGATGGTATCCATTTAAGAAACTTGTAATAATCATTTTACTAAATATATATAGTAAGTTATCCACATAAAATAGATTTCTAGCGTTTGGCGCCATCATGCCTGAAAAAAATAACTGATCAAGTTCACATCAGGTGATTTTGTTTCGTGAGATCTCGCGAGACGTTTATCAAAGGAAAATTTATTTGATTTCTTAAGTTTTCAAAGGAAAAAATAAATATTTTGCCGCTTCCTCTTTTTCTTCTTCCTTACCTAGTTACCTTTTGTTATTATTATAACCTCGCATTATTAGTGCTAGTGCATTTTTCCTTAATCTTTTATCTTGGAGTGCGGTGGTTAATGGTTGTTTACAATTATATTAATAATTAATTTTAAAGAATGGCTTCGGAAGAGGTGAGCTTTTATATTTATCTTTTCTCATATTTTTCCTAAATGATGGCTTCAACTCGATTCAAGTTGTCATTTGATTCTGTGACGAAAGTTAAAGCTTCATTGACTTGAGTTGACGTTCCCACTTTACTTTCAAGAAAAAAATTAGAATTTAGCTGATTGACTTTCTTTTTTTTTTTAGCAAGAAGTTAAACTTAGGATAGATATGGCATGTAATACGGCTGAGAAATTCACAAACTTATATTTTGATAGCTTTGACAGTAAAAGGCATAATATGAAGAAATTTTACATGAATAATGCCACTTTGTCTTGGGATGGAAATCCAGCTATAGGAAAAGAAGCAATTCAAAAATTTCTTGAAGAATTACCAGAAACGGTTCATAATTTGACAGCTTTGGATGCACATCCAGTAGCCAGTAAGTTCTCACCTTTTATTGTTTGGAAGTAAACCTCTTTAATTTGCAACATATTGCTTTAATTAACTGTTCAATTTTAGTTGAGGCAGTTAAAGGACAGCACACAATATTGGTTCAAGTTGGTGGATTTATAAAATTTGCCAAAGGAAAGGAAACCAGGGGATTTACTCAAACATTTTTAATAACTGCAGAAGAAAATCGATGGAAAATAGTAACAGATTGTTGTAGACTTCAAGTGCCTGTAAATAAAGGAAAGAGCTAGCATTTTTAATAATATTAATTATTAATTATTATCTCTTTATCTCTTTATTCATCAAAAATTATGGTCAAGACAGAGTTGATCCGCCTTAATAGCTTCATAGTGGCATCCATTTCACTCATTATTTGCTCCTACTAGTCCTTTTTCTTTTGTAATATATTTTTTATGCTGAATTGTCTACAGGCAAGATAAATCAGCAAAATCTTTTACAACAATAGAAGATCTTCCCTCTTTTTTTTTCAAAAACATTTGTATTACATTAAGTAGTAACCTTTTATAGTTTGTCAGGAGAAGTATTCTACAATCAATACGCATCTTTTTAATTGGATAATAAACTAATAAAGGTAAAACTAAATAGGATTAAATGTTTGCGTCATTTAAAAATTGCAGAATAAAACTTCCTAAATGGCTTCGTGTACCCGCATTAAAGTTTCTTTTTTCAACACAAGTTTGGTACAAGGCAGGTTTAAATAAATCATCTGAGATTGCTGTTTTCGAGCAGTCCTCTTCTACATGTCTCAGTCTTAAACCGGGTTCGACAGCTCGTAAAACGGTTAAATTACCATAGTTAACAAACATACTGTACACAGACTTAAGAGAAAGTTTAGTCAAATTTCCTATGGAAATATTTGAGTCTTTCAATCTATTAAAATCATATATTTTCACTAAGGATATATGATCGTTGCTTCGCAGCTTATCTAAAAGTTTATTAAAATGCTTCGGTAGATCATTTAAATTTTTATCCGTATGAATAATCGGAATGAGCTCTTCAATTTTTTTCCGCACTGAAAAAAAAAAAAATGGCATGAGAGATATGTACTGTAAGCCATCAAGTTCTCTCAACATAAAAATCAAAAAGAAAATTAACAAACCTGAGCGATAGTCTTTGACATAAAAACTAATATGATCTGTGTTGAGGTCATCATAATGACCGTAATTTTTATTTATGTCCATTTCCTTTGGCCTAGCAAAGTCTTGATTGTAAACTATTTTAGGATCATATTCAGAAAAAGGTATGGGGCTAAATATTTGCCATTCCTTTATGGTGTTCATACGGACCTAAAATATCGAAAAGATGACAAAAAAATGTTGACACTAATATTTGCAGAGAGGTGATTAAAATTGTGTATAAAGCCAAACAATAAACAGCTGACATCACTTACTCTATTTAGATAATCTTGACGGATTTCCATACTGCTTGTACAAAAGAGAATTAAATTTTCTAACATAAATTTTTTAACAACTAAATCTAGGACGGCGATTTTGAGAATGCCTGAACTCAGGCCTATAACTTTATCGTCTACTTTTTTTTTTGATGTCAAAAGTGTTTCGTCAGGTAGTTTAATGGAAAGCCAAGAAATTTTGCTTCCGTCCTTTTTAAATCGATCAGAATGTTTTGTCGCTTGTTTCTTTACTTGAAAATAAACATCGTTTTTGTCTCCTTTACCAGGTTGATTGGCTCCGTATAGCAAAACCTAAGAAATAAATAAAAACGTTAATGTTTATTCTTTTAACAAAAGGAAAAAATGAGTTAGTAAGCTCAAACTTACCAACATTAAATGGGTTTTGTCTTTTTTCTCCATGCAAACTATAACGTAATTTTCTATGAATCTTAAAACTTCTTCTCTGTTATTTTCATTGACAGCAAGCACAATATTTACTCTAGTATTTTCAGTCACATAAGGCACTGGAATCAATTCAACTTTACCTAATGGTTTGCACATTTCAATTCTAAAAAAATAAATAATAAAATTGGAAACTGTGAAGAGAACTTAAACTTTAAAAAGTGATACTTTAAAAAGTGTTTTACATTTACAAAAAAAACCATTTTTAAAATTTGAATTTTTATTCTTTTTATGGTGTATTTTCACCTTTTGTGGGTTTCTCTGCTTGTTGATACATCCTTGAAAGCCAAATCCAAAATATAATCCATGCCTCTTGCAGGGTCAAACTTTCTATACCCATTCAATAAATGCTTGAATTGGAGTTGATTGTCATATTTTGACTTAATATACTGAATAGAAGCATTTACTGCATACTGAAACAAAACAAGAACTGAAAATAATTAGTTTTCACTAACATTAAAAGCAGTTTTAAATTCTTACTTGAATATCAATCAAATTTACACCTTTCAAATCTTCAACATTATTAAAATCCGATTTAAGGAAAATCTGTGCTTCATTAAAATAATCCCACCTTAGAAGGTCAAACCTGTTACTTGCTTTGCTAGGAGGCTGGTTGCCAACAGGCCAATTTGAGTTTGACGTGATATTCTCAGGTAATTGCGCCGAAGTGTTCAAAATTGCATGCCTCACAGATGATATTTCTAATTTTGTTCTTAGCAAATCAACCTATAAATTATTTTTTGATCGCAGTTAATCAAAATCACATATCCTAAAGAAACAAACTTTACATCAAGATTAGGCTTGTTATCTCATCATCTTAAATTATGACTTCCTTTGGAAAAAACACAAGTCGTAATATGATTGCAATTTTAAATTAATTGATAAATTACTCTTTAACTGCTGGTAATATCATGAAAGACTAGTTTTTTTTAAAAAAATCATTCCAATTACCTTAGCAAAATAAATGTGCAATTTGTACATTACTTTAGCACTTTTGATTGGCCAGACTGTTACAGCTCTAACAAATGCTTCATTTTTTTCCAACATTTCAAATTCAGAATTTTTGGTAGGTTCCAAAAAATAATAGGAATGTAATTTTAAGCCTTGACTGCCATCTGCACATGATAGCCCTGATGAGTGGATGATGCATCTTCCCACATTTGCATCATCTGAATCAGAAAATGCATTTTTCACACACCAATCTAAATTCTGAATTACTTTCTTTAGAACTAAATTTGAAACTAACACTCCAGCATCTGCAAACACAAGTAAAATTAAATTAAAACCATTTCCACAAAATTTTAAACCTTGCAGTCTTACCTAATGTGCAAAAACTTGTCGCAGGTTCACCAGGAATTTTGCTTCCTCCATAAATATTTTCACTTACACTGATACTCTTAATGAGATTATACAAATTTCTACCCCTGATGTAGGTTGTGTCTCGCACTAAGAAAAAATAGTCAAAATCATCTAAATAATTATCTGCAATATATTTCAGCATGTGAAAAGGTTTAAGGATGAGTCTTGTATCTGAAAACTGAACTACTCCATTTAATTTGACGTCGCTTTTTGCTCTGTTGGGTTCTGATTCCATAAAAAAAACGGTTTTATCAAAAAGATGATTTGTTGTTTTGTTGAAAGGGATGCCGTGATCTTGTATAGTTTTCGGCGATGTCAAAACAGCTGCAAATAACTTTTCTCTAATTCCCAATTCCGTTTTATAATACCTAGGTCTTTGAAAATCTTGCGGGGTCTTTTGAGCTTTAGAGGGTTTACCGGCCAAATTAATTACGGGTTCGTAATCGTCCTCACTAATTGCAACGGATTGCTCGGATTTCTTAATGTCCGCCGAAAAAGTGCACTGGTTTTGAACCAACTGAGACATAAAAGCGCTTAGACCCACGCCAAGAAATAAGCCGAAAATTAAAAAAAAATGATTTCGAATGCCAGAACGAATGCATTTGTATATAAAACACATGATTTTTTTTTACGGTAAAAGGATGTTAAATATCTACTGAATAAACAGAACAAACTGACAACCGCCATTACAAAGTGTTTACAAAGATTTATCATCAGTTCTGCCAACATTGACAAGTTTATTCAAAGGATAGAGGGGCAAGGGGCTGTCGAAATCTTTTATGGAATGGAATATACGGGCCCAAGTATATTATTATTTTATGCTTCCGAAAATTTTTTTTTAAAAAATAACATGAGTGATGCTGGTTTGTTTTAAACTTCAGTTGTAAGATGGGAATATTCCCCGGGAAGAAAAAATTAATTCCCGGGAATTTATGGGAATATTCCCCTGATAGTAATTGGGAATTTATTGCGCCTATGTTTAGCTTATGGAAATGTCTTTTTACTCGAAAACCGTCCACTAAAATGTTTAAGCTGAAACTAGATTTTTTTCAAATATTATAAAATTTCTTACTTTAATTAGGATTTTTAGCAATTAAGGCCTTATAATAGAATTCTTTTTTTAGATTTGGCGAGTATTTCACTAAAAAAGCCATTTTTTTCTACAAATAATACTTCTTAAGCAAATTTTCAAAATTCCCAAAAATTCCCGGACTTTGGGAATATTTCCGGGAATATAATAGGGAAATATTCCCCTGAAAATAAATTCCTGGGAATTTTAAAACTGTAGCTGTACTACCTCTACTAAAGCCCTATAAAGAGCTCTTATTATTGCATTATTTTTTCAGACCTTTTGCATGTATGAATAGAGGGTAGCCAGATCGGCCATTTTGAACAATGTTGCATTTTTGAAATATCAAAATTTTGGATGCTTTTAAAGAGTTCAGAATTAGAGGTTTAGACCGATTAGCTTTTAGGAACCAATGCATGAGATATGTCGCCTATTTAAGAAAACTAGTCGCCACCACCTTCCCCTAGGTTGGACTGACAAAAGTGCAACCGCTTAGTCAGACTGTGAACACTGTAGCAGTGTTTTTATTTTTCATTGGATTTCATTTAAAAGAAAATTTTACGATTTTTAAAAATAATTTTAATTAAAAATATGAACACTGCGGCAATCATCATTAAAAATCGTTCTTTTTAAAAAAAATCAATTTTTGCTTTTAAATTATTTAAAACCGTGATAAGAAGTTACAATGGCACAGATCTAAATTTTTACAAAAATCACATACTATAAGAAAAAAATGTTCTTTATTTACAAATAAAAAGCTGGAAACTAGTGAAAAACATGTCACTTGAACTGAACTTTCTTTTTTGTATTAGCAAGAGCTTTGTTCTAGAAAAATTTTTCCTGACATAAAATTTTTTTTGATTGATTTGACTTAAAAGGTACCAAATCTTTATTGATAAACTGAATTAATTTCAATAAATATTGTTTTCATTTTATTTCGCTTACATTATCCCGTATGTAGGTACACGACTATGAACTACAAGATGTTTTAAAATTCATAACATGGTAATCTTTATTAATTAAATCAATGATAAACTATCAATCAATCAATAAACAAACAAGTATACAAAAATCGCCCAAGGGCTCTAGTCATTTGACGGAAAAATACAACCAAGACAAAAGTTGTACCCTGACTTTATTTTCTCGTTCTATTTATCCGGCTTTCAAATATTTTCTTTGGCCATGTTTATTTTCCGCCGTAGAGTAAACAAAGTGCGTTCAACGGGGGAAAAATTTGAAATATTTTAACATTTAAACCATTTTTATGAAATAAATTTGTTTAAAGCAAGTCAGCTTCATTGCTGATAAAAAAGAAAGGTTTACAGACTGTAGACTACATAGGACATTGGTTATTTAATGTTTCCTTTAGTAACAAACAAATTTAACTTAAACTTTTAAAAAAGAGCAAACTAATTTGAACAACATGAATTTTAATAACTAAAAATTAAAAAATATTCATGTTTTTCAAACTTGATAAACACACGACTTCACATTCTGCATCCTGAACAGATTTTTCATCATAAGCATATTCAAAAATAATCACTATTAAAGTTCATGATTTAAATTTTTGCATATCAAAACTAGGGATCCGTGCAAATCGTCGAATGTCAGATGGTCGAAAATTTTGTTCGACGATATTATCGTCAAATATTTTCGACGTTTTGATTTACAGGTATTTTTAAATTTTAATTAAAATAAATTTTAAAAAACGAAAAAAAACCAGAAATTTAAGTCGTTGAATTCTTAGACGATTTGACCCATTTTGTAATTATTTCTTACTTGTTATTTTTTATTTTTAATGTTTTTTTTGTTGGATCAAAGCATCGAAATTTTAAAAAACCGTTTCCTTTTTAGAAGATGCTAATAACAACAATTGTAATGACCATTCAAAGTTAAAAAATAACATGAATCCTAGACTTCTCCTAAAAAAGAAAGGCTTTTTAAAATCGTCAAAGAATTCAACAACTTAAATTTTGGGTTTAATTTCTTTTTTAAAATTTATTTTAGCTAAAAATAACAAAAACCTGAAAATCAGATCGTCGAACAAAATTTTTTACGATCTGGCCTTCGACGATTTGCTCCTGACCCCAAAACTGAGCCCGTAATTTGGCATTTCTTCTTCGGTATTTTTCTTATCCATATAACTCACATTATAGCATTAATTTACTCTAATGTAAACTATGAAATTATAAGTCGGCCAAATAATAAGGTAAAATGTAAGTTTTCAGTCTTCACTGCCTTGCGAGTCGAAAATTCAGTTTAACCAAATGTAGGCGTCTGCTCTTAGTTGCAATTAAGGCCACTTTAACTGAATTTTGTGCCCAAGGCTATTTTTTACAATTAGAACAGGAGTAAACCTTTTAGAATGATATTTTTTTAAATCAGTATGAAAAGATCACCCGGAGGGATAATATGTTATATATCAAAATTAGTAGAAAACTTTTTAAAAATCCCATCCGCAAATACTTGTATGGATCAAATTACGTCTTTGCTAAGTGTTTGCTTGAAATAATAGAAAATTTCACATCTACTTATTCTAGATTTATTTGATTCAAAAAATCATCCACGGTAGATATATTTTTAGAAAAAGAGGATAAGAGAAATATCGAACAAAAGATCAAAGCGAAACAGACTTGTGGCTCAGGAATCTCAAGATCTCATCTAGCTAATGTTGATCGTCGAGTGATAGTTGATCCAGCTGAGGAACCGAAGGTGCAACTCCTCCAGCCGCTCCTTCTTCGGACCCAGTCAAATCGGCAGAAGGTGGGATGATCGGATTTCCGCCAGCATCGAGTTCTAGAGCAGGATCGGCCGTTGCTTCTGCCAGATTCGTTACCGATTTCGACTTGACGCACTGTTAATTATGACAAAGGAATATTAAAATCCCATAAGTTTAAAACTTGAACGAAATGTACAAAATGAATCTTACTTGGAAATCTACGTGTCTACTTTTCGCTTCTTCCTTTTCCCAAGACATGTGAATGAAAGGTCGTTGAACGTAGTTATATATAACTTCGGCTCGACCTCCTGCACGTTTTTTGACCTTTTCTTTATAAGTGGGGTAACCCTCGATTCCTAGTCGAATTTTTTTAAGTCCTCTATCTTTCATTACCTGCTTCGCTACGTCTCGATTTTCGATATATTTAAAAAATCGGTACATCGCAGTACTGTGAACAGCTACGCGAAAACAATTCAAAAATTTAGCAAAATCATTTGTAACGTCTAGCTTAAATAGATGTATATTTACTCTGTGAATATTCCTCTCCCATCTGAGGAGGATACTCTTCGTCCCAATCGACTACGTCTTCGTCCAATAAATTGACAACATGACACTCTCTATCTCCTCTTTGCGCTGAATTGACCATCAAAGGAAATATTAATTCTTCTAAGAACACTTCGAATTGCCTGCGAGCTCCTTCGTTGGAAAGTTCGTGCAAAAGTCCTCCTAAAATTTTGATCTACACTGTAAACAAATCTTTGTCAATTAATGCTCCAGAGCAACATTTGTTATATTATTCTTACGCAAGTTGTGACATCGAACAGTATTAATATCAAAAGGTACTAAAAGGTAATCGCAAGCCTCCCTTAATTCTTGAACTGATACTGTTGGAGGACATCTGATAACTCGTCCTTTATAATAATCCAGAATGGCTCTAAAAACTGTGGCAGATATTCCATCAGCAACTTCATATTCTCCTCTTTCATTTGGGTGAGTAAATTCGAGTCCAGAGCTAAACATTCTTCCCAGCATGGTATTAGGATGTGCCGTAAATAAAGCAGGGTCTAAAACAAATCTAGTGTTATCAACCACTAAAGTTATTCGTTCTTCTGCTGCAGGCGCCATAGGTTGGGTCTCCCGAACTTGACTCTTTGAAGAACTCACGGAGTGTTGGCTTCGAGATTTATTTCTGGAATGTAAAATTTCAGCAAAAATTAAAACATCTTTACAGTGAAATGAGTGAATTTAAAAACAAAAAAAATTAAGTAAGGGAATACTCCCTACTCCCTACTAAACCCTACTTCCTACTTTTTATCATTTTTTCAGGAAAAATTTAAACTTTACAATATTTACTTGTTAAACAAATAACACTTTGTAATTGTCAACGTAATTATTACCCAATCTTGGAGGTAAAACATGAAATATCAATTTTTACAAGTATCAATAATTTTCTTAAAATTTCTGAAAAAAAGTATTCTTTTAAAAAAAAATTTATTTTTAACATTTTCACAGAATTGTAAATATCAAAATAAACTTTAAAATTGCATCTTCTTACTTGATTTGCTTTAGTAAGTTAAAACCTGTTGAAAGAAAGTTTAAATTTAAAAGAAAATCTAAACTTTGACAGGCTGTTTTAAACTTCAAAACAAGATGAGACTCCACCCAACTCTGCCTTATTCAAAATAAACAAGCGATTTTTGTACTTGCAAGTTCAGAAAAGTTGATGAAATACAGAGAACTTTAGATAAAACATGTCACTTGATATGCTGACTCACTTATTGTTACAGTCCTATTATAATGGCTCTTTCAAGTGCACTGACCAGCCCTATATACTCATTTCGCCAGGTATTTTTGAAAGTGCATTACAAAAAATTTACTGTGTTATCTCAACTTTTAAAATTCCATATATTTCATATAAAAAATTAAAGGGATCTGGAATTTACCAATGTTCAATATAGTAAAATGCAGTATTTAAAAATAAAAAAAGGTTTGATTGATTACTTGCCTTGGTGAGTTATTTTGCAAGGATTGTTTGGGGGTTGAAATAGAGTTGGATCTAGAATCGTTTCTTCCGTTGGCAGAGTTTTGTCTCTGAACTAAACAAGGTTTCGGTGTGGCAGAAGGCCCATAGCTCATTCTGGTCTTGAAAACCCTACGTCTTCTGTCATCCGAATCAATATAATCTTCTGTATCACTGCTACTGTCTCTCTCGCAATAAAGAGGTCGATCACGATCTTTAGTGTTATTAGACATTTCACTCCCGGAAATACATATGCTAGAACAACAAATTTGTTCGCGATTGAAATTTGAGAACAACTCGAATTCGCCTGTTCTTACATCCAGCTGAAACTAGAAGTAGGACAACAGTATTTTAGTGATATTACCTTTTCAAATTCCATTAAGCACTATTCACATATATTTTACTTACATGTGTAAACAATAGCGCAATCCCCTAAAAAATACAAGTCAACTCTTAAAAATCGTATTTTTCTACAACATATTTGAAAGAAAAATAGCCTTTTTCTTCGGATGGTTCTTTAATCTTTGCTTTCTAGTATATGATGAAACGAATTGATGGACGGCCATTTAATTCGGTTTTGCCAACATAATAAAAATAAACATCAATTTGCCGCGCGGGCAGCATCGACTCTTTATTTGCTTCGCGGTTTGAGTTTTCAAACACTTTATTTTTAAAAGGCTTTTTCAACACTCGGGAATTTGCCTGCCCCAAGAGTTTTTCAAGTCGTCAAATTGAAATTATAAATATCTAACTATTAAAAAATATCTTAGAGTGCAAGAAACGAAAAAGACTTGCCCGTTTCGACTTTTTTAAGACTCGAGCTTCAAAACCCGAAGACAGGGCTCGATAGGCGACTTCATCATTTTTGCCCCTAATATAGTAATTTACTATTTCTGGACCTTCCATCAATAGGTTGGCATTTAAAACACCGTGCTTTTTTAAAATTATTTTTGTTTGAAGTTCCAACCCTGCTGCTTCAGATCACTTACAAAGAAGAGCTTTTTACCTAAGAGGCAGTTGTAATTAAATAATTAATTAATTAAAAGTTAATGGTACAGTAAAACTTCCATATAGTAAATCTGAAAAAACCAAAAAAAAATTCACTATATAGAGGAATTTATTAAAGGGAGTATTCACTAAATCGAGGTTCAGGTTTTAAAATTTATTATAAGGAGGTTTTTCAGGGGAAAAAATTACCTGAAATATTAAATTTAAAAAAAAAATTTTTATTTATACAAACCTAATTAAAAAAGTCGGTAATTTTAACAATTTTTTTAAAAAGTCGGTAATTTTTAACAATTAAAGAAATACCTTTACAAGTTAAGTCGACGAATTCACTAAATGGAGGGTCAGTTTGGAAAAATTTGTTATAAAGAGGTTTTTAGGGGGAAAAAAGTTTTAAAACCAGACTTTAAGGGGGAAAAACGCCATT
The DNA here is from genome assembly GCA_023512825.1 of Liposcelis brunnea. Lineage (NCBI taxonomy): Eukaryota > Metazoa > Arthropoda > Insecta > Psocodea > Liposcelididae > Liposcelis > Liposcelis brunnea. Next base: position 24,545,973 of record CM042073.1, read on the forward strand.
TTAAGCCATTTGGATCATTTTCAAAATTCATTATTTAGAGGGTCGGCCCATGTCGTCTTAGATTTTCATTCATTAAAGGGAGGTAATTTTACATGTAAAATACCTCCTATCTCAAGAATCCAAAAAAAAATTTACTATATAGAGGAATTTACTATAAGGGAGTTTACTATATGGAAGTTTTACTGTATTAAACTTCCGATTAAAATTAAGAATTTTAAACAGATGCTACCCCCTCCAAAAGAAATTAAAAGATAAAGACAGGCACTGTTTAAAACTACAGGAAAAAAAAAAAATTAAAAACAAACTAGATTATTACGACATGTATTTATTTTGAAGAACCGTTTACAAAAGAACAACATATTGTATCGTTTGAGCAATTATCTCACTAGTTATGCATACAGGCTTGACTATCTGTTTTACCAGAAATTGTTCACAATAAAAAGCGACCCTTTATTTCTTACAGTTTTATTGCAAAAAGTTTTTTCTATACAAGTTCCCCTCGAGATTTTTGCAGTTGTAAATGAGAGGATTCCATTTTTTTCAATTTGAAGACATTTAATTTAAAATTTTACAAAAGTTTTAGCAAATAACGAAAACCGTAAAAAAAGTAGGGATTATGACCCTAAATTGCTATTTTAAAAGGGAACTAATTTAAAATAATTTTTTTCCAATTTTTGACTAACCATTTTTTGTATTAAAGCGAGCTTTTACAACGTTATCAAATCTCTTTTTACTGCTCAATAACTGCTATTTGGCAGAGTTTTATGCTGGATTTCAAAAAATGTTTTCAAAGTTTTGTAGCAAAATTACATATTACTAACACTTCCCGTTAAAAATATTCTTAACGGGACGGGTCATACGTACGTAATGATAAATAAAAAAAGGACAGGAGTAACCGAAAGCTTTTACAGTTTGTAATAGCGGATAGTGGATTAAAAGTTCAGGAATAAACTTTTGAGCATTCATCCCTCTCCTTTCCAAAAAAAAAAAAAATAAATAAATAAATAAATAAAAAATAAAAAATGAAATTTACATTTAAAATGCAGATAAATCAGTTTACCTCGGACAGAAAACAAAACAAACTTTTTACGTAGATGACTGATATTTTCAATTTCTTAGTCCAATAATTTACTCAGAAACGAAGGTGGATTCAGAGAAAGCAATAAGACGTGTTTTTCCTTAAGAGGTCACTACCGACTTCGAAAATATTACTGCAATCAGTCAGTAATGTCAAATGGGGGGTTCTCAGTATACGTGGGTTTAATTTCCTGTTCCAGTGAGAGAAATTATTCCGCTTGGGGAAAAACACTTGTATAACAAGAATCTCTCTAATGATTAAAGGATGGCGCTGCAATATGGAATAAAATTTTTTATTCTATTCTTAAATATGGTTTGCTACTCTGTGTCAAAAGAGAGATCCAAATAGTGAATTTTTTGCATAAAAGAGAAAAAAAATATAATGCTTTTGATCTTATCACATTTGTGCTGTTTTTGTAAAAATCCTATCGCACTTCATCGTTTGGCCCTATTCTCGACCTTCACTGGAGGTTCTACACTTCCGAGTGAAAAAATACGTCTTACGGCTATAGCATCTTCTAATAATAATTTAAAAAGAATTACAGTTCTCTGAGCACTGAGTGATGGATAAATCGTAAGAATTCCGGTTAATTTCTCACCAAATTTTTTTTAAAAAAGCATCATCCTTGACTATATAATAAGTAATTAAAATTACATTAAATTGAACGGATTGAAAATTTCATTTTCAAAAAATAAAATTATCTTTTTTTCGTACAAACAATGGGATTTAAAAAAATTGCACTTGAAGCTTTTTTTCATTTAAGAAATGTTAACTTAAGAGTCAAAAACGAGAAATATTTTTAAATTTCCTGCAAAAACATTTTTTTAAAAAACGCTGATGATTTGTTATATCATTTTTAATCGCATACGTTTTATATACATCAATTCTTATAAATTTCAAACAAGATATCTAATAAGAAAAAAAAATGAAAAATTATTGACATGTTTATATCAGTTTATGGAACCAAAAAACTTTCTTAAATCAACTCAGCAACGTTTCGATTTATTACACAAATCATCAGGCTACAGTCAGGATTTTGTTGTTTTTTGATTGTAGCCAGTAGCCTGGTGATGATTTGGATAATGAATCAAAACGTCGCTGAGTTAATATGAAAAAGTTTTTTAGTTCCATAATCAATATTACAAGAAATAGGAATGACATCTAATAAAACAAAATGAAAAAAATCGAAAATTAAATGAAAATGTTTTTTCAAAGCAATTTGAAAGGGGCATTCGCGATAAATTAGATACAACATAATCTGAAATACTAAAATAGAATTAGAACAAAGAAAACCGAAGTCAAATTTACGAATAGCTTACGAAAATTTTTGGGTTTAAGCTTCTACAAAATTATAAAATATTACTATTTACAAGTATCGTAAGTAAGATAAATAATTCTTTCCTTTATGTTACAATTAACCTATTTTTTTGGGAATGACATGTTCGATAGATTAAATAAAGTAAGAAATCACCGATTTTGTTTCACAGTTTTACTTAAAAATAACTTTTATTAAACCAGTCTTCTAATTTTAAATATGAAGAACAGCCACCTAATAAGTAATTAACCTAAGCTAGTCACACGGGTTAGCCTCACCATCGAGAATTATTATGAAAGTTTAAAAATTTTGCAGAAAAAGTGAGGATCACTCAGTGCCACTAACAATAAGTCCGAAGCAAATCTTTGTTATCAACATTTAAACCATGCAGTATCTTAAATTTTGCCCAAATTTTGGATTAGATAAAAAATTTTGTTATTCCTCAATACAGGTTTCCTACTTCTGTGATTATTCGTTAGCTAAAATTTAGGACTTAATGTTCGGACAAAAAAAATTTGTACGTGGATACATAGTATATCAAGTAATTTACTAAAAAACTTAATCACAAAATTTTAACTCCTTCTGGAAAAAAGTAGGTGCCCAAAAGTCAAATTTATTTAGACAAAAAAAAGTGGCCAAAATTGTCAGTGTAAAATTGAAACGAAATTTGAGAATGACCCTTAAATAACTCGTGGTAAATGGCCAAGAGATAATTGGAAATCCTTTTTCTATTTGCAAATAATTTTAATAGAAAACAAAAATGTTTCAGGCTTTGAGCATGAGAACGACAGAATTGAACTGAAACATTACCTCAAACATTTTCAAAGGCAAAATTTTATTAATTATTATAATTAATTGTAAAAAGAAAAAAAGATGTATTAACTGATGGGAAAAAATTCAATCAGTCAGTTACATTTAGTTTTATAAAGCTTGCCTTTTAAAACCTGGCAAGTTGTACATACTTCATTCGTTTCAGTCTTAAGAAACATATTTTTTAAACAATTTATTTCATTTTTTTTTTTTTTGCATTCTTCCTTATTTTTTCTATTTGGATAAAAATGCAACAAATTTTATATATATATTTATCACTAAAACGAAGTTATAATATGCAGTATGTGAACCGGAGTTAATATCTGCGGCCTCCACATATTCTTCCCTTGGGGAAAACTGTGTTTTTTGATGAAATTCCAACAATTATGTATGATATTACTCTTTGAGCAATTAAACTTATTTTATGAATTTGATAGTATTATCACTTTTCTTGATGGTAATTTTTAGAATGAAAATCGATTGTAAAAGAAGAAAGTTGTAAACATTGATAGTGATAATGATAATAAAACGCATTACACACAAATGAAAAAATATTGAAAATCAACTAAAAGCGATGAGCCAACTGGAAAAAGAACTTGATAGTTGTAATAAGTTAAATAAGAACATAAATTACTTGCGAGACTAAAAAGCAGTGAACGAAATAAGAGACATAGAGGCCGCTGAAAATAACCTTTACAAATTAATGCGTACCACGTCAACCGGGACCGATCGATTGGCGGGGCAAGGCAGTAGATTTTCCAGCCTGAACGAATCTCAAGACGCCGTTCTCGGAGATTCGACATCAAAATCTAAGACTAATAACTTTGTTTCTTCCGTTCCGTTTCTGCTACCGACGGCACAAACTAATTTCGTTTCGTTGGCTCGAATCCTCCAAACGACTCCGCCCGATCCTCCCGATTCGAGTGCTACTAAATTTCGAATAAATTCGCCAGTCTTCACGTCCCACAGCTTTACTGTGCCGTCGTCGGAAGACGTTATGACAAAATTTTTGTTAAACTGAAGACAAGTCACAGCAGATTGGTGCTTATATTGTCCTAGAAAGAGTTCCATTAAATTAGGTTCTTGCAAACTAAAAAATAAATTTTTAAATCTAACCTGATAAAGTTTGAAGGCACTGTCCAGTTAAAATATCCCAAACTTTAACAGTCGAATCTGCGTTCCCGGAAACTAAAATATTATTTCTTAATTCCATTCCGGATGTTAAACTTTGATGACCCATCAGTGTGTGCCTACAAGCTCCGCTTTCGACTTCCCACACTCTGATGCTGGTATCTAATGAACCGCTAACTACGTGAACTCCGTCGAACTAAATGAACAAAGACGTGGTACATGAATAAGTGAATAAATGAATAAATAAATAAATAAACAAACGAATAACTCGCATCGATTAAAAGTACCTGCAAGGAATAAACTCGGTTGGTGTGGCCTTGAAGAGTGTGAAGGCACTCTTCTCGCTCGGGATTCCAGACCTTAACCATGTAATCGTAGGCACCTGAGACCACAAGTTTTCCGTCATACTGAACGCAACGCACGGCCGCTAGATGACCTACCAATACGTAAAGGCACTCGCCGCTATCTATGTTCCAAACTCTTAGCGTTGCATCTCTCGATCCGCTCACGACTCTGTAAAACGTTTTACAAGCTTGAAAATAATACATCGATTCGGAAATTTTATCAGAAATTGATCGACCCTAAGGATATTTTTTATTTGCTTATGCTGTAAAACATATTTACTTGTTCTGATGCAAATGCATGCATCGGACGGTTGAAGTATGACCGTAAAGTGTATGAATGCAAGTTCCCGATTCGGCATTCCAAACTTTAAGAGTCCTGTCGGTAGATCCTGAGATTATTATACTTCCTGCCATTTGAGAAGACCAGACTCCGCCCGTATGACCGACCAAAGTTCGGAGGCACTGAAATAGAAAAATTAAAAGGGATTAAAAATTTTTGACAAAATTAAACAACGTAATTAAATCGACATACCTTTCCAGTGGTAGCAGACCAAACTTTAAGCGTGTTATCGTCTGAGCCGGAAACAATTCGATTACCGGAAAATTGAAGGCACGTGATTACATGATCATCGTGGCCTTTTAACACTTTCACAGCCTTAATGGGTCTAGTTCTCCAATTCATTTCTATTTTATGTTGTCTCATAAATGCGGCTTTCCAGGGTGACGAGATATTTACGCTCGACCGTTGCCGTCTGCGATGCAAAACTTCTCGGACGTCTTCTATTCCGGCTTCGCGACATTTTTCTCGCCACAATAAATTATCTTCTGCCAGAAATCGCCACGTTTGACAAGTCTGGGCAGCTCTTAGCAGATCTGTAGGTTCCAGAAATGACAATACATACAAAGCCAACTGAAAAGAAAAGATATAGACTTGTTTAATAAGGCAACTTGCACAATTGATGAATGCTGGCAAAAACCTTTTCATCCTTGTTTTCCTATATTTAGTCACAAACAATCAGTTTCAAAAAAATGAAATTATCATTATTTATCATTATTGTCATTATTTTTTGAAGGCTTGTAAATGAGAAACAACATGAGTGGTGAAAAAAAAAATTGCTAAGCCTTTTTAATCAAGAAACTAAGGCATCTACTGCAAGAAGGGCGGATTGGTCATAAGGTAAACATTAATTTACCACCCTTCTTGCAGCAGGTGCCTCAATTATAAAAAAACTTACCTCTTTAGGCAAAAGTGAAATAAAATCCCTTTGAAACTGAGGTTCGATAACTTGCATTACATGTCGAACTTGCGACGGATTGCACAGCTCAATTAATTGATCAAGACCTAATAGTCTTTCTGCATTAGACCATTTTTGGAATTGGACCAACCAATCATGCAGTTCAGGTGGAGGATTATCTTTAGTAGGAATAATACAACGAGTTTTAGCTTTTTCTTTCCCCATACTAGAACCCCCTTCAGTCTTATTGCTCTCTGAATTTAACTTTTTACAAGAATTAACAGTATCAATATCTTCTGTCCTTAATGTAGAATTTTCATGTTTCCTTTTACGTTGGACATTTGATTTTGAACAACTCGGCCTTTGAGCCAATAAGGTACTTTTATGTTCATCTTCTGTAGGCACAGGGGAAGCATCGCTCCAAGACTCGTCCTCGCTCATTTCGTCCTCTTCGTCTTCCGAAAATACAGACTCCACATCTTCTCCGTCTAAACTTTTCTTCATTACTTTATTCACAACTATTACTCTGTTGCTGTCCGCTTCGTTTATTAAGTCTTGTCCGCTATCCGTCTGCTGTGCTACCGATTTCGACGTGCACGGTGGGGCCATTTTCTTTCTGGTCTCGCACTATAAACAAAACGAAAAAAAGATTACTTGTGCAAAAAATACCAGACGAAGCTCGGAACCTTAACAATTCCACTTTATAACCTTTCAGATCAAACGATTTCAATGTTCTCTTTTTTCGCTTTCTTCCAGCATATCTCTATGTCTGGGCACCGAAATCACCAACACTAATTTGCCACTGAGCCTTTGAGCACATTCTATTAACTTAACACACCCGATCACTTTCGATTATTAACATAGAGACAAATGACAGCGTAAGATTACTAAATTTGAGCATATTCAAAGTCATTGTGTCCGCTTCACTTCTCAGCTGCGTAAAGTTTCATACTAAATCTTGTAAACATAAAAAATGTGCTTTTTACAATTAAGAAACGTACCTACAAATTATTAGCAGGCAGCCATTGACCTTGATTACTAACTGCCAACCGAACAAAAATCATCCCAGTTTTTTCCCTGCTCCTGCTGCATGTAAATAACCGCGCTTTTTGAAACGATTATGTCGAGCTCGAGCATTATCTATCACCATTTTTAAAAACCTGCTCTCTTTAACTCGCATGGTATAAAATTATTTAAAACATTGGTTTTGAGGTTTTCGGGGTTTACCTCTCCAAAATATTCACAGTTTATAAAACCGTGAAAATTTCAAAGCAGAAGACAGGATCAATAAGGAGCTCAATAAGGAGCTCATGAGCCGTGATGGTCTTTCTGCTTGTTTGTTTCTTTTTTAAATTTACAAAGATTATGTTTCCCGCGTTTTGAGCAGGAACGTTTTTCAAAATTTTTTTTATTAAAATTTACGACTATGATCTAAAAACTTTTGTTGAAATCTTGCGGATTGAACAGAAAAGTTATATTCACGAATTGCAAAGATGGCAAATTTAATGTCGGAAAAATGAAAAGCTTGATTATGGTCGCGGTCGCGTGTTACATCTCGATAATAGATTTTTTCATTTAGAGGATTGTATTTTTGATTGGGATATTTTTAGAAATGTTAAAAAAATTAAGGTGAGGTCTTGCAAAAGACATTTTCAAGAAAGCTAATGTGTATCGTCAATATATGTGTCGTATACGTCAAGATTTTCATTATTATCACCAATTTTTAAGGAAATGTTAATTACGCCTAATTTTTCGCAAAAATGTTAACCATGGTCACTTCTTTGACGAGCTAGTTTAAAGTTGAAGAGCTAGTAAAGTGCGTTGTTTAATCGATGAAAAAATTTTATTTTTATAGTCGCAGATCGAGATCATCAGCAGTTTTCTCGTACTTGAGTTTTGTCTTTTCTCAATGCTTCCTTACATAATTTTTATAGTTCATCTCGATTAAAAAGGGATTCGACTCTAAAGGCTCCTCGGGTTACTCACCATGTTCGATTTGCTGAAAGTGCAATAAAGCCGTCAGAAGCTTCTACGGTCATGTACGATCCTTACGACGAGAGGAAAATCGAACATCCAACTACGTAAGTGATAATTTTGAGACCTGAGGATTAAGTTGCACTATCTTTGGTTTAAATTGTATTCACTCCAGTGTCGCATGTTTTGCTTGTGCAGCGCTCAATCAATTCCAAATCTGATGCAGTATACACAATTTTAATCCTCAGGTTTCGACTTGTTATCCTTCGTTTATGAAATTTTGAAGACTGAGAATATATTTTTATTATCAACCACATGAAAATGTATTAATCGCTAGATTTTTTGCAGAAATGCAGAAACGTTTTTTCATTTATTAAAAGCTGCACTGGGGACTGGAGTACTGGCGATGCCCAACGCTTTTTATCACGCAGGATGGGCTATAGCCATTGCCGGAGTACCTGCTATCGGCATCGTATGCACTTATTGCGTTCACATCCTTATCAAGTGTCAGTATGAAGTTTCCAAAAGGCAAATGTCCCCACTAATGGATTATCCCGCTACTGCCACTGCCGCCCTGATGGAAGGACCGAAACTATGCCATTACGCTGCACCTGCAGCTGGGTACATAATCAAATATTTTGAAAATTAGCGGAGATTTCTCGTCAATAGTTTTAATAGCTTTTGTTTCAGGATTCTAGTAAATTTTTTTTTGCTGACGTATCAAATAGGAACGTGCTGCGTCTACGTAATATTTATCGCTTCAAACTTGAAGGAAGTAATAGATCCTGTTGTGGAGTCGTGGGACGTAAGAATCTACATGGCCATAATTCTTCTTCCACTCATTTTAATAAATTATATAAGAAATTTAAAACACCTGGCTCCTTTTTCGACAGTAGCCAATTTTATAACTGTGATAAGTTTTGGAATTACTTTCACTTACGTCTTGAAAGATTTACCAGATATATCGGAAAGGGAATCGGTGGGACCCGTTCGAGGATGGCCCGTGTTTTTTGGTATCGTCTTATTTTCACTGGAGGCAATCGGTGTGGTAAGACTTTTTTTTATGACGATATAAGCGAACTTTAATCAATTTCTTCAAGAGCGTTTCGTTTTGCAGATATTGCCTTTGGAAAACGCCATGAAAACTCCAAAATCTTTTGGGGGACTTTTCGGAGTTTTAAACAGAGCAATGCTGATTCTGATTGCTCTTTACTGCTTGATCGGTTTTTTTGGATATCTAAAATACGGTGAGGAAACTAAAGGCAGTATTACTCTCAATATACCTCAAAACAAGAAGTAAGCAAGTAAAACCATGCTTTCTTTGGTCACAAGTTTTACAAACGAAAGCACCCTATTAATTTTCTCATACTAATATGCAGGCTCGCTCAGTCCGTTAAAATTATGATCTCGTGCTCGATTTTTGTTTCTCATGCCCTTCAGTGCTATGTAGCCATCGACATCATTTGGAACAAATGCTTGGCACGAAAATGCGAACCCGGTTGCAAGCGGTTATTTTGGGAATATGTTGTCAGAACTTGTATTGTTGTAATTACATGTAAGCTGCTTTAAAAAACCATTGCCTATTTTTAGTGCAAAATAATCATTCAGGTATGTATATTAACGAAAAATTCATTTCTTGAATTTTCAGTTACGTTGGCAGCAGCGATCCCGAATATCGAATTATTTATTTCGTTAGTAGGTGCCTTGTGCGTATCAATGTTGGCGCTGGTTTTTCCGTCCTTATTGGAAACTTCAGTTTTTTGGCATCAAAAAACCGGCTGCAGTTTTGCCTTCATGTTTGTGAAAAATTTTTTAATCATCTGTTTCGGCTTATTGGGACTTGCAATAGGTTCTTCGATATCTGTATCCGATATTCTAGAAAAGGTATTTTGAACAGAGAAAATATTTTTAAAGTAAAGATGAAATATTTATTTGTTATTTACAATAAAATAAACTTTTACATTTATTACACTAGATTTGTAAACAATATAGAAAAAACATTGTTAATAAAATAACTGAAGCATGCATTTTTATTTCATATGATTCATCGTTTAAAACTTTGGTTTGGTTTGAGATCATTTTATCATTGTCAAGGAATCAAATAATCAACGGCTGTAAACAAAAAAAATTAATTTTTTATTGCTTCTTTTAAAGTTGCTTACTTTTAAAAAGAATACTATATTTATAATTATAATATTTTACGAAAGTAAGGCAATCTGTATAAAAAAGGTACCGAGAAGATTCACACTCATAATCTACACTCCTCCTTTTGTGCAAACTTCAGATAAATTTCAATTTTATACCTACGTAGTTTAAATTAGAAAAATTGAAATTGAAATTAAATTGAAAAACTGATAAAATAAAATATCACGGAGGTAAGAATATTCCGAATGTAGCAGGCGCTGTAAAGGCAGGCATATGTCGGGTGGAACATGTTTTATTGTGGTGTTTACATGTAATGTTTTTCTTATGGGTATAGGCATATGGCAACGCCAATCACTAAAAAGGACCACCCTGTATATTGCACTGACCAAAAGAGATTGAAAAGATTTTGAGATTGTAAAAACTTGTGCTTTGAGTTTACATTTTGGTATAAAGCTATATAGCCTTTTCTTTTTACAAATGATATGCATTGGCTTATGCTTTATGTGCCTGTTACTTAATTTTCAAATCCAAACCAGAGTGGCTTTTTAGTTAACATATGTCGGCTTCTCTGATAATTTGCATTCTCATTATCGGATTTTACTAATTTCTCTTATAAAAAAATATGTAACAAAAAAACAAGTTTTTCAAGCAATAACAAGTATGAAATATAAAATAATAAAAATCATCTTTAAAAAAATTACCAACAAGTATTTATGAGTAGACAGTGGCGCCATTTAAAAGGGGCAGGCACCCTTAAATGGGGAGGGGGGAGTTGTTAGTTTTTTCCATACACGCTAAGCAAGCATTGCCAGATGCTTTTGTCCCCCCCCCCCCCCCTTCCCCTTACGATTTCGGTGAAATGGCGCCACTGTGAGTTGGTATCGTGTTTCAATCGATTTTTCCTGAATTTACACCTTGTCTTTTAAACCAAGTGCATCTTTATATTAAAAAATTGCGCTTATAACGCCTTGCCGGATATGAATTAGACTATTCGTATAAACGATATTGTAAAAATAAGTCTCGATTTAAAGAAACATTTCATTTATAATATCCAAGATGGAAACATAAGTACCGACAACAAGACCAAGAATCCCGCAAAATATCAAAAGCAAATCCTTTACGAGTATATATTTGCAGGTTCCTAGTCGATCCGGCCAATATACACAAAGTTCTATTACCGCAGGAAATGCGATCCCTAATGCGGAAAGACACAAAGCTCCGAACAGTGATATAAAAAGTCCTAGGTTCGGGATGGCAACTGCCAACAAGACTGAAAATAAAAAAGTAAATTAGAAGCAAAAAATCATGCTACAAAGAAATGATAATCTTAATTTTTGGGCTTACATGTTACAAGAACCAAACCAGTTCTTAAAATATACTCATAAAGCAAGCTGTGCTTGCTTTTTTCAAACTTCTTCCTCAAGTAAGTATTCCATATGATTTCTACAGGAACATAAGATTGCAGTGCGTAGGTTATGAAAATCGCAATAGCAAATAATATTTGAACTGACTGGGAAAGTCTAAAAAAAGATAATAATAATTTTACAGTAAAAATTGTAAGAAAAATTTTATGAAAATGAATGATAATACTTACACTTCTTCTAAAGGTAAGTTTAACGTAATGGAACCTTTAGAATCTTTCCCGTATTTAATATAACCGACGAAACCAACAAGAACGTACAGTATAATAATTACAGTCATTCCTATATTTAAAACTCCGCAATAGCCACCAAAAGATTTTGGAGTTTTCATGTTATTTTCCAAGGCGATAATCTAAAATAAAAAAAATGATTACTCTCAGACACATCGCTTTTCTCTTCAGGTCTAATAACCAACTAATAACCCGATATATTTTACCTTCGACCATTCATTTATACTCAGTTTATGGTGTAACTGCAATTAAAGTAACAAAAAGCACAAGCAAAGAGCGATAGAAAATGGAGGGTCTAGTGCCACGAAATTAGGCGTCAAAAAATCCAAAAAAAAAAATTAAACAACGCAAAGACCGTTAATGCCACGCGTCACATAAGTGAGTGTCTCCCAGATAAAAGTTTATTTATGGTTGTGTTTCGGTGTCTCTGCTCTGTCTCTGAGGTCTCTGACTCTGAAGTGTGACTTGTACTGATGATAACTGACGGTCGAAAGATTAAATATACTCGGGTTTTCGGGTTGACGTATTGTCAAGAAATTTGTACGAGCAAAAGTGATTATATGATTTATTTTGCTTGCATGCAGTGAGAGTCAGATGAGAGTTTCTTTAGAACAATTTATGGGTCTACCATGAGGAAAAACATATTTCTTTGGGGGTAAGTAGCCCTTTTGGTTTATTGGTCCTTTAAGCTATTTAAAAGGATGCTTATGGAGGGATGACCTGAGAATTAGAAAGATGCATGCATGGAAGAATCTGTTACTTATTTATATTATCGTTAGTGCTTCTACATCATCTGTATTTTCGTAATACACACATTAGATTTTTTATAGATTTTATTTACAATTCAAATATAAGTATACCAACTTATTCAAAGAATTTGATTCGGAGATGGGAGTGAATTTAATAAATAATTAAAAAAACAAGTTGCTGCTAATGTGCCCAAATAACCGGTAATGTGTTGCCATAAATGGCCGGAATTGAACCATGGGCAATGAATCAAACCATGAGAATAAGGTGTTCCACACAAAAATGATGGACCAGACTCAAATCGTTTATTGATGGCTAATTTAATTGATGTGTTCCAATTATATTTTGTTCAAGTCATAGTTAAATGTGCAACTTGTGATGATTTGAAATGTTAGTACTTTTAAGTCAAAATATTTAGGCTAGGATTTTATACATTTTTGAAAATAAGTACAAATTTTGTAAGCAGTCTTTATTGCTTTAATTTCAAGGGTCAGATAGCTTTAATGATGCCAAAATCATGGAGAGCGATTGTTTATAGCAGTCCATTTGGAATGATTAGTTCGGTTGTTCTTTGAACTATTGTAATTTCCAATTCACTCATGTAAATATGAAAAATTTATTGTATGTTGTTGCTTAAAGATTTTAAACTCTAGAGCTTTCTTTTGATGAATTCCCTTGAAAGAAAACTCATATCATCAGTGTATTCAAGAAAATCAACTCTAGATAAATAACAATAAAGGTTGTACCACTGGTTCAGTTTTTTTACATATAGGGGAAGTTGGGGTAAAGTGACATACTTTGCAAAAAAAATCTAGATTGCAGCGAAATCAGTTTCTTCAAAAAGTTATAATAGTCTATTTTCCTAGTCATATTAATGATGTTTCACAGGGAATGCTTTTCCGATTGTTATAATGAACCATGACGATTACATGGCCTTTCTTCAAAAACATGGTTCTATGCCACTTTACCCAATATAGTGTTGGGTAAAGTGACATAGTGGCATAAATGAGAATTCCTCTTTCATTGACCTTGCTATTAAAGGCGTCACCTATGGGCATTTTTTCGATGTTTTCAAATCGATATTTCAATTTCGATTTATGAAATTTTTAGGTTAAAACGGGCCAAAATATTAAAGAATTATATACTGGAAGATGTATTTTAATCTGAAGAATCGATTGAGACTAGGTAGAGCACTCAATTTTTCGTTTTTAAAAAGAAATTAAGGAAAAACGGATTTTTAGAATCTAACTTTGTCGAAAATCTATTTTTACACAAAAGTTATTTTTCCTACGCTGTAGAGCTGCAAACTACATCCTATCAGATGTATTTTAATGCAAGGAATCCGTTGGAATTTACAGACTTTAAAAATTCGGCCGCGTTCTAAAGATATTTGCATTTTTAAGATTCGCTTTAACGAAAAAAATAGCCGTTTTTTCGATGTTTTCAAATCGATATTTCAATTTCGATATATGAATTTTTCAGCTTAAAACGGGCCAAAATATCGATGAATTATATACTGGGAGATGTATTTCAATCTGAGGAATCGATTGAGACTAGGTAGAGCACTCAATTTTTCGTTTTCAAAAAGATATTTACAAAAAACGGATTTTTAGAATCCAACTTTGTCGAAAATCTATTTTTACAGAAAACGTTTTTTTCCTACGCTCTAGAGCTGCAAACTACATCCTATCAGATGTATTTTGATGCAAGAAATCCGTTGGAATTTATAGAATTCAAAAATTCGGCCCCGTTCTCGAGATATCAGGAAATTTAAGTTTCCGTTAAACGAAAAAAATGGGCATTTTTTCGATGTTTTGAAATCGATATTTCAATTTCGATTTATGAAATTTTTAGGTTAAAACGGGCCAAAATATTGATGAATTATATACTGGAAGATGTATTTTAATCTGAGGAATCGATTGAGACTAGGTAGAGCACTCAATTTTTCGTTTTTAAAAAGATATTAAGGAAAAACGGATTTTTAGAATCTAACTTTGTCGAAAATCTATTTTTACACAATAGTTATTTTTCCTACGCTCTAGAGCTGCAAACTACATCCTATCAGATGTATTTTAATGCAAAGAATCCGTTGGAATTTACAGACTTTAAAAATTCGGCCGCGTTCTAAAGATATTTGCATTTGTAAGATTCGCTTTAACGAAAAAAATTGCCGTTTTTTCGATGTTTTCAAATCGATATTTCAATTTCGATATATGAATTTTTCAGCTTAAAACGGGCCAAAATATCGATGAATTATATACTGGGAGATGTATTTCAATCTGAGGAATCGATTGAGACTAGGAAGAGCACTCAATTTTTCGTTTTCAAAAAGATATTTAGAAAAAACGGATTTTTAGAATCCAACTTTGTCGAAAATCTATTTTTACAGAAAGCGTTTTTTTCCTACGCTCTGGAGTTGCAAACCACATCCTATCAGATGTATTTTGATGCAAGGAATCCGTTGGAATTTACAGAATTCAAAAATTCGGCCGCGTTCTCAAGATATTTGTATTTTTAAGTTTCGCTCTAACGAAAAAAATGGCCGTTGAGGGGGGGGGGAGTGGGGGGGGGGTTTGAAAATTTTTACGTAAGCATTTAAAAATTAACAGACTGAAAGGACTTATAAACCAATAAAGGAAAACAGCATTTAAAAGAAGTCCAAAAAAATTTTTATGGATGGAAATAATTTCAATTTTTACGTAATATTAGGGGATGGGGGTTACAAGATTCTTACGAATGCTACACCCGGGGTGGAGGGGGTCGAAAATGGTCAAAAAAAGCCTAACGTAACATGTGTACGGCCCCTTGGACGTGAGGAGGCTTTGAGGGAAATCTGTCTTACACATACTGTAACATCTTGATACAAGTTACGGCAGACAAAAGGGGTGGGGCTTCTTGATCTGGTCTCATACAGAAAAAAAGAAAGCCAAGTATCATTTTAAAAAACAAGAAAATCGGTTCTTTCTTTTAATGTTTTCAATTTATAAATCATTTAACGCACCAAACGTTTTGAAGGCGTTTCATGTAGGTTTGAAGGTTTTAGTCAAAATGTTTCTGAGCCGTATCACTGAAACCCATCTAACGCTGAAACGTGTATAGTACGCTAAATCGTTACGTGTGCGTTTATTGAGTTCACCGTTCCCCCTGCAAGAGCTCCTTTTAATTTTTTTTAAAACTATTTTGGACCGCGATTGATCATTTACTATATCACGGTAATTTGTTACAAAAATACATTTTGCGACATGTGAATAGTACATAGACACGATCTGGAAAACTTGTATTCAGCCAAACAATGAAACCAATTTTGCATCACTTTTGCCTCGGACATGAGTTTTTCTGATCATTAAAAATATAATATTTTTCAAAATCACCATCAATCATGAGATTTTGCATTGGTATTTGAAACCGAATTGCATCAAAGCAACTTCCTAAAACTTTGTTCTCTTTATTTTAAAGTTAATGGTATTTTTAGCATTATTGATATAGGCTTACACTCGTTTTACTCCTTACGACAAGGTTTAATTGTCGCTTGAAAACAATCATCACCATTATAAATATGATTGACGGGAAAGGTCACACTTACCACTCCGACAGCTTCTAATGCGAACAAGGTCGTTCCAACAAAAAGAGGGAACCCTTTCAAAGTCCCGACAAATTCGACGGTATCAATGCTAGGAATGTCGGTAAACAGGTAATAGAGCACGATCCCTAAGCCCACAAACGTTATCACATTGGCAATAGTCGAAAGAGGAGCCAGCTTTTTCAAATTCCTCACGTAATTGATGAGTATAAGAGGCAGAAGTAAGAAGAGCATGTACAGCCTGAGACTTATCCCTGGAAAGTAACAATCCGTCACGTTTTTTATGTTGGTCGCCACGAACACGATGTACACGCAGCATATTCCCAATTGGTAAACGATGAGGAACGAGTCGACCACTATCCTGAAACAGGGCAAAAACCGATATCAGTTTGCGGACCGGGGGATCGGAAGCCGGAAAAGAAATTTCAAGCGTGTTACTCACGCGGAGTATTTGGCAGATCCCCGCAAGCACTGCGGCCCCATTTCGAGCGCTTTCTCCATCGAAACGGGATACGACAAAATGGGAACTTTTAATTTTTTGCATAATTCGTATTGAGCGTTGACCAATATGTGGAGACAGTAGGTGCAAAGAATTCCTATGAGCACGGTCGACACGGAAGCCACGATCAAACCGGCATTAAAAAACGCGTTGGGCATCGCCAGGATTCCGGTCCCCAAAGATCCTTTCAATAAATGAACCAGGGTCTCCCAGTTGCTGAAGAACCAAACATTATTAAGCTTTATTAAGAAGACCGAAACTCGTCCCGCAAGTTTTTATCATAGGTTATACCTACGTGGTCGGTGCAGGTCTGTTTCTGTAAAGATGGGGATCGTAAGGCTCAGTCGGAGAAAATCCGTCTGCATCCGTTTCGTTTCCTCGGCCTGCGTCTTCTTTTCTTGCCCCCAACATTTCGAGTTGTACTTCATCGTTTTCGGGAGATCCCGAAACTTCGTAATTTCCTTTCGCCATTTTCCTTCTGGAGGCAAAAAACACTTTAATACTAAAATTAATTTTTAATAACCATTAAAAATTAATTGGCCCTAAACGGTTTTCAAGGAAATGATAATGTAAGGATTCGGACTGAAACTGAGAGATCTATCGTCTCTTAAAATACAATTTTTTCTAATCGCGCCCGAAAAAGGTCAGACCAAAAGTTAAAACTTGTTAAATCATTAACATTTTTTAAAAAGGTGAAAAGAAGCACCTGTGTTTACGATTTTAACTAAATATATTTCCCTCACGTCATCGGACTAGTTTTGGCAAAAGATTGCAAATCTTCGATTTCTGTCGGCTAATAAATAAGATTGATGATGTTGTAATCGATTGAACGGAATCAATTGGCAATTATCATTATTAAACCGACTGGACTGGACTGATATCAATTTGTCGATTATTATTAATTTCGACGAGGAATTTCATTGCAATTGAAATCATCATCTGTTATTTCGACAGTAAAAATAACATCTTATTTCATCATATTTCATGATTCTTATCATTAATTCTTATTCGCTGCCCTCTCTCAACATTAGTATTGTAAAATTTTTAACAGATTAGTACTCGAGGAAAAGGCTTTTTGAAATAATGTCCACTTTTACGGAAGTCTTTTTTATTATTTTCGTTTCCCCTGAACCAAAATGCACCCGATCCGACCGCAATAAAGTTTTTTTTTTTTTTTTTTTTTTAAATTAAAATGTATAATTATTATTTTTAAAAAATTTGAACCTAACATTGGAAAAGGAAAAATATTCCCGCGTTATGTTTTACAAGGAAATGATTACGTCACGTCTTCGGTTTCGACGATGCACATGCTGCAGGGATATTTTTGAAACTTGTCAGGGAGAAAAAAGGAGGCCGCACGGAAAATCACGCCATATTAATCCCGTTTATTTTCTGTCCTTGTAAAAAGTAGTAATTAAATTGGGCTTGCATTGTAAGTTTCGATTAATATAAGTTAAAAATATAAAATAAAATGTTTCATACCTGGGAGCAGCTTCGGTCCTTTCCTAGGAAAAGGATTTTCCTTTTCTCAACGAGGCTCGATCTTTTGAAACCTCGTCGGTTTCTTTAATATTAGAATAAAACGAGCGAAACCGAAAGGTAATATTTTTTCTCGTAAACGAAACAGGTCATTAGGAATGAAACGAAAGCAATCTATCATTAGAACCCAAATCCCGATACGTTTTTTCCTAACCGACGATTTAATGTTGCGAGATCGATGACACGTGCTGCTTACAGCGACGGATTCGAAAGCTTTTAAAACCGACGAGACACCTCGATTCCTTTTCCAAAAGTTTTTTCAAAGCTTTTGTCGGCGCCTGAGACATCTTTGGGTAAACTTCGAAACGACTTTCCACAGCTTTATCTCTCTTTTTCTTTTTTCGGAGCTGAAAGGAAGGGGGAAATAAATGGCTCATCGTCAAGTGGTTTTTTTTAAAATAAAAAAAAATCAAATCTGATGAAAAAAAATTTTTTTTAAGTCGAGGGAAAGAAAAATTAATAGGGTTCAAAAACTAGTAAAAAAACCAACAACGCCTTCTTGTTGTTCGAGTCTCAAATATTCCAAAAATTGAGTAATTTTTACACTTTTGCTGATGCAGCTTTCAAACTGAATCGTTCCTGTTTCGCCGATCCGGAGAAAAAACTTGAGACATACATTTTTCACGGACAGACAGACAGAGGTTATGACCGATCCGAAAAACTCGATAAAAGCTCGGAATTTGCCGAAACAAAAAAAAAAATGGATTTTGGGACTTATAAAAAGATTTAGCGTTGTATATTAGGACAACGTGGGTGCTAAAGCAACAAGAGAGGTGCGACCCTTTAACACAAAAAACCTTATACTATCTAAATGAAAAAAAATAAATAAATAAATAAATAAATAATAATAAAATCCTCTGAATGTTAATTGTAGTGTCACGCCTTCGGCTCGATGGAGATGCGCAACTCGCTTTGACCCCTGCATAATAACTAAGAAGTTGCTTTTTATTAAGAATCCCATGCTATACAACTAAAATTATGCGAAAGCAATCATAAAAAACCGAAAAACGTTTGCAAACGGCAATGTTTTAGAATTTATTTGTCGTGACAGGAAAATGTATCGCCGTGCACGATCGGCTTCGAAAGCGGCTGCTTGGGCTATTTTCGATTCTTTGTTCGAAAATAAAATACTTTCGCTGCTTGTTTTTCGCTTCTAAAAACTAACTTTAAATGGTCAAGTTTCTTCTTCACTAGAATCGTTATTGAAAAATTTACTTGCAATGCATGCTGAACGAATTTTTTTTTTCTTATACTCTATAATTCCAGTCTTAAATGTAGTCGAGATTTTTTTATATTGGAAACAATAAGGTCGAATCAAGAAACGAGATGAAATAAAATTGAAAAATATTTAATTTTATAATTAGAAAATTGTAAAATTTAATTAAAATATTCTTCCGTTGAGAGTAATAATGGAAGCAGAAATGATTTTACTTGTGTTCTAAACCAAAATAATGTCTTTTTTATTAATAAAATTAATTTATTTATAAATTAAATTCTATATCACACATTATACAGTATGTAGGCGAGAAAAAGCGAAAAAAATATGGTTTCGTAACACTTAATCGGCCGTGTGATTTTTTTCTAAAAATCGAATATAGGTTTTTAATAGCTTTAAAAATCCTTCGCGTGGAGTTTGGCATTTTTTCAGATTCTTAAAGCAGATCAATTTAGTAGCGATTCGCCTTGGACTAATCTGTTTTCATTTCCGATCAAAAAAAGTAATATTAACTTTTTACTCGGCAAAGGTATTTTTTGAATTGAAATATAGAATTAAAAATTCGATTTTAAAAAAAATAGGACTAGAAAGAGGAAAAAGCTGGACTAGAATTTTTTATTTACTACGGATCGCAAGCAAAAACTAAATTTCTCTTTATAAAGGTGGCGATTAGAGTACCCGTTCCTATACTTATTCTATATTCATTCGCTATAGTAATTTACTAAAGGCTGCTAGAATATTTTTAAATTCTTTAACAATACTGTATAAAACAATCTAAATACTTTTTAAAATACATCAACAATTATTTTTTGTCCCAGGTAAAAATGAATCAGGTATCATCACCGACCCTGTGAGATTTTACTTAAATATTAATAATTTAAAGGACTAATTTCTCAAAATTTTGATACGGTAAAGTCATCATCCTTACCTAGGGCAAATATTCGGTATATATTAAATAACGGTAACGATAAATACTTATGATTTCTTACCCTGCTATTTTCATACACATCACAATAAAATACAGTACAATATAAAAATATTTATGTAAAAAGTTATAGTCAAAGAAGGAGGTAACACATTTAAAATTAGAGTGCTTCACGTGGCCAAACATTTGAGGAAATGCCCCTTTTTAAAAAATGTTTACTTGTCTGAATACTACGCACCGTTTTTTCCCGTCGAATAAGATGCTCAAGCACCTACATTAGAATATTCTCTCAAGAATATTTTAGAGGTTTCAATGAGGTTTTTAAATAAGAAACCGCATCAAATAATTCGATTGGCAAGGGCTTTTTCATTTTCGATCGATGTTCTTTTTTTTTTTTTTTTTTGGTATCGATGTCAGATATATGAAAAACGTTCACATGACCTCGGATTTTAAAACATAAAATACTTTGCAAAATTAGGATTACATTACGAATCGGAAACAAAAAAAAAACATTCAACATTTTTTCTTCAAGGAAAAGGTTTTTGCACAACAATTATTAATATACAATATATAACAAAACAGTTGATTTGAATTTTTAAAAAAATCACAGGAATGTTACCCGGTTAAAATACATAATTTTTCTTAAGGAACATGAAACTTAAAAAAGAGCAACAAACTAGTTCGACGATCCTGCTGAAAACCGCCTTCGATTTGACTTTTATTTTTCGTGCTTTTCAAGTAGATTGCTTACAAATAAAAAAATATTTCGGTTGTAACGAAAATAAAGGAAATCAATGTAATGTAATGTTTGGAGGAAAAAAACTGAAAATGTAAATTTTTTTTGAAAATCCTTTTGAGATTGATCTTACGGAACTATAAATAAGCTTTTAAAATTGGAAATCTGTTGCTCTTTTGCCTAAAAGCGACTTTTTACATTTTAAATGAAATCAAATCAATTTAACAATGCTCTGCTCCGATTTCGTATAACTAAATAAACAAAATAGAACACTTCGGTATCTCCAACGAAACTCTAGTATCAAGATAATTAATCCGTGCCTTATTACCTTAACGACAAAATGCTCACATCGGGATCGCGATATTAAATAACGAAAACGGGCAATTGTTAGATTAATTCAACAAGAAAAAATAACGAAAATCGAGTGAAAAAGAAAGAAACACAAGAAATAAATCTAAAATCACGACTGAAGTACAAGACTCGGATGGTCCACGATCTCGCGTTTTAAGGGATATCTGCTTTCATTTTTGACGAAGCAAAACTTTTTCGATTAGAAAGCTAAAAAGAGTCGTCTTCCTTAATTTGTACAAACTCTGGTAAAATTTAAAAAAAAAAAAAAAAAATATATATAAATAAATTAACAATCACTTTTTAATATTCTATATGGAAGACTAGAAGGATGAAATTTAAAATCCTTCGTTAGCAGATCCATAAAAAAAATTCTACACAGTAGAAAACGAATAAAAAAATTGGCAGCCGCTCGTCCTTGTTTTAGGAATGTTCCTCCTTGGTGAAAACCTCGACGATGTCTTTGAGGGAAGTGTAAGTTCCTACCACGAGTCCCAGGATGCCAAACAAAACGAGGGCTACGTTTTTAGCGCACATGAAGTAGAATTGAGTTCCGCTGTATTGGTACCAATACGTCGACTGTTGGATTATTGCGGGAAAGGCGATCCCGAGTGCAGACAAGCACAAGGCTCCTATCAGCGAGATGAACAGCTCCAAATTGGGTATAGCCACAGCAAGAAGGACTGAAAAATCAACCCGTTAGGTCGTTATCGATCCACTTGACGAAAGGCCGGATTTAAAGACAAAAGAAAATGGAAAAAGGCGGGGAAAAATGCTTACCCTCGAGACAAAAGGTGAAACCCGAAACCGATGGGTGTCATGCAACCTTCCCGGGGTCTCATGCAATTTCGTTTTGGACTATCGACGACCAGAGATTGGATTTTGGGATTTTGCTAAAAAAATGTCTGTCTCGTTATTGTTTATCCGTTTTTAAAAACTGGGAAACGTCGCGGTTAAAACACTTTTTCGATGATTTGACTTATGGAAACGAAGCAGCCGACCGAAAGGCCGAAGACCGCAAAGACCGTTAACGAGCCGTTCTTGATGCACATGAAGTAGAACTTGAATCCTTTTCGATGGTACCAAAAAGTGGAAGTTTCTATTAACGGCGGGAAAAACAGTGCCAGAAGCGATAAACAAAGTGCACCGATCAAAGAAATGAAATATTCCAAATTCGGTATTGCTGCCGCCATCACGACTGAAAAAATTTTATAATTTCCCTCTTTTCTTTTTTTAAAGTAAAAAACGAGAAATCTATTCTATAAGACAACCGCTAATCTATTTTCTACTTCGGCGGCCTCGATTAATTTTTACAACTTTTTCGAAAGGGGCCGAATCTAGCCGTTATTAGCTCTAGTCCAAAACTACATTAGGGGGGAAAATGCCAACAAAATAAAACCGTCCTCGATTGCATCGTAAAAAATTAACGCGATCCGATATTTTTTTTAAAATTCGTTTTTTTAGTAATTATTCTGAAATTCCGGGATTCGCTTGGTTTTTTACGATGCACGCATCCAAACTCACGCACACAAGCCGAGGAAGGAGTTTTCAAAGCACCCAAAGCTTCTTAAGCAAAAAAAAAATACTCACATGTAAATAATACTAAAAGTGTGCGGACTGCAAATTCGTAAAATAATTTATGTGGATTTTTTTCGAATCTGGTTGCCAAATAGCCGTTCCACGTGATGTCGATGGCCACGTAACACTGAAGAGAGTGAGTGATAAAAATGGCCAACGCCATCATGAGCTTGACGACTTGGGCCAGTCTGAAAAGGAGCAGAAGGATTAAAGGATGATCGCGATAGGAGGAAAGGCTCCTCGAAAGAAACTTACACGTCGTCTTGGGGTATGTTAAGCGTGATGCTGCCTTTAGAATCGGCCCCGTATTTGAGGTAACCGAAAAAACCCATGCCGACGTAAAGGAATATGATGGATACCATTGCTTGATTGAGGACTCCCACCGGTCCGCCAAAGGATTTCGGCGTTTTCATTTCGTTTTCCAACGGCATTATCTGTAAAAAGGGAAAAGGAAATGGAAATCTTTCGGTTCGGCTTTCCGGCGTTTAGCTCCGGTCTTCCTCTTTAGTCTTTACTCACCACTCCGATGGCTTCCAAGGAAAACAAAACGGTCCCGAAAAACAGAGGCCAGTGTTGGATCTTGCCGACGGGGTCTCTCTCGGAAATGTTGGGGAGATCGTCGAAAACGTAATAGAGCGTGATGGCGAATCCTACGAAGGTTATGATGTTGGCCAAAGAAGAGAAAGGTGCTAGGTATTTAAGATTCCTGATGTAGTTTATCAAAACGAGAGGCAAAAGGAATATCACCATGTATATCCTCACGTGCATTTCCTGAAAATATTGATCTACCACGTCTTTCACGTTGGAAGCGACGAACACGACGTAAACGCAACATATTCCTAACTGATACGCTAACAAGAAGAAGTTTATTACGTGTCTAAAAAAAAAAAAAAAAAAAAAAAAAGTTATGTAAAAATTTAATTTGGGCTTTCTAAGAGAAGGGGAACGTTTACCCGGCTGCCGGCGCCATCTTGTTGAATATTTTGGGACCTTCCAGCAAACCGGCTTCGGCCGTCGAAGGATAATTCAAAGCGGGCAATCTTCTTCTTTTGCATAATTCGTATTCGCAAGTGACTAAAAGATGAATGCAGTAGGTGCAGATCATACCGATGATGACGGTTCCGCCGACGCCGAGCGCCCAGCCCGCGTGGTAGAAGGCGTTCGGCATCGCTAATATTCCTGTCCCTAGCGATCCTTTTAATAGATGTAACAGAGTTTCCGTGTTCCTGTAATCGGACAATTTCTCGTTTACCATTTCCTTTTTTTTCCTTTTTCGATAAAAAAAAGGAAGGGTTTTTTTCTATTCTTACGTCGTGGGATGATCCACGATTCTTTCGCAGTAAGGATCGTAATCAGGTTCGGGCTCTTTCGTTCTTCCTTCCGAATCGACGACGTAAACTCCGTTTGCATCTTTTGCGTCTTCTCTTCTTCCGTCGGGCGAAAAGCTGTAACGAGAAATCCTCGGATAAGGCTTTGTTTTTCGTTCGAGAGACACAGAGAAAACTCACCTCAAAAGCGTTCAAAAGGAACGTGTTAGCAACAAAATGAAAAAACGAAAAAAAAAAAAAAAAGACGATCAACGTGTGTTATAACAATGCTATATTGCCAGGAAGAAAATATACAAAACAAAAAACAAAAAACAAAAACAAAACCAAACACGAAAAAGTAAAAAATAATAAAGGTAACGGTTTCGGTGCGACGGAGGAAATGACAAAACGAAGAACAAAAAAACCAGCCAAGGAAAATGTTTACGCAAAATTCACTCTGTCGGAAAACGTTTGTACCTGTGAGCTTTCGGTCTCGGAGGTAATTTTAACGAGGGATCCGTGATGAAAGTCCCTGCGATGGATTTTCTTCGGATTAATCCCGGAATCGGCGTTTCCGGACTGTTGGGACCAGAATGATGAGATCCGTGCTTCATGCTCAGTCGGAGATTTTTCGAATGTCTTCTCCTGTCGAATCACATTAAATTTTCGTCATTAAACTCCATTATTATTATTATTATTATTATAATTTTTTTTTTTTTGATTAAAGTAAAAGCACACGCAAAAGTTAATTAAAAATCTAAGGCACAAGTCACACAAAACTGATTGTTAAATAATTAAAAAAAAAAAAAAAGGAAAAAGAAAATTCACACTATGAGACGAAACACGATGACTCACAAATAACGAAAAGATGAAGACAAGGTATGTCTTCTGGCTAGTCGCTGATCTCCTCCTTCTTCGGCTTGTTCCTCTTCGCTAAAATAATTTATTCAATGTACTGTATTTATTCATTGTTGCAGAATAGGAGAAGAAAGGTTCACCGTGTCCGGAATAAATTTACCGCTCGGGGACAGATTTTTTCTACTCGAACCGTGTTTGCCGTGCTTTAGAATAAAAGCAACGTAAGATTTTTCATCTTTTTTATTTTTTTGGTTCACCGGCTTTTTTTTCTTTCCTTGAGAGTCGATACCATTCTTTTAAAAAATCCTCGAAACTGGTTTTACCGTAGCTTTGTTATTTCTGGTCCTGGCTGACGGTTTGCACGCCTCGAAGGACGTGAGTCATGCAATCGAACATCGGAAATTTTTTTAGAAAGAAAATCCGGGTGTAAATAAATTTTTTAAAATTTTTAACTAGATTCAAAATAACATCGCAATTACTCCTTCGGGCTTTTGTTTTATTTGCAAAACTTTGATCGACAATACATTTTGCAAAAGAATTAATTTTACGATTCCATTTTGTCGACCGTCGCGTCTCACCCAAAGAAAAATTGATAATCGAAGCTACAGAGATTGTGTCCGAAACTTTTCACAAATAGAGGGGAAAATAAAAATAAGCTCTCAATTTTTCAGCCTGAGTGTTTTACTTTCGATCTCAAATTTTCTTTGTTTGAAAACATTCAGCAGATTAATTATGATACGAAAGAAAAATTTTAAGCTTTTATTTTCAAATGTTTACACGAAAAACAAAATTAAAGACTCAGTTACAACTCGTAAAGAATCTCACAATTTTTTTTTTTTTTTTTTAATTAAACTAATAAACCGTATTTTTAAAAAAAAAAAGTCTTGACAAACTTATTCGATTTAAAATCTTGGCAAGTTTTTATTTTAAAATCGCCTCTTTTGTAGTTTAAGTTTCGATTTCATTTTTTTATCGGACAGTTTAAAGTTATCGATATTGTCTTTTCCGTCGTTCGACTTAATTTTTTCCGTTTAAAATTTTCCCTGAACAAAATTTTTAAAGGGCTCGGGAAAATTTTGCATTGCACTTATTCAAATGTTTGATGAAAACGGAAACTTACCAACTGTTGACGTGTCCTTCCTTCGAAACCGGAGTTAAATTATATTCTTCGACTGACATGGTTCTCTCTTCTCCTGCTTTCGGCTTCCCAGGTGTCGATAAACTCTGCAAACCGTAAAAATCATGAAAAGCGCGAATTAAATCCTTTTCGTCGAAACGGTTAACGCGGCCAAAGAAAGGAAGAAAAAAAAAGACAAGCAATAAAATAAAAATTGAATTTTTCGAATCGGTATGTTTAAAAATGTTAAAAAAGGTTCCGTAAAAAAGAGTAAAAACAGGCTCGAGATCATAATAATAATAATATAAAAAAGGAAAAGTTTAGGCGCAGGTCAGGTCCCGAACTGAGTGAATCGAGACGGATCGAATCCGTTAAACAGGTTCGGACAACGGGCCGAGTTGTATAAGATGTTTTCATTTTACTTTTCGTGAGGATTCCTTTCCGTCTGCGGAAAAATAAAATGTCCGACGAGGAAAATTAAAAGGAGGAGGATTTTGAAAACGGGATGAATGAAATCGTCTTAGTTTGATTAATAAATTGCAACCATCGTCCACTAAAATGGCGCAATTTTCGACCTTGTCCTCGAACAACAATTTAAAATTACTTTTCAACTAGTATTGTCATTATATCATTAATCCTTTTACATTTTATCGAACGTGCCTGTAATGCTTTATCGTTTATAATACCGGACATTCTCGACCATTTTTTTACCATCCCGCCTTGAAAGGTTTAATCTGCTAATTTTATTAAAGAGCAGAACGAGTCAACGAGAAAAAAATAGATAGCGTTTTTTTTCCTTCTTCTTTTTTTCCCCGATTGCTATCGATTTAGATAAGAGCCCGATTTTTACGGCGATAAATTCGATCGACTTTTACGATCTTTTCTCTGCTGGTAACATGGGACTTTCGAGAATCGTAATCGTATCGTTCGAGGTATGTCAAGGACGTTTCGTTGCGACCTCTCGATAAGGCACGACCACCTTTTTCGTTATCGTTAAAAATTTGAAATCCTGCGGAATCGAAAAAAAAAAAAAAAACGTTAGCACTAATTTAAAAGATTGCGAGGTTTTAAACGCACTGTTAGCCAAACGTCCAGCGATTTCGAGGACGACGAGAAAATTTGTTAAATCGATTCCGCGTGCGAGACGACAAAAAAAAAGTAGAGAAATAGGATCGACGTCACTCGTTCGTCCTTAGACTGGGATCGCGATTAGAAAAAACTTTTCATTCGGCTGCGCTAAGCCGTTTAAAAAATTTAAAATAAAATAAGACGTGTTTTTTAAAAAATGGACGGGGACCGAACTTACGGTTTCTTGGACGTTGAGGGGAGCCATCCCCAGATTATCGTGCGCCATGTCGAGCCGGATTCAGTTTCTGTAAAGAATAAAGAAAAAAATAAAACAAAAAAATGACATCGGACTCCCACTTAGTTTTCTCGTTGAATCAGCCGACATAAATAGAAAACGGGGGCTCCAACATGACATGTCGGGACGTTATATACAGGTTAATGAGACAAACATATGTGAAGGCGACTCTTTTTGACGAATAAACCCCTTCTCATTCTCGCCCTATTCAATGTCATACGAATCCTGGAGATTCCTCCGATAAAAATAATTTCCTTTGGAATGGAAATGTTAGCGGATTTCGGTCCTTTTTAATTTTCGACTTTTATTTCACTGCCAAATAAACGGGATTTTTTTCTCGTGCAAGGAAAAAGACGAAAATTAAAAGTAAAGATAGTGAGCACCCGATAGCAGAGTTTTCCTAGCAACACTTAGTATTTTAGTAATAATTGCATTATTTATCGGCTTCTGCACAGAGGATTCCAGCACGAAAATTCTCGAGAGCCTTCCGGTTTCCATCGAACCCCGAAAAAATTAAATCTAAACATGAAATAATATAAAAGTTTGAAAAGTTCATGAAAAACAAAAAAGGGGTTTAGAAAAGGAAAGGGTTGACCTACCTAGGACGATGCTCTTTAAAAATGCCGCAAATCTGATTCGCGTTTGTGGGTTACGACATGAGACCGAACATTAATGTGGCACCTAACCGATAAGTATACTAAACAACGAGTGAGAGCGAATCTAACAGAGTCGATCGAGCAATCGAAACGCGACGCGGTTTATCCCGTAACGAACGTTACCGGCCGCGCGATAATTATTAAATAAAAAAACTCATTTTCCTTGGAAAGGGGAAAAAAAGATTGAGGAAGAAGGGCTCGTTTTTGTGAGGATCGGTCCCGAAGACGTCGCACCCTTTTCGCAGACGAAACAATCGGGAATAAATTACGTCGACATCGAGACGAGACCCCCTACATAAATTACCCGTTAAACACGTTACATCAACAACTTTGGTATTTACGTCATCAATTTTCTGCTCTGACGTCGTCCGTTCTGTTTTGCGCTAAATTCCCGACTTTTTCCCCTCATTTCCATTTTTCTTTGTTCATTTAAATCTTTCGGCAATAAATAGAAATGCTTGGGTAAACTTTGTTGATGATGCGACCTTGACAGGATGCGACGATTTTCGCGAATTAGCCGAAATCCTATTGTCTCACTCGCACGATCGATTTTTCCCAACATTTTCTCAATTAAAATGTTAAATGTCGAGAGACTTACCTTCGAACAAACTGAAAAAAAAAAATTACCGGATATTTTTTTAACTTTTTTAATTTCTTAAAGCTCGATCGGTAATCGGTTAGCTCGAAGAATGATCCACGATTTCTCATGCTTTGCACCGACATAAATTAGCAAGTTTGATTAAGACAATTGTCACAAATTTATTTGCCAAAAACAAAACGGTGACGTTTTTTATCTGGAATTAAGCTTCTTTCACAGGTGGACGTAAACCTTATTTAACGGAGGAAGGCGCTCTCGATCGGGATCGTTTGATCGATCGGAAACAATTATTTTTGCATAGATAAAAATTGATTTATCAAAGTCTTGAAACGCCGAACAATGAGAAATCACTATATCTTTACGCTTTATCTTTTTCGATCCAAATATTTTTTAAAGTTATTGTTTTCTTTCGAAACTCTTTGTTTTTGCGTATTCGTATTTTAAATGAAGGTTCTAATTAAATGGAAAAGGACCCGAGTTACTTACTTTTTTTTACGAAATCCGAGAAACGTGGCTGGCGAACCGTTACTCGGGGCTTTCCACGCCACAACGATTCCGGATCGCAAACCGTGAAAACACTAAGTGACAGGATCCAATATCCGATATTCAAATTAAACTCGCACGTAATTATTACAAACACTTCGATTACGGTTATTTTCCTAAGGTCCAAAGCTCCTTGTAATGCGGTCAAACTTTTTCGGAAAAGTTTTCGGAATAGTTTTCGGAAAAATACGGCATCGGAATTTTTTTTTTTTTGTTTTGTTATGTTTTATTATTATTTGTAAATCTTGTTGCGTAACGGAAGAATCGGCAACGGAAGATGAATTCGGACAAAACTTTTTTAAAATTTCTCGCACGTGCGATCGTCCGGCTTGAGTCATCCCTAAATCAGACGAAAATTCGGTTTTCATTTTTAATATCGAAAAAAAAGTAAGAAAAAGTTAGACCTCGGAGTAATTATTGCATTGCATAATCCGATTGCATTGTTCGTTTAATATTTTATGGTACATAGTCGTCTACGATTGTTAGCTCTGCACCTAAAAGATTCTTTTGCTTGTCGGTTGCAATTATAAAGCCTATTTTTGATTTATTTATTTATTTGCAGCAGGCCGATTAAGGATCTTTTCGTGATCGTGATCGATTTCGTCCTAAAGTCGTCTCCTCTTTCGAGCCTTCTGAGAACCGAGACGTCCGTTCGTTATCGTTTCCTTTTATTTTTGCTGGATTCGTCTTTTAATCACGCCACATGACAAAATAAGTAAATTAACACCGTCTTGATAACGAGACTGTAAATGACGTGCCAGTGACAGTTCTGTTTCGAGGTTCGAGCTGGATCGTTCGTCTATCGAGTGACGTAAAAGTCATCCTCATCGTCCGCGGACCTCGACTCGACCATTTTTTTAAAATTCCTTTTTCTTAAAAGCGAATCGACGAGACCTGAAATCCGTACCGAAAGAATCTTTTGCGGATGAGCTCGTAACAAGTATAACGTGATGTCGAACAGGGAGGAGCGATGTGATTAAAGTGGTGGAACGATCGAAACAGATGCGATCGCTTTGGAACCGCATACATATATTTTTTTTTTTTCTTCTTTCTTTTGGTTTCAAGTTCGCGAGTAAGAAGGATCGAAATGTGGCCAGACGGAAATTTCATTCCTAAAACGGAAAAATTTTCGGTAAGTTGTCCCCGTAAAAAGACCGCGGTTCCTCGAGGAATTAAAACGTTTTAACATGGTTAAGGCTCGAAGATGAGAGCAAAGTTTGTTTAGAGCAAGCGTCGCGAAATGTTTGAGGAAGAAACGTTCGGCGGATCGATCGGATCGGATCGAAAGTAAATGAAAGGCGTTGCTAGTAATTACCGTTCGTTAGGAGCACATTGTATCCTTTCCGATCCGTCAAATTAAAAAGGAGGGAAAAGCCTTTTCGTTTACGTAACAAAGTGACCGATGTCGCAATCGGATCGAGGAGCGACCGGACCGGCTGCTTGGGCGTTACCCGTTTGGCTCTGCCAAAAAGGAAAAAAAACTAATTGATATTCCTTTCGAGAAAGGTCGAGCCCCAGAAAATTGAAAACTATTCCTGATTTTACGAATATTAAAAAAAGAAAGATTGAAAACTTACGAGAAAATGCAGAAATCAAATAACCGTCATGGAGAGGGATTTTAAACGTACTGAAACGGCGATAATAGTTATCGTTGGATGCGAAGAGTAGCATAACAGTGGCCAGGGGCCGAGGCGATCGCAGAGCGGGGGTGTCCACATCCTATAGTTACGTAGGGCAAAAGAGGGGACATCACGTTGACGATGAGGACGACTTCTTCGGAGAAGCACCGTCTTCCACTAATTTTTTCACCTCATCCTTGACATCGATAACTTATGGTTAATATTCCTCCGTCGTCTCACGGAGACGTTTTTTTCATTTTTCAGGATTTACCCGACTTCATCCCTTTCCTTTCGCTCTCTTAATTTGACGTTTCGTCTTTCTCAAAGGGTTTGGAATTTGGATAGGATTTCACGTTAGCACACGTTGCCTCGTCCGTCCGAATGAGAAAAATAAACAAACGGAATGTGACCGGAAGCAAACGTGTAGGTTTTACGAGCCGGCACGTTTTATTACTCGTGCGCGAGACCGATCTTATGCTTGGCAAAGAAAAAAAGAAGAAAAAATTTATTCCGTTTTTTATAGCGATTTATTACGAGTTGCGGGCCAGCCACGTTTCGACGGACAATTTAAGGCCCTAAACCTAAAAGGGATATACCGGTCGTTCTCGGCCCGATCCCGTCTGACGAGGGATTTCTAGGCCAAGGTTTCCTTGTTGCAAAATTCGATTTGCTCATCGTTTTTTGCAGCGTTTACCTTGACTTGTACGCGATGGCAAAAATAAATCCGTTAACGAGATTTTTGACAGGCGAGATAAAAATGCAGCGGATAGGGAGTAACCGGGTTTTCCTGTTGCCGACAAAATTCAATGCGCATTGTTTCTTTTCGCTCGACAAGTTTTTTTTTTCGCCTTTGCTAAATCTAGATTTGTCCTGCGGTCGCTCAGAAACGAAGAATTTAAAAAATTTTTTAATTTTCAAAGATGCTGAAAAATTGCAAGTAAAAGGATTTATTTTCGGCTCCGTCGATGAATTTGGCTCGAAAACATCATTCATCGAGAAAGATCGGCCAAGTAAATTTTTTTTAAACCGAATTATCGGCATTCGGGGTCCCCTTCGAATCCCCTTCTTTTTCTTTTCTTTTTTTTTTTTATCGTTATTTCGGAAACGGGCGGAACTGTCAGCGATAAACGAGCACGTTTTATTATAATCTTAATAATTTAACATGGTCTCGCGGACTGTTTAGGGAAATTGCTTGTAATCGGCTGTTTTTCTTGAGGAAATTAATATTAATCGTCGCAAGTGGGAAGAATAACATCTTTTGCGTGCTATGTCGAAATAAACGTTTTTACCTAATTAAGGCGCAAGATTAATTAACGAAACGATCAGATTCCGTTCCGTCTGCCATCTTACGGTCGACTTCGGTACTAGGACGCTCAAGTATTCTCAGGTGCGACCGGCTCGTGCTACCCGATCCTTATCGAAGATGTCGCCTCGTTGGAGCGAATTCGAATCGAGATTACCGCTCGCGATTATCGTCCCCTTCCCGTTCTACTCTGTTTAAACGAATGCATTGCTAAAAATGAAAACGCTTCGTCCGCTATCAGCAAAAAAATATTAGCAATAAGAAGGCGAGTGTGAGGGAAGCGCATTTCAAAGAATCACGCGACAATTATTTCCGTCTTTGCAGATCGCTCGTTTAAGAATCGAATCCGGAAAAACACGGATTTCCTTTTACGGAAAATTGGTTTCGGTCTATAAATGAAAAAGGTTTAGGGACACTTTCCGAACGGGAAGTTTCCATCCCGACGGAAAAGAATGGAAACGTCGGAACCACGAGCTCCTCTCGTGTTCCGCCACAAAAGGTTTCGAGCTTATGCTAAAAATACCTTTTTAATTGAAGTTTATTTCGAAATATTATATCTGTTTATTCCTCGGTTTCGGTTTAATCGGCTCGTCGACGCGTCGGAGACCGGATAAACTCGGAACGCAGGCTCGGGGAAATGCGAAACCCGATAATCCCGACGATAAACAAACGGCCTACCTGAGCTTGTTTTTTCCTTTCGACTCGGACGATCACCTCTCGACGAATTTTACAAACAATCCTATCCAGAATCCGGAAAAATTGAAACAGACGATTCTGAAGGATTCGTGGACTAAAGGCTCCGTGATTACGGCTGCGAAAAACCAAAATATGCCGCAACAAGTATTTCGACCAGGGCGAAAGAACGAAACTCGGAGCGCGGGACGTTACTGCGATCGAACCGAATATAAAAAGACGGAGATTCGGTATTGGGCAAAAAACCAAAAAGCTCCCCATTATGAAAATTTTAATGCGATCGGCAAAATTCAGTGTCGGAACGGTTCGCGCGTGCGACACGAGGATCTCTGTCGCCAAATTAATTTTTTCCTCCGTCCAACAAAAAAAAAAACCTGGCTCCGCACCTCGGCACGTCGTTAATCGGCGAAACGCGCTCCGTCGTAAAATTCTTGCGCAAGCCGCAACGATAAAGTCGTCATCGAAACTCACTCGGCGTGACGACGGCGAAAAACGCTTTCGAGAATTAATATATGTAAATATCCTTCCGAAAGAAACGTCATCGAGGATTTTCTTATCGTCCTTGTTCGTTTCGAAAGATTACGCTCCTGATAACGCATCCGATCACGAATCCTCAATCCAACCAAGAATTTCTTTTGGCACTTTTCCTTTTTTTTTTTTTTTCTTCTTCTTACGATTTTTTAAATGACGGGATCCTTCCACTCGAAACGATCGGGATCGTCATCTTGAAAGATTCTCGCAGACGAAAAAGCCAAAAATTACGATCCCAGTGAACTCTCTCTTGTTCGGCAGGGTTTTCCTCTCAAACTTTAATTCGGAGCCCCGTTTGCAGATGGAGCGAGCTTCCCGATCCCTTTCGAAACTCTCCGTCATCTCGATGTCTCGATCCGTCCGCGCAAGAATCATCGACCCTTAATTGTTACATCCGTCCTTTTCATTCTTTGTCGAATCGAAACGGCATGTTGCCGGGTGATTATTTTTCGATTCTCGAAAATGAAAAGCTTTTAAAATCCTACATCTGACCGGAAGAAAAAGTCGTCTCGTGCATCGGTCGCAGGCGGTACTTTTCGTCTTTTCGTCGAGAATACGATTTAAAGTTGACATCGATCGATCTCGGATACGAAAAGAAAAATTTTATTTACAAAATAACGGGAAACTTGCACATGGTCGACATGTGGCTCGGCTTCTTTTTTCGAATTCTTTTTTTTTTTTTTTTTTGTTTCGTTTCGTTTTTGCGCGCGAAAAGGGAAACCCGTTTTAGACCGCAAGAAAAAAAAGTAAGCGTAAAAATCGGAAAAGAAGGGGACTTTGGAAGGGAAGAAGAAAGATTGTGTTATTCTCCCCTCTTTCCGAGGGGTCGCACGTTTCACCCTCGATCCGTCTTTCGTTTATTCCTCGTCTCTTCCTTTTGTTAAAGCTTTTTTTCGAACGGATTCTTATTCCGCGTTTAAAAAAAAGAAAAAAAAAATTTTTATAGAAAGGGAAAGGTTAAAGCGTCTGCGGTTGAGGAAGGTCCGACAAGGATGATTCCTTAATAAATAAAATAGGAGGAAAGAGTCGGGCGTGATGCGGGATTCGAGAAATGAGTCCGTGGAATAAGATGGAGCGACATCGACATCGACATCGACATCGACATTAAACGATTCCACTTCCACTTCATTCAGTGGTAAAACCTCGACAAAGAAACACGTCAAACGCTTTTTTACTACTTTTTCTTTTTTTTTTCTTTTTTATCGTTGAAACGATTTTAGGGATCGGGACCGAATTTGTTGGATTATTTATTATATTATTTATTCTTTTTAGTCAAGTTTTTTTCTGTGATATTTCGCGCCAGTTTTTGTTTAGCATGAGCGGAAAAAGAGGAAGAAACGTGAGTACTCGCACTGTTTTTTTTCCCCCTTTTTATATTTAAATGTATAGGTGCAAATCGTTTGGTTTTGTTTGGTTGATTTCAAGATGCGAGTTAATTTTTCTCGAGACCTTGAACCATTTATTTGTGCGTAGGCAAAGCCGATCACGTTCGAGAGAGCGAAACCTTTTCGGATTCTTTTCCGTTTTTGGAAACGGAAAAATTAACGTAACGTTCCGCCTCGACGGCCCGGTTGTCGCAGGTATTCAAGGTCGGGCCCGATAATTATGCGACGATGTAACAAGACCAAGGATTACGTCGCGATAAATCTGGGGGGAAAAAAGGGATCCGTTTCCTGTAGCAATCTTATCTGGGAACGATGCAGGCGAGCCAAACTTTGCCGTTTATCGACCTTGCCGAGGACAAAAGGAGAAAGACGGACTTTTTTTTTAAGATAAAATAATAATCCATCGAAAGTAATACCTTGACTCTCGCGACGAGGACGGTCGAGGGCACCTGCCCCGGAATAAAACTCGGACTCATTTCCGCGCACAAGAATCGTCACGAGGACGGCGAAGGAACGGCCGATTTTCGACCGGCAGCTGCTCTCCCAAAGAAGGGGCGAGCGAGGGTTCGCTCCATTATCCATTCTTCTCTTCGTCTTGCCCTCGTCGTGGCGCAATCTTGCCTCCTATTGCGCAATCCCTTTTAAAAAAAGTTTCTGCAAGAGGACTCGTTAATTTTTTTTTATCATCTTCACCAAAACAGCCGCTCCGTCTATTTATTCATAAATTCAATAATCAAGATAATTTTTTTTTTTTAAAAAAATCGTTTAAAACGATACGCATTTATTTGTGACCACAGGAAATCGAAAATATGAACCCCATGAGATTTTGATTTTCTCCGCGTATGAAATGTTTAACGTTACCAAGGAAAGAAAGATTGAAAGAAAATTGATGTGATTTTCCTCGAACAAAGTCGGATTTTTCGGCTCTCCACCTTGAGGGCGAAAGATTCCTTTTTTATCGTTTTAAATGAATAACCCACCGTAACCAAGTCTCGTCGCTTAAACTCTTATTCTGTTTTTTTCCATAAGAAATGGTAAATTAAATTTCAACAAAAATCTTCGAGACGAGCGGATGGATTTTTTTCCGGCATTGTCGGGCGAAAAAAGGTTTCGGCCCATCTGGGACGTTGTCGGTAGCGGATTCGGAACGACATCCAGTTTCACTAACGAGTAAATGACATTCCTCGAGAGCGAGGCGACTTATGAAACCTACTTTTTTTATCACTCGTTAAAATGAGTTGAACGAACTTTGCGGCACACCCGAAACGTTTAACGCTTCCACGTAAACCTTTGGCCCGAGTTTCCGAAGAGGGAATTCCGTTTTTCCCGGCCGAAGGAATTCCGTTCGGATAAAAAACGCCGAACCAAAATTTCGCCACGCTCGAGGAGCAACGGCAAAGTTATTTTTAACCGAGTTAACGTTTCTCTTGGAACTTTCGAATAGCATTCAACGACGAGCCGATAATCTTGTTGCGCGTCGTTAATTTTTCTCGGCTTCGAGTTCGTTTCCAAGCAAAAAAAGAGGAAAAAAATTAAAACGAGGTTCCGACTCGAAGGAAAAAAACGAATCGGAACCTTTTTTTACCGCCTCGAATCGGGCAGTTCGTTCCGCGTTCGGCCTCGTCCGAATCAGCCGTATAATCGGCCGGATTCGAACGGAACACCTGCGGCTCGATCGAATAAACCGCGACCACTTTCGTTGCTCGACCTGCACGAACCGCAATAAACTTTTATGCATACGAAAACGAGTTTTTTTTTTTCTCGTCAATATATAACAGTGCCGAAGATTTTTCTTAAATCGTAAGACTCGGGTCGATCGAAAAACTCGATGGCCTCGCAAGGACATCTTATGTGCCGATTGCGATTCGTGTTTTGCGCCGACTCGATTACATTTATTCTAGTTGGAATTCGGACCGTTCTTCGGTTCGAAATCCTCGTTGCATAATCTCGTTTTTTTCCTCCAGAAACGCTAAAAAAAAAAAAAAAAAAAAAAAAAGACCGAGACCGAATACAAGAAAGTTTTTTTAAAATCAGAAGCTCAAGACGTTCGCTGCACATTTTTATCTCGGCCGATTTTTTTTTAAATAAACGTTTTTAATTTTTTACCGTGCAGTTTCATATGAACGCTCAACTTCTTTTTAAAAAAAATAAAGAGAGAGGATCAACAAGGGGCTAATTATTATAATCTGTGTAACCCTGGTTATGCAACATACACTCTCTGCTCGTTAAATAAGCTACAATAACAATATTCACAGACGCCTTTTTTTCCTCCCAAGTAATTTTTAAATCCGGTATCCGGTTTCATCTAGTTTTATGCTGAAATGCCGAACTCGATAGCTGAATGATTTTTTTTTCTGTCAAGCTCGACACTTTCGCACCTTGTAAAATAATAATGTTATTGATATATATTCGATTCGCGAGCCTCCTTTTCGTCCCTGATGAATCGAAAAAATTTTTTTTTATCTAATCTCTTGGTCAAACAACGTTGTCGAGGTTTATCTCGGCAAGAAATGATTCGACTCTCTCCGAAGAATCCGGCGGAATGAAATAAAATTCATCGGGTCGTATTTACGATTTCGAAACGACCGATTTTATATTTAGAACTAGAGGGGCCATTAAAATATTTTATATTTTATGCTGCGAGTATGTTTGGCATCGGACCGAGTTTCGTCGAATCGACGGAGGATTTTTAAAAAGAGCCTAAAAGCCCGTTTTTGTCGAAAATGGGATAAATAGGACTCTGGCTCGGTTCGATAAAATTCGCACATGCAAAAAAACTAGGGTTTCAAGGTGAACCGGCCCGGCCGCAATGTCAAGTTTAATGTTCAGCGAATAGGAAGAACCTGAAAGAGAGAGACGACAGATCCTAAATATTTTTTCAAAACTTATTATCTTATTATTTTTAATGTACGTGAAACATTTTATAACTCTTAGTTCATCCTAATGCAAACAAGTAAAGATCCTCAAACAATCGTAAAACGAGATAATGCCGGCGTTGATTTTTTGCGAGAAAGGAGAACAAATTTTTGAAAAACAGGCTCCTGCCCTCTCCGAGAAAGCGCACATGCAAAATCTTCTCGGAAGAACCGCCGCGACCGCGATTAAATTTTTTAAGGGGCCCGCGAAACTCTTTCGTCTTATACGAGCGAGGGCGTGGAAGGATCTTGCCGGTGACGCCCAAATTACACGGGCGTAGCAAATTATAATAATTTTTTTTATTTCTTGTTCAGGATCCCAGCGTGCACACGTTGGCTCCGATCACGATTCTCGCCAATTATGATCGACCCAAAGTCGGAAGCGCAAAGACGGAGCTCGACGACATCGTCCACGCCAAGTAAGTCGTAAAAACCTTTATTCTCCTTTTCCAGAATTTCAGACTTGATAAAAAAAAATTTCATCTTTTACTTTACCCTGGGCCGAAAAAAGAAAAGATGAATTACGCGAATATAATTAAAAAAACACGAGCGATCAGAGAGACGTTTCGAAACGGCTCTTCGCTCTTAAAACGGTCCCGCGAAAAGTTACAAAAGTCGAATCGGATTCTTTCCGACAGAGATCGTAGGAAACTTTTCCCGTAAAGCTGCCAAACGTTGCAACCGATGGTTGCATCAGGCATTTTTTTCTCACTTTTGCAAAGCCATGACGGCCGACGGTCGCCTCGACGAATCGTAAGTTTCTGTTCATGGTTCCGTGTTTGATTTTTTAAAAAAAAATGGTTTCTTTTAAAATAAAGATTCAAAAGCCAGCAGCACGGAGAATTTTCGTCGGTCATGACCAACGGATCGACGGCGCCGCTCGTGCGAGAAAAATGCGGAGACGAAGAGACCGGCTACGAACCTTTCCAGCACAGAAAATTGGCACATCCGACTTCGTAAGTACTTTTATTTCCTTTTCGACAAAGAATCGAAACATAAACGTTTTATTGGATTTATTTATTTTTTTATAATTATCATTTTTAATTTTTTTTTTTTTTTTTCATTTCAGAGATCTGGACACGCTGATCCATCTTTTAAAAGGTTCCCTGGGTTCGGGGATATTGGCGATGCCGATGGCTTTTCTCAATGCAGGTCTCGTTTTCGGTATTTTTGCCACGATCGGAGTCGGAGTGATTTGCACTTACTGCGTTCACATGTTGGTCGAATGCGCTCACGTCCTCTACAAAAGAACCAGGTATCGGATCCTTACAACCTCCCCGCAAAATGTTTTCTCTCGCTTCGATGAAGCTTTTAATTTTTTTTTCCCCCCCCCCCTTTCTGTAGAGTTCCTTCTTTGGATTATTCGGAAGTGGCGGAAGCGGCATTCACCGTGGGACCTCGAGGCGTCAAGAAATATAGAAGACTCGCAAAAGCTTGCATCGATACCTTTCTCACCGTGGACCTTTACGGCTGCTGCTGCGTCTACATAGTGTTCGTTGCTAAAAATCTGAAACAGGTACGGACCATTTTATTTCATTTCTTTTTATTCTTTGCAGCATAAAAATCGTAAACGAGGAGCGCCGCCTTAAGGTGGAGTGGTGTACAGTGGAGCCTATGCAAGTGTGCGCCTTGCAACAATAATTATTTTTAAAAATAAATATCTTTGAAATGAAAATTAGTGATAGGGTTTTCATAGGCGTTCGAGAATCGGCTCGGATGGCATGTTACGAATATGGTTCGTTATTGGGATTTGTTGTCGAATTATCTGGCTTCTTTTGCAGATAATTGGGTGACGTTGCTGGCGTCCAGATTTATAAAAAGAATAGCTGAATCCGAAGGTTTTTTTATTTTTTTTAAAAAAACCGATTTTATCGAAATAAAGTCTGGACTACTCGGCTCAGTATCGGATTTTTTTTAGGTATATACTCAGCGATGATATATAAATGTTAAGAAAGGAAGGTATCGTAATCGGTTATTAATTTTTTTAAAAAGGGGATTTTGATGTACGTAATATCTAGGTCGTGGACCACAACGCCCAAATGGAGCTCGATTTGCGATTGTATATGGTGATGCTTCTTCTCCCGTTGATTCTGATGAACCTCATCCGTAACCTTAAATGGCTGGCACCTTTTTCGATGATTGCAAACATTCTGATGGCCGTCGGGATCGGCATCACTTTCTACTACATTTTTAGCGACGTTCCGCCCATCACGGATCAGAAATATTTTTCTACTTTTCAACAGCTGCCTTTGTTCTTCGGAACGGCCATATTCGCTCTCGAAGGAATCGGCGTGGTAAGTCGCGTCTCGAGCGAATCGCGAATCTCGGACGAAGTGATTCTAAAATATAAATCCTTTTCCTCTTTTTGTTCGTTACAGGTCATGCCGTTGGAAAATAACATGAAGAGTCCTCAACATTTCATCGGGTGCCCGGGCGTGTTAAACATCGGAATGTCTGTGGTGGTTTCGCTGTACACGGCCGTCGGATTTTTCGGATATTTGAAATACGGAAAAGACACCCAAGCTGCTATTACTTTAAATTTACCCACCGACGAAGTGTAAGTAAAGTCTTTGCCTTTTTCCCTCGTCCCGTCCCCCTTTTTAACTGTATTGTTTATTGTTTTTTTTTCTTTTTTAGGCTAGCTCAATCAGTAAAAATTATGATCGCCGTCGCGATTTTGCTCACCTACAGTCTACAGTTTTACGTTCCTATGGGAATCATTTGGAAGAACTGCAAGCACTGGTTTGCCAGTTACCAGTTGACGGGAGAATATTTCGTTAGATTCGTATTAATTATTTTATCCGGTACGTTAAAAGTTTTGTCATTTCCTCCGTCGAGATGAAGGACGTAGGACGTGGTCGTAAACCGTATCGTTTTCTTTTTCAGTGGGAATAGCCGTTGCCGTCCCCAACCTCGGACCCTTCATCTCTTTGGTCGGAGCCGTTTGTTTGTCCATGTTGGGCTTGATCTTTCCCGCCATCATCGAAATGGTAACGTTTTGGGAAAACCCTGGAATGGGTCGATACAATTGGAGGATATGGAAAAATCTGTTCCTCATCTCGTTCGGAATTTTGGGATTCGTAACGGGAACGTATACCAGTCTCGAAGAGATTTTCGACTCTTTCAATTGAAAAACTAGTCGAAACGCTTCTTTTTCCGAGGATCTCTCGATGCGCATGCACTTTATTAAAAACGATCGAATTTCGAGTTTATTTTTTGCCGGCGAGTCGAACAACGAGCAAAGTTTAATCGGGCGTCTTCGGAAAGATTTCTTTATTTTTTAAGATCTACCTGTGATACTTGTGCAACTCATCGGAATAAATCTTCGTTCGTCCGGTTCGTTTGTGGCTCGTTGAAAACTGTTATTTCGATTTGCGATGACCGTCGACGACCGAGCCTACGCATGATTTTTTTTTTGAGTTCCATTTAAGCTAGCTTACAAGTATTTATACCAAATTTATAAATAGTGTAAGTTTTCGCAAATATAATCGTGTGGCCGTCTCTGATCATTGCTTTTTTAAGGCAGTCACAACCGCTGATCAAAACATGGAGATGAAATAATGGAAGAAATAAGTACTTCGAAAGCTTCCCCGGTCATTTAAAAAAAATAATTTAAAAAATTTAATTTGAAAAGGGTCTGAATCCTTTTAAACCATTTGCGAAAAGGCCTGTTCTCATTTTTCTCGTGGGACCGATTTTAGAGTCTTTTTATTGCAACTTAGAGTAGAGTTGTTGAACACCTAAGTTTTGATCGACTAGTCTTTTTAAAATTTTTTTAAAACTAATTTGAAGGAGAAGTAAAATAGTAAGTAGAAAACGATCGCTCAAAAATGTTAGAGTTTAAATTAATCCGTCCACGTTGCCGAGTCGTGAAATACCCTGTGTCCAGTTTAATGGTGCTAAGTCCGGTTTCGTTAATTTTACCTTTGTTTACTGCTCAAAGCATCAAAATTTTACCGTGTTTCTCGAGCTCGGATCGACTTGTGTTTTTCTTTTCTAAATTTTAAAGCAAGCAATTTTTTAAATCTTTTTTTTTATAAACATTTTTAACGTGAAATCGATTTCCTGCTGAACAGTAAAATCCGCTTTTATTGCTTTGATTCCGAACGTTCGATTCGTATTTATGCGATCACATTTACCTTTGAATGTCGAAATTAACAAACAGAGGAATCGCCATTCATTTTTTACGATTCTTTATTTAATTTGATAGATATTTCTCCCTTTTCTCTTCTGGATCTATCAATATGTTTTGGATTGGAGGCAATTCCCGTTAGATTCGATTGTAGCATTTTAGTAAGATTTTTAGCCAACCCTACTCAGAAAGTGATTTAACTTATTATTATTTTCAATTATTCTCGATTACTTTCTGAATAGGAAAACGACCGTTTTTTATACGCAAGACTTGTACATATATTTTAGTATTATATACTTTATTATATGGATGTACCTAAAAGTGATTTTTCTAATGAAAATGAGAAATGTACGAAATTTATTGTAACTTTTATTCCGTAGTAATGTAAATATTTAGAGTGTAATTTAATTGAGTCGGTGACGTGATGCTTATGAATTTGACAAAGCCTGACAAAGGCCGCGCACTAAAACAGGAGATTAGATTTGGAAATAAACGTCATCGATTTGTTGTTGTATGAATGTAATTTTGTTTCAAGTATATTGTATATCTTTTATAGATTGTTTTCAGTTGTAGAATATTAAATCTACCTTTAGATCTCTCGTAAAATTTTTAA
Source organism: Liposcelis brunnea (assembly GCA_023512825.1). Taxonomy (NCBI): domain Eukaryota; kingdom Metazoa; phylum Arthropoda; class Insecta; order Psocodea; family Liposcelididae; genus Liposcelis; species Liposcelis brunnea. The sequence continues at coordinate 24,588,457 of CM042073.1, forward strand.
AATAAGGTTAAAAATTCTTTCATATATTTTCAGGAATTAAATCATTTAGCTGTATTTATTATTGTACCGAAATCGTTCCTTATTTTTCATTTGTAAGATAAGAGCAGGTCTAATTTTGAAGAGGAAACAAAATTTGTCATATGATACAAGTTTCTATTTATTTTTAATAATCCCAAATTATTCATTAATTCCACAAAAAATAAAAAAGTAGAATAAGATAGCAGGCAGGTCATTCTTGAATTATTATTAAAAATGAAATTTGTCAAAAACACTTTAATTTTTTTAATTCTTACGTGAATGTTTGGAATTATCATTTATTTCTTTAAACGACTGTGTTATTCGATTTATGATATCGAAAAGAGCATACATCCTGCAATAGTAATTTTATCATTTGGAAAAAAGGCCCAATGAAAGCTTTTAAAAATAAATACATAGGCATCAAAAAACTGGGGCAGTACCCCTCAATTAACTAGGTACAAGGAAAATAATTGTCTTTTGAAATATCATTATTATTACTTTTATTAAAATTTATAATCGTTGTCATTACTCGAGAATTGATAAAAACAACCAAATCAATTTATTTGGGTTTTGCTGTCAATGACTGGTAAAAATTGACGTTTATTGATTATCATCGTTTACCGGATCAGTTAACCGAACAGTCTAGATCCTAATAACGTCATAAAATCTTTCTTTTTTTTCATTTCGGATTTTGTAATTGCTTTTTAGAATATAAAAGATTTTTCTTTTTTTATATCAGAATTTTTTACAAGTGTTAAACTGTTGGTTAATCGCTAACTTATTGGCGTTTGTCATTGCAGTTTATAATTCAGCGATTAGAGAACTTTATGATAACCTGTATTATTTACGTCCTTATGATCATTACAGCTTATGTTCTTGCAACATTTTTTGTTGATGCTTACTTGAATTCATTTTCCTTCATATCTCTTGATGCTGTAAAGTCTCCTTTATTGCACAAACCTCATTTTAAAAAGTTTTTGACATAAATTTTAAAACAAGGGTTATGACCTACCTTATTTACATTTAAATTTCATCTGCTCCCAAAAGCTTTTTGGAAGAAATGAAATTTGGTTGCGAGGGGCAAAATCTGAAGTTTTGAATTTTCTCTAAAACGTTTTTTGAACCGATGCAATCTCGATGTCATGTGAGACCCCCGAAAATTGCAACGATACCCGGCGTAACTTAAACCCTCGAAATGAGGAATAAGCCCTCTCTTCTATATGTTTGGCTAAAGAATAGCTTAAAAAGACAAAGAAAAACTGGAAAAGAATTATTCATTCATGATTAAGAAGTAATAATTGATTAAATAAAGCAAAAGAAATAAAAAATACACCTAAATTTATCACTTTTGGTTTTGGCTTTTACCGGCAAAACAATGTTGGCTAACCTTACACTTTCGTATCGTTGGTACTCTTGTTTGTTATTGTTTTTGTTCCTGTTTCCTAATTAATCTCTACCGACCGATCCTTTAGTTCAAATCCACGCTGCTGATGTAACATGGCTTTGCATGTTAATTTTCAGTTTTTTCAATTCGAATCAGAAAAGCATTAGGTTCGTGTTTATCTTGTAAGTTGTCACAAATCTGTAAAAGATGGTTTATCTACACTTTCCTTCAAATTTAACGGAAGAAGAGCTAATGCTTCAAGCCAAATATCAAAAACTCAAGAAAAAGAAAAAGGCTTTGCAGTCTTTAAAAACTCCGAAGCCAGAGCCAGAAAAAGCGACAACGTTACCGAAACGTCCTGCCGAAGGTCGGGACGCGAAAGAAATAGCAAAAAAGTTGGTCAAATCGGGTGCAATCACGACTTCTAAAACGCCTAAAAGAACCGATCAAACCGGTTTTAAAAGGCCCATGGGTTTGGAAAGGAAATTGTCCGGAGTAGAAAGAACAGTCAGCGGGTATCAACCGTTTTCTGCGACGCAGCCGGAAGAAGCTCCGGACGCTGAAACCAGACCGAAAGTAAAAAACTTGTACGACAGTTTTGTTTCTGCAAGAGACAGGGAAGAAAGGGGACTGAGCGACAAGTCAAAAGAGAGCGGCAAGCCTGATAAACCCAGGCAAGGAAACACAATTTTTGTTTCTGGATATAAAATTACGGAGGACCTGCTCAGGAAAACTTTTCAGGGATCAGGAAATATTGTTAACGTTTCTATGGAAATAGAAAAAAAGTAAGGGATCATGATTTTTTTACAAATACATTTTACAAATGCATTTTAATTGAAAATGCATGAATTAACATTTGCATTGGTTTCAGCCGAGGTTTTGTCACTTTCGACAAAATGGAGGCAGCAGAAAGAGCCATTAACGAAATGGATGGGAGCATGGTGTCTGGAGTACAAATTAAAGTTTCTTTAGCTCGAAGACAACCTGTTGTTGAAGCAATCAATGATGCAAGCTCTTCTTCCACTTGGTCAACAATAGCAGCTAGTCATTCTCAAAAAGGAAGTCACAAAGATAAGAGGGATATTATTGTTTACGAAGATGAACTGTTTGAACCGTAAAAATAAAAAACAAAATTCTAAGATGTCTTTTTTTTGCTTTATCGCTTAAAGTATGCTGCTGTAAATAATCTATCATCTAAAAAATTTATTAATTAAAAACATTTTATTATTAAAAATGCAAGGTGTGGTGTGAATCAATTCAAATCAATGATGATGTCAGTCGTCTTTAAGGCTTTATCTGTTTCTGGGATAAAATTCGTATTTTAAAAATGTTGTTCAGTATGAGCAACAATACTGGAGCTGGATTTAATTTTTTTCTTTTCTTTTTTTTCCAAGAGTGTAACTTAAAGATGGACCTTACAAAAATTTTAAAGCTTTTAAAAGTATAACAGAATGGATTTATAACACTTGAATGGATTTAATGCATAAAATTTGTTATTGTATTTTCAATTTGAAATTAATGTGGGCCCTATCCTTTTATCAAGCAGAAGCGACGATAAAAAAAGAACAAAACATAAGGATGATGATGACTATGGCTGAAGAACCAGAGTAGGATATTAAATATCTGTTTTTGCCACTAATTGACAATTTTAGTAAACCTCAAAAATTTTACGATTCTTTGATATACGATGCAAGTCGTTTTATATTTGCTCCTTTCCTCCTCGTGTGGTAGGGTAGGATGAGGATGACCTTTTTAAATCTTTGCAAGTTAAAATCAAATTTAGTTAAATTTTTGAAATTTTTCGCTTTCCTGATTAGGGCGTAGGCGCTCGTCCTGCTGTAAGGTATACTTACTTACTATGCATCGCTGTGAAGAAAAACGACTAAAGATACAAAAGGAGATGTGCTTGTACGATTTAAGTAAAACGAATTCAAAAACTGAATATATTTAAATAATCTCGAGTAATAAAAAAAACTGACAAACATTTAGGCCTATGAACCACAAAATTTGCTTTTGATGAGCATGATGAGCATTAATCGATTTACTGTCTTTTTGGAATAAATAATTTTAGAATCAGTCTCCTTGACTGTGAGGCGGCGGCCTGGGAGGGAATTGAAAATCCCAATGATAATGGTAAATGGCTTTGGAATCGAAACCCAGTAAGAAAAATCCGGCCACGAGGACGATGGCTATGCATAAGACGGCTTGGACGTACAAGGCTTTGTCTTCGGAACGAACGTTTTCGAGATCGGTTCGAATTGTTGAGACCATATTCCTCGCCGTGCGAACTCCGGCTGAGGCGCAAGCTCTGGCCAGCTGCCTGCTCAATTCGAAAACGCTTTGATTTTGATTTTGAGATCCGGATCGCGAAAAATGTCTTCTAAGCCCAATTTCGCGGCGCTCGTCTCCATCTTCTTCTTCGCCGCTCGAATATTTAAAAGGCTGTTTCGAACCGTGACGCCTTTTGTGAATTCTTCTGAACGACGATGAGCTCGGGAAAGGATCCTCTTCTTGAGATTCTCCTTCCGACGGACCCTGCCGGCGCCTCCTCGGAGATCTCGTCCTGGGAACGGAAAGGTTCGTCGTCGGAAAATTAGGAAGGGCGGATTCGACGGGCGTCGATGTCGGGGTGGGAGCTCGAGGAAAACTGCCTGATCTTTCCCTGAAAAAACCGATTTCGTCCCAAGGGATGCTCGTCAAGATTTGTCGAACGAAATCGGGAGGGAGTTCCAAATTTCCTACTGTTAAATTACCTCCGCGAGTGGTCACGTCTTCGGAAGTTAACCTCGCGGTTTGTAAATCTTCCGCCCGGATCCGATTCGCTTCCAGTTCATTAACGTTCAATCTTTCTACTTCCAGTAGTTTGATCTCCAATTTCTCGGCTTTTAAAACTTGCACGGTCGAATTCGAATCTGGCATAACGGGAACGTAGAGCGGAACCGAAACGGGAAGGGATGCCGGCTGAGGAAGGGGGATAGAAGCGGGCTCGTTTTCCGGCCTCAACTGCCTCCTATCAAGCGAAGCGTATCCCATGTCAAGCTCCATCATTGTTTCTGCTTCCTCTTGTTTTTTCTTTTCCTCTCGGGCTTTTTTTTCCTCTTGTAAAAGTCGGATTTCTTCCGCCTGCTTCTTTTCTTCAGCGGCGGCTGCCGCTGAGACCGCTACCGCTTCCTCTCCTCGTTCCCGTATTAATTTCTCTTCCTTTTCTTTTTCGAGCCTTTGTGCGGCTAGTCTTTTTTCTTCTGCCTGAGTGAATTCAGTCTTTTGCCTTTCGGCGAACAATTTTCTTTCTTCGGCAACGATTTCCTCTAATCGCTTTATGACTTCGTTATCTTTGGAAATGACCGCGTTTTCCAAATCGATTTGACTCCTTCTCCTGACAGCCGTTTCTTGACGTATTCTTTCTTCTTCTTCCTTCATTTCCTGCAAAAAAGCTTCCTGGATCCTGAGCTGCTCGTGGCTAAATTCTTGCATCGCTTCGAAATCTTCGTCCGTTTCCAGACAAGAATCTTCGGGCAAAGGATCGGTTTGGGTGGAAACGCAGACTTCTTCCACGATTTCTGTGCCGGGAGGAGGTTCGTGGACGGCAACCTCGACCCTCGTCACGATGGGATAATCGCTTTCCTCGCTTTTTTCTTCCGGTCCTCGGCTTTTTTGCCTCGGAGGACGGGGAGGAGGCGGCAAGGGTCTTCCTTTCATTTTTTCGATCACTTCCTCCGTTTGAAGATCTTTGGTGCTTCCGTGTAAATCCTGGGACCTCCAAAGTTTCAAAGCGTCCCCGTCGTCGGTTATTTCGACGTAAGATTGGCTCTGAGTGTCACCAGCGTATAAATGCTCGACGGAACCGACTCCGCGCCTCCTGGGGGGTCTCGAAGGGCCGAGAGTGCTGTAATTCCTCGCGGGTCGAACCGGAACTCTTTTCGGCAAAGTGTTAAAAGAGGGAGAGGAAAGATCTCGTTTTTTTCTCGGAGGAGGAGGTCTTTGAGGCTTCTGCTTTTTGTGCCTTTCCGGTCTTGCTAAAGTTGATTTCCCCACAGTCGCGTAGCCCAAACTTGCTTCGTCTCCGGAAAGTTCTCGCCGCTCTACGGCTCCCGTTTCGGCTTCTGTCTCCGATCGGTTCCCTACGGGAGCCCCGCTTTCCTTTTCGTCGTCTTGCAATTTTAAAGAACGCAGAGATCGGGATCCTCTCGACATCGATCTCGTTCTTTTGGGCGGAACGGGAGGTCCACCCTCCGAGTTTTCGTTCGGGTCCGCGGGGACGATGTAGTCCGGCTCCGCGGTTATCTGGAAAAAAAATTGCGTATTTTTTAATTTTGTTTTGAAAAGAGTCTCCCCCCCCCCCCCCTTCCCTTCGAAATATCTCCATGCTTACCTCCTCTTGTCCGATGTTCCCGCCTCTTTCTTCCGTAGATCTTTGTTTTTGACTTTTCCGCCTCGTAAGGGGTCGTGGAGGAGCTCGTTCGATTTCTTCGACGGAAGTTTCGATCTCGACTTCAACCCAACCTTCGTTTTTCTTTTTGCTAGAAATCCTGTCTTTCGAAGAGGATTTTCTCTTTGTCGGAACGGGCCGTACCGACGGGGCGTCGGACCTGGGCACTTTGTAATGTTCGTATTCCTTGATCGAACCCGGAGATTTGTAATATTCGCTGAGGTCGTCTTCTTCTGCGCCTACGCTTTCGTATTTGTCGGCGTAGCTAGAATTCTCGTTTTCGTACCTCGGTTTCGGTTTCCCATCCTCGGCGGCTCCTTTCGATCGCGATCTACTTCTTCTGCTGGGCCTCCGGGGAGGATACGTTTTGTAATAATCTTGGTCGTTTAGCCCCGGATCGCTTCCCGAGATTTTTCCGCCGCCCGATCTCTTTTTCAACGATCTGGTTCTCGTCGGCCTGCTGGGTTCTTTATCTGGTTTTCGAGACTTGGGTTCCAAATTTTCCGATTCCGCGTCGTCGTCGTAATCGTAATCCATCCTGGCTAGGGCGTTGGCCACGGGTGATTTGAATGCCTCTCGGATTTCTCGAGACAAGTATTTTCCCATGTCGATGTCTTCTTGGCTGATGCCTTTTTGCCTCAAGAAAAATTGGTCGGAATCGATTTCTTCCAAAACTCCCTTTCTCAGTCTGTCTTCGGAACTTCCGGAGGACTGGATTTCTCTTTCCGAAAGATGGCTCAAACTGGACTTGGTGCTCAAGGTTCTCCTGCCGGGAGGAAGCCTCGTCATCGTTTCCAAATCTTCGGCGCAGCCGAGATCTTTGTCTCGAAAATCCGATAGGGATTCACTTTTTTCGCTCCTTCGCGATTCGTACTCTCCGGGATCGTCGGCGTCGGCGTCAGCGTATTTAATCTCGTCGATCCATTTCTGACCGACGGCGGGTTTTTTATCTGGCGAAATATCGGGTTCTCGGTACCTCATGACGGGAGGCGGAGTGTTTCCTCTGGTTTGTTTCGGCGACGAAGTAGCGTAATCTCCTCGCTCCCGAGATTTTTTCGAAAATATTCTCGGATAAGTTTTAAAATCGATGTCGAAAATATTTTTTCGGAAACCGGAGCTAACGGGAGGAACCGCTGATTGACGGTCTCTCCCGGTCTTGGACTTACCGAAACTCGGTAGATTGATTTTCGGCCTCTCGGGAAGTTTAAATTTCGGCCGTTCCGGAAGCCCGAACCTCGGGCTGCGAGTTTTGCTTTTTTCCGGTTGAGGCTCAGTTTTACTTTTTTCTTTAAGATTAAACGAAGGTTTCGGTAAACTTCTGAGCTTGTTTCGCAATTTCCCGGCTTGCGATCTCAGTTTTTGGTGGATCCCGTGAGCTTGAGCTCTCATTTGTTCGCTTTTCGATTGAATGGCTTTTTTGTTTCTGGATCCCCGGTTTAAGGGAAGGTCTTCTAATCCCGAAGAATCCAACATGCTCGTGTTAACGTCGCAATCGGTCCTCGACTGCGAGGCAGTCGTGGTCGGCGTCGCCGCCAAATAACGGCTCTCCGACCTGTCGGGGCCGACGTCCCCGTCTCTCGCTATCCTTTCCACCTCCGAGTCTTCGGGGCTTTTCGTTTCTTCCGCCGCTCCGACGTCTTCTTCGTAATCTTCTTCTTTCACGACCAACTCCGCGTCGAGCGGAATTCTTACGAACCTTTTCTCCGTTTCCGACATTTCTTTATCATCGTCCTCTTTCGTCGACGACGGATGCGGGGGCGGATCGACGGGCTCGTATTCGTGTTCCCTAAAACAAACAAAAAAAAGTGTCGAGTCTTTTTTTTTCTCCGTGGTAAAATTAAGCCATCGTTAAATATTTCGTTCGCAAAAACAAACGATCCACTTGGATTTTTTCCAGATTTTTTCTATTGTTACAGATGGGTTTTGTCCGAAACTGATTTCGAAAAAAAAAAGAACAGAAAAGAAAAGAAAAAGAAAAAGAAAAAAAAGAACGGATTCGTAACGTCGACTTGGCTAATAGTTTCCATCTCTCACAAATCTATTTTGAGCTTCACGACTTGTCCGTCAAACGTTAAAAATAAAAACGGTCCTCTCGCATTCGTCACGATGGTTTTTATTAATGAAAAAGCTTACCCGAGAGGTTTGGCCATGCCGAGATCCGAATTCCTGCTCGGCGGTCTGCTCCCGTACAAAGATATCCTTTCGGGCAACAAATTATCCGATCGATAATATTGACAGGCACAACGAACTTCTCGTCCGATCGAGGACACCGAAGATTCCCTCGAACGAGTTCTCAACTCTTTGGTTAAAGGCAGCGACTTTTCCCGCCTCGATCTACCTTTTCGACCAGAGTCCAAATTCTCCAACGATTTACCTTTTTTCGATCGAGATTTCTTCATTGATAATCACCGACGAGGGAAAATTTCGGGGAAGGGAAAAGGGAAAGGATCGAGGATGGGAGGAAAATGTTTTTCGGGTCGTTCGAATCGTTCATTTCTTTTCTTCTCAAAAAAATTTTCGATCACTTTCGCGCTTTTACACCTCTCCAAACTTTATCGTCGAGCCCCATGTGGATTTTCCCCGGTTCCGTCAACTTTTCACCCCCGCCCGTCGGCCAGGTCGGTACCCTACTAAGTCCGTTCGTTTTTCCCCGAGTTTCACCAGGGACCGGAGTAGCTCAAGATAGATTTCGAAAATTCGGACGATTTCCTGTCGCGAGAACCGACGATCGAAAAGAAAAAACTCGGCTCTAGACTAGCTCCGTCGCGGCCAGATTTTCGAACGACAAGTCTCGAAAATGTAGCCCGATTATTTTTAAGAATGCCGAACGTTGCCGAAAATCGCCGACCGTTTTTTGTCTTTTAACCAATTTTTTTTTCTTTTTTTTTTAAATTATTATTTTGAATGACCCCGAAGCATGCGCTCGGCCGATTTCGTTTTCAAGAAGAAGCTCGAAATAAAAACGGGCCGTGTGTTTACCGGTGTTTCCCGAAACAACAGGTTGCCCTTCAATCATCGGAAGACTTTGTAAATACTCACTGTGATTTCGCCCGCGTTTCTTTCTCAGGTTCGTCCAAATAAGTCCACGGATAACCTCCCTTTTCTCTGCTTCGTTTGATCTCTTCCCACAAATACGTCTCCGGAGGTACCGGCGGATTATATTCTTTCTGCAAGACGCCTGAAAAAAAAAAAAAAAAAAAAAAAAATGCTGGGGCTTTGAAAGTTTATCAAGAAATCAAAGTCGGGCGGTCGTACCTCTTATGTGCACGTCTCGAAAGATATCGCCGATTTCTCCGTTCCTTTGTTCGGCTCGTCGGAGATCCGGAGATTCCTTTGAGCGGAAATTTCGTTCCGGTTTTCCGTCGCCTTCGACCTCGTCGTTCGGGATCGAAACGGGCGAATGAGGACGCTCGCTCGTTCCCTTTGTTTCGACAGCAGTCGAGAGGCCGTCAGTCTCGTCGTCTCTGTTAATCGGCTCTTCGGTCCTTTCCATATTTTTAAAAGAGATGTCGTCCAAATCCGTCACTTGGACTCTGTCCCCGTTCGTAATTAATAATTCTTCGGCGGAATCCTGTTTCGGAATGTATTCGCTGAGTTCGGGTTTCGTTTCCTCTCGTTTGTCCCTTTCGTTGGATTTTCGGACCGTTTCGTCGTTTTTAGGGATCGGCTGTTTAGCGTCTCTCGCTGAAAAAGTTCCGCCCGGAGAACCGTCGGTTTCGTCGTCTTCCAATATGCACGACAGCCGAATCTGGTAACTTTCTTCCTCCCTGTCCGAACCTTCCGAACTTTCCCCGTCGGTCAATCTTTCGAGGATCTTTTGCCGGAGATCTTCGCACTCGGAGTCGTCGGATTTGTCCGTTTCCTCCGCTCCTTCCATTTTCAATTTTTTTTTTTTACCTGAAACAAGATCGATAAGAAAAACCGACCGTAACTCTCGACCGTTTACTTTTCTAATTAACGTCAGTTAAACGCCGAGACGTTCTTTCTGATTACGGTTTGACTCTATCTCGTCACGTGTCTACGCATTGTTTTCTCGGCCCGCTTTTCCGTGTGCCGCTATACTCGGACGCGACTGAGAAAACTAATTTTTCGCGGAACCGACCTAGAAAAAAGAAATCGTTTCGAGCCGACTCGAAAACAAGCTTTGACCTTGAAAAAAAATTTTCTGTAAAAATATTTTTCGGTTTTGCATAAAGCGCCGATGCCAAAGTAATCGGATACTTACGAGCAGTTTCTTAAAAAAATCGATCCCGTTCGCTTTGTCTTCGATCCGGGAAAACGGAGACGCTTCGCACCGCTTACGATTATACTAATAAAAAAGTTTTCAAAAGACGTGACACTCAAGCCAAAACGTTTTTAAAATAGAAAATTTTTTTGAAAAGCACGTCGATGATAAATGATTTGCCGAGATTTCATCCTTTTAAACTGACTAAAACCTTTCGCTCGGCTTTTCGTTCCGAAAATTTGCTCCCGAGTACAGGACGAGCATGAAAAAAAAACCGAGCCTTTCCGAGTTTACTTTTGCCGAGTCGGAACGGACCTGACCTTCTCAAATCGGGATTTAATGTATCGCCGAAATCGATCGACCGAACTTTTTATAAAACGGAAAGAAAAGGTTTATTTTCATTTTTTATGTGATGACCGCATTCTGCAAACATATATCATATGTCCAACGCCCACGCATTCTACTCTTCGCACCCGCTCAGCTTGGAAAAAATGAATTTTAACCCTCTCTTTGGCTTTTCTCCACAATTATCGGCATACCATTTTTTTTTTTTTTTTTTTTTTTTTTAATAGTAATTGGTTTTAAGCGTGATACATTTTTCATATCGTTTCCGGTTTTTTTCTCTCAGATTCCCCAGGTTCTAAACTCAATTTAAGGGCTCGGTAGGGAACTAGAAAAGATCGCCACCCTTCAAAATAAATAATTAAATACTAAAATATTTTTTAAAGTTTTAGATTGTGAAAAATTCCGGAAAAAATTGTTTACGCTCCGAAAAGGTTAAAAACCATTTTAATTTTTGTAACTGTCTTATGAACCTTAGGTTTGGTGTCTGGTGGGCAGGTTTTACTTATACAAATAAATACATATATAAAAAAAATATTTTTACATAACTATATGTATTTTTTTTTTTTTGAGGGGCGGGTACCCAGTCACACGAAATCGGTATTTTTTCATATGAAAGAGTATTTAAATATCCTTTCATGAGTGTCGTGATAAACGGGATATATTTTTAGGTATGAGAATGCAGACTCTTGCAGAAAAATATTTTTCAAATACAAACAAATATTTTTATAGAAATTCCTCATATATAAAAAACCCCCGAAAAATATATTTTCAGAAATAAAAATACAAATGTCTATCCAAAAAATGCCTAATATGTAAAAATATAGATTTCGTGTGACTGGGTAGTCCATCTTTCGTAATACACGAAAAGGAAAAAGGTTTTAAGATTTCAAGGTTTCAAGGTTTTAAGATTGATATTCATTTAATAACTGCTGATAAATGTATTTTTTCAAAATGGTGAATCACATAAGCATACGTGGTCTATTTTATGTCTAGCGATCCGCCGGAGGAAATTTAATTCTATTACATTATTTAATTATACATATTTTAATTTCCTTTTTATTCGGTTAGTCAAGAAAAAAAACCATGTGTCAATAGTTTAATTTTTGTCGAGATTTTCCGGCTTGAATCGGTACCGATCACTCTAGAAATCAATTGCGGCTGAATTTTATTTCTCGGAGGGACAAAAATAAATAAAATCTCAGCCAAAGATTTTTTTCTCGCATAATTCATATTAATATAAATTTAATTAATTTTGAGATTCTAAGCCTATCATTTTCCTTTTGTTAAAAAAAGTATTTATATTGAACACAAGGAGGTGTATTTTTAAAGTTCAAAGTCACAATATGAAACGGGTAGGTATTATATTATTTTATTTTTTCAAATTTATTACTCGATATTATCGTTAGGGTTGGAACGGCCTCGTCGTTTCTCCTTTCGAACTCGGATTAAAAATACGGAACGATCAAAATAGCGGAAAAAGAGAAAACGAGGAGACCGTTCTGCGTGCTTTTTATTTAATTTTGTTTATTTATTCATTTTAAAATCATTCGCTAGGCTAAAACTTTTAAATTACCGGCCTATAATTATATTAAGGTTTATTGTCAAAATACGTCATCAGTTCATTCGTAATAAATTAAATGTTCAAGTTTTTTCACATCTTTCCTTTGGTTCGGTTACAGGATAGAGGATAACGATGGCTCCAACCGTTTCGCTCATTTATTTTTGGCCGACGATTTTTCTTCTTCGCTTACTATTTAAGTCACCGCGAATACCTTGCACCCTGATTCCACTTCCATTTAACAAAATATACAAATGCAAATAAAAATGTTTTTTTTAAATGAATAAAACTGGTCTGAACCGATCCCGAACTCTAGATTTCCTACGCTTTTCCTCGAAAATTAACTATTCAGAACACGAAAAAACGAATCCTCATAGTTTTCAGAATATCTAATATCACATCGGCCCTTATAATGCAAACATTTACTTTTTTTAAAACAAAGCTTGATTTGAGCCGCGAGAAAAACTATGAAAAAAGAGACTGTAATTGCACTGTTCCACTTTTACTATTAATGTTAAAAAAAAAACACAAATAACAAATACCAAGTTTAAATAATTTGTTTCATATAAAAAATCCGTTTACTCAAGTTGATATGACTGTGGAAAATCTAATTGATAAATTGATAACCGGACAACCTTTCCCAAACAAAAGAAAACAAAACAAAAAAAATTAGAAAGCTAACAAGCCCTACTCGGGTTTGATCACGTTTCCATCCGAATACAGGAATATTTTCCAGGCTGACCCGGCATACTTATTGCCGGCTTACTTACGTCTAAACAAATACTAAAGTAAAATGAGAGAACGTCCAAAATAAATTCTACAATTCTCGACTAAAGAAAAATAACATGATCGAAGAGAAAATAATAATCGATAGAGCAATCAAAGCAAACAAATCCTTTTAATAAATATATATATGTGATTTTAATTTAAGTATAAAAATAAATACTGCATTTTTCGTGGGAGGGTAAAAAATTATTTTAATCACATCGACGAAATTAGACGGATGTAAATTTGATTGATCCGAGGAGTTTTAAAGGCATGAAAAGAGGTCTTCGCCCGACTTTTTTTATTTTTGCATAATACCGAAAAGGAAAAAAAATTGATTTTGGAACTGGTTCACAAACTGCAGAGTGCGTGAGACTTATAAAAGTTTCGCCGGGAAACGGACGAGTCGCTTAGGAGCCGCCATCCGACTTTGCAGAGAAAAAGAATACGGTAACGTACAAGTATAAAGAGTAAGTCGGAGGGATCGAGGTCGGAGGTTTGCGAGCAGTTTTCCCATCACTGCCGAACGGCGAGGATCAATCCATTTCGTGGGTGTCTAAAAAGTGACCGCGAACTTCTAAATGAGCCGCCAAGTCGAAGACGAGATGTTGCAACGCGGGATGTTCTAAAAGATCCGCGTCGGGCAACGGAGGTTGAGCACGTGGACGAAATTGCCTTCCCTGAAAAAAAAAAAACCGCACAAAACGAATCAAATCTCGGATCCAAGATTCTTTTTTCGAAAACCGACCCCTTACCTTAAATCCTCTGTGAAGATGCAAGACGACGTAGCAAAATATGTATCTTAATATCAACAGTCTTAGAAAATCGTCGCCGAAAAACTGAACGTATCCGGGATCTGAAACGAAAAGGGGGGGGAGGGGAAAGAATTAGGGCCGTTCTGGTGTTGTTAGTCGAGGTTAGTCCTACCTATTCGACATCTGGTAAACAATCGGCTGGCTTCAGTCACGAACCTATCTATGTACGATTGGCATCTTTCCCAATGGTGAATGGGAACGTCTAATATGTTACATATGTAGCAAAAGGCAGTCAGCGGGCTGTGAAGAAACAAGGTGAACAAGCTCCCGTTGTGTTGGTGATCTGAAACCATCAAAAAAAAAAATAAAAAATAACCCTCCCCTCCGATAGAGGAAAAATCTTTTCTTACCTTGGAAAGCTTGAGGAATGTCTTGAGGTGACATGAGAACGACTAAAGGCTGTCCGAAATATCTCGGGACGTGTTGAAATACGAAACTATTGTCGGAGTCGATTATGAAGAAAAGAGGTTTCCTGGTGAAAGGATACAAGTCACCGGGATACAGACTGCAAAAGAAAATAACGGAAGGATTAAAATTAAACTCTTTCGACACCTTTTTCCCGGCGACCTTCCGGTTACTTTACCAATGTAACTCTCTGTATTGGGAAGATTTTTTATTGGGATGATCCACGGGTTCCTTTTTGCTGCTCATAACGACGCCGCCCATGTCGTATCCGACTGAAACCGATAAAACCTTTTCAAAATTCGAAACGTGAAAAGTGAAAAAAAATCCAAATAAACCAATTCTAAATTTACCGTCTTCGTGATGTTTAGATTGAGAAAAACAGCCGTCTGCAGAAATGTACAACAATAAAGCACCGTTCGCAGGGAGTTCCTTAAATCCTAAAAAGATTAATCCGAGTTAATTTTTAAAAAAAAACTATTTTCGTCTGAGGAAAATATTCGATAATTGGAAGAAGAGCGAGGTTCATCGTTGAACCGTGAAACTCATATCTCTCGAAACACGTTTCCCTCCCCCCCCCCCCCCCCCTTTTGCCCCCTCGCTTACGCTTTCAAAGGACTTTTCGTTATTTCGGTCGAGCTGTTTTCGCTTTCTCTTCTATTTTCGGCCTTCGACGAGTCGATTTACTTTGTTTCTCGACTTTTAACGAAATGTTTTCATAATTCGATATCGAAATTAAACGGATAATTATCGAAAAGATGGAAGGTTTACGTACCAGAAGCTAAAAATACCATGACTTGACTGAAGGTCGGTTTGTACAATAAATATTTGTGCGGATTCTCTCTTTTGGCCGGCCTGTCCCCGTTTTCTTGGCAAGGGATTTGGTTTTGGTAAGGGCCGCCTCCTTTGGTGCTCGTTATGGAATAACTTTTTTCCTGAAAAAGAGAGGTTTGATAAATATAAAGCAAAGGATCATCGGGGATTCCGACGGAAACAAATGAAAACTCACGAAAGAAATTCGTCCGGGGGCGGGGGAAGCGTCGTAGATGTGATTAAAATCTTCCTGAGGTTCTCGTTCCAAAGTCTGCAGCATCCTGAACATGTCCATCGTCAGTTCGCTGAATTTCACCTAAAAGATATCCAAGCTTTTAGTTACATACCGAAATCCAAAATCTTGACGTAAAAAAAAAACAATGAAAAAGCCATTTTTTTGAGCGGGATCCCTGCGTCGTTGAATAAGGGAAACGGAGGGTACTAGACGAGGACGAATCGAGAAAAGGTCGACAAACTAAAAGGGAAGTATAAATAAAGGAAATACATAAAAAACACCTCACCAACACAAGTGTGTATTACTAGCCTTTACCTGATCGGCGCAGTTACCGACGATGAGAATTTCCTGAAGAGTCAGATTCATCATGGGGGATTTTTCTACGGGAGGAGTCGTCAAAGGACTCAACCTGGAAACAAACAAAGGATGAGCTATTCATCCCGATCGCACGGGGTTTCGGGTAAAAAGAAAGAAAGAGCGGAAACCTGTGAGATAAAACGATGGCGTTTGAATCCGCGTGAAGAACGCTGACTAGACCGTCCGCTTTTATAAAAGATTTGATTTCTTCGAGAACGAGAGTCCATTCCAACTGATCGTCCGGTTCATAGGTGGAAGTGTAATCCGCTATTTGCTTGTCCAGTTCCATCACCAAATCTCGGACCAATTTCATTTTCTTGAGCAATAGACATACCACGATGAACCTCGCGTAATAACGGAGTTTTTTCACCATGAGATCCGACCTGAAACCGAAAGGAAAGTGTCGAAGAGACCGATCCTACAGACCGAACACTCGAACCCAAACGAACCTGTCCTCTTTGGCTGCCCTCGAATAATAGGCCCTTCCTCTGATGGCCGCGTAGAAAGAATAAGCTTCATTTAAATAATTCGTTTCGCTAGTTCTCAAACTAAAAGAAAGAAGAATAAATTCGTCGAAAAATGATCCAACGGCGATGATATATAGCAAACATACACTTACTAATAATGGTAATAAAGTTGACCTATTTTAGAGGCGATTTCTCCGATTTGCCACCTTTTGAGACCGTATTTCGTGTCCAATACGAGACGATGCTGTTGCTGAAACTTCCATAGTTTCGTGTAGATATCGAAAGTTCTACCGAAGTAAGCTTGCCATTGGTTGTGACCGTACTGAGGAAGGTCCCTGAAAAAAGAAAAGGCCTTTTAACAAGAAAAAATGTTGCATGTTTAGCAAAGATCGTTATCGTTCGATCCCACCGATCACGCTTATTTTCCTCCTCCATCTCTCCGAAAAAAGGGTTCAAGTTGAAAATTGACAAGGAGAGCGGGTAGAGTACCTTAATCCGTTGAAAAGCTGTTTAGATTTTTCCAACAGGTGACAAAACTCGATGACGATTTTCCTCTCGTGGTCTTCCATGCCCGCCATACTGACCATAATGATAGATGCATGAATGCGACTTGATTTCACTGGAAAAAGTCATTACTGATGTCGGTCACATCCTACTCCTCCCCGTCATCCATCACGAGCGAACGATGGGAATTTCCTTCCTTCCTTTACGAGATTGATATCCAAAACATGATCCTCATCCAAGGTCAAGGGAAAAAAAACCAAATTTCTCACAGATCTCGCACTCCGCGTTCGCGATTATTAAATGCACCCGGATTTTTTCCTTACGAACTTTTTCATTCTTTTCCGAAACGAGAACCGATTAGATCCTTTTTTTTCCCCCCCTTCCGAAACGAACCTCGTTCCGTTTAGAGCATTCTACTCGAAAAGGAAAAGAAAAGAGATAAAGGAAAAAATGAGAGCGTTACCTTTTTTTTCACGGGCCGAACGCGCGAGAAATTTTGGAATTGCCGTTCGAAAAAAAGGAAAAGGCCGAATTCGGTCAAAGATCATTCGCGATAATCCTGTTAAAATGAAAGGAAAATATTAAAAAGTACCGAGGATAGTGATTTTACTAAGAATAAATACGTTCCCACGTATCGATCTGCGCAGAGTGGCACACATGGACACGGCGTTTGCCACGAGGTGAATCCGTTCGGCAGATATCTTGCGGATTCGCTCGGTCGACACGAGGCCTTCGAACGGCGTCTCGACGCTTCTGCCATCTCTCGGGACTCGGCGGAACCGGCCGCCCTTTCCCTTTTTAATTTTTTCACCGCCCTGCGGCGCCGGCGTCTCCTTCCGCATTCGCGATAAGGCTCCGATCGATTCCGAATAAACGTCGATTATTTCCAGTAAATCGCGGGACATCCGACATGCCATATCCAGCAACAACAACAACAACAACAACAAGAGCAAACACTTCACCTTTGCAGTTTCATTTCCTCGAGGAAAAGGAAGACATCCATCAAGGATCCTTTTGTGTCGATTCTTAATCATAATTCATTTCTTGCTTATTTTTCGAGGGGTTCAGTACCGGTTTCGGAATCTCCTTTAATTTATTCATTTCCCTCTTTTTTTCATCATATAAGATGGAAACCGTTAAAAATTCGTCTTCCGTCGGGAATAAGCACTAAAATTTTTCTCCTCGAAGGCAAAACGGAAAATAATTTTTGGAATCCGAGAATCGTCGCATTCGCTCTAGCCCTAGGCAGGTCCAACATTCCGATTTTCTATTAAAGTACAAGTTGTCGAACGAAAAATTATAGCACTCGATTCTTCGGCCTCATATTCATTTAAAAAAACAAACAAGGAAACGAAAAAAAAAAGGAGCGAAAGGTTCAACGAGATCATACGTTCATCCTTTAAATTTCCATTTTTTTTTTTTTTAACGAGTTTTCTGCTCATTAAAAACGAGAGGGAGGAGAAGAGAGGATCGTCCATTTCCAAGCCATTAACACGGCATACATTTCATCGGCTCTCCTTTTTTTCTCTCTTTAGGTGCCTTCGAAGCAATTAAAAACTTTTTTTTTTAATGTAAAAAGTTAAAATGGTGGAAGAAGTAGGAAATGAACTTTAGTCTTTTCTGTCTTGGAAACTGGAGGGGATTTATCTTCCTCCTCGAATTCTTTTTTTTTAGGGTGATAATAATAATAATAATCGGCCAGAATGAAAAAATGGTAAAATAATAATGTGCGTAAATATTATTTGAGAGTTTTTTTGAGGAAAAATTTGGGAGGAAGTTTATCTTTGGGAGTTAGTGGAATAACGATAACGATAACGATATAAATGAATCATGGAAGACGTATATGAATTATTAACTCATAAACATTGTCATAACTCATAACGATGTTAGATTAACAAATGTAGAGTATTCATGGGAGCCGGTTCCGCTCGTTTATTGCGATGCAGATTGTTTACGAATCCCGGGCGGGCTCGACAGCAAAATTTCTACCCGATCCCTTTGATTTGTTAGTTTTAGATTTGTCCGTACGGCAAGGAATAAGGGACGGTTAATTACGGTGTAATCTGCCCTAGATTTATGATGGAAACCACCCACTTAGCCCTCGGCTAATATTTATTCATGATTCATGCATGCGTCGGGGAGGTGATAAATGCAATAAAATAATGATGGCCTTCCCTTCCCTCCGAAACTCAACTTTTCAACCTGTTCGATCCCTTTCTCATGCGTCACGATGAATGACAAACCCTTAAATGGAACAAAAGGGATTTTAAAATTCCAAGATGTCGTCAAACACTTCCGGAAGTGGAACTCTTAGATAAGTCGACGAGGCTCATTATCCGTTAATCGCATCCTGCCGCATCTCTTTCTCTTTCCTTTCCTTTGTTCTTATTGTCGCAAATCGGTTCCGCACGGTTCGTCTCTTTCGAATGCTACTCCTACCCCGTTCGATCGAGATAAACTATTAAAAAAAAAAAAGAAAAAAAAATTAAAATTAAAATCCGAGTCGAAATTGATTTGAGCACCTGGCGGAGCTTCCTAAAGGGATCGATTTGTCTGCCTGCCTCGTTTTCCGACCATCTGTTCCGTCTCGCGGTTTCTTTTTACACCCTTTTGTTAAACCCAATAATCTATTAACGAGCTATATTTAATTAATTTGGAAACCGCAAGTATTTAAAGCGAGTACAAGTTTGCTGAAAAGCAAAGAAAAAATGGGATTCGGATATAAACGAATAAAAATGAAAAAAGGAAATGATTCGGGGCTTCTTTTGGAAAAATGTTTAAGAGGGTTTCGAAATAATAATAAACGTAATGATTAGAATAAAAAGGAAAAAAGAAAAAAAAGAGATTTAATTGCGTGTATGATTCGTCGTGCTTGTGTCGGTAGAGACAACCTCTTGAAATTGAAACGGTCGCAGTGGCGCGTGCAAAGGGAAAAAGGGCCCTTCGCTCGGTAAACTTCGCCCCCGGTCACGTGGCACAACCATAAACTTGACAATGGCAACACTCTCGCACATAATTGAAACTCTTGCTTGTATTTCTATTGACTCGAAAACGAAAATCACTGACAACCATATATTAAAAATTATGGCATCTCTTTTATTTTCGGGGCGTTTTATTTATACAAATAAAACCGTCATCCCTTCTCTCCCGAAAAAATTTTCGGGGGGGAAAGAGGAAAAGAGTGAAAAGACCGAATCGAATGGGAAACGGTGGCCACTTTAAAAAAGAAAAAAAAAGCTCCATCACGCTCTTCAAATAAATGTCTGGCCGATTCGATCCCGTTGTATTTATATTTTTTTTCTCGGTTTAATTTTTTTCCCCAAAGACACGCCATCACGTTTTTCAATCTCGTTTCTTTCTTAATAAGTTCCGGTGTTTTTATATTTTCAAAATTTATTTTCCGTGTTAAAATAATACGAAAATGACGGGGTGTCATATCCAAGACGTCCAATTTAGCTTTCATGATTTTCTGCTATTCCCGACCCTCTTCCTTCTCGATTCTTTTCCTCTCGGACGGGGAAATTTACGCAGAGTTTTCGAGTGACCCTCCGACGAAAGATTTCGGATCCGTTCGTTCGGAATGAGACGCCGTTTCCGGTTCGACGGAATCCGGTCCCCTCGCAAAAGACGATACCTTCCCTTCACGCTCCATTTATTCATTTTAACAATTAAACTTTTGTCCCGAAATAAACATTTTTTTCCTTTCCCCTTTTCCGAAAAGTGATAACGAAAAAAAAAAAAATAGATAAATTAAATGAACCGACAGAAATTAAAAATCGTCCTTTTTTTTTTTTTTTTTTTGTAATAACCGATTCGGACAAACGAGGCCGTCGCGGGATTTCCGGAAAAATTTCGACTTTTTATCGCTGGCACTATATTTCGGTTCATCGACTCACCCTTTGCCCTTCCGTCCCCTTTGTTTTCCCGTTTTTATTTTTTCGTCGAAGCAAAAAGTGACCTTACGCAAGGAAAGACGAAACAGGTTTTTCAATTAGACTTTGGAAAATCCGAAAAATTTCGGAGCTTCGGGAGGAATCGAGGGGAAAGAGGTTCTCTTTTATGGCAAAATTATGCCGATTTAAAACGTTCCGGATATCCGAGATTAAACCGACCGCTTCCCCATCTTTTTTTCTCTTTTCTTTTGACGGATCGAGACCGCGATAGGAAATAAAAAATTTTTTTCAATTTCGTTGGAAACGTATCGCGGTTTTTCGGGTTTTCCTTTTCCCTTTCTTTTTTTCCCCCGAAGGACGCGACAAAGACGATAAGGAGGGGAAAAAAATTTGGGTTCACCTTTATTTCGCAGGATTTGAACCGAGTCTTCACGGTTAGTGCTTTGCAATATTTACGTTTTCCGTTCGATGCATCCACATCAGACTTTTACCCTTTCCCGTTCCTTCTTTGATTTATTTTTATGAGTCTTTTTGTTTTCTCGACCTCGACGAATACGAATCCTCCCTCCCGTTTCGAAAATCTTTTTTCTCTATCCGAAAGAAAATCGGTACGAGTTTCATCCGAATCTGTTGCTTCCAAACTCTTTTTCTCTCTGGGATAAAAAAAAAAAAAAAAAAACGATGCTCTTGTCGATCGCACGTATTTCTTTTTTCTTTCTTTTTTAATATCAGGATGCTCGGAGGATTTCCTTTTCTCCCGAAAGGAAATGCTTCTTCGTGTCATTTTCGTTTTCTTTCTTTTTTTTTTTATGTATATTTTTCCCTTTATTTTAAAATCCGGATTCGAGGACAAAAAAGGCGAGGTTAATCGTGTATTGCTGCAGGCAGAGAGGATCAAGATTCGCGTTGCGAAAAAAATGGGGTTTTCGGCGTTAATTAGCTGGAATGTGTATTGTTTTGATATTCTATTCAATTATTTGATGGATGACACGGTATTGTTATCTCTATATTGTTTTCGTTTCGTGTGAATGGGTCAGATTTGCCCCCTGCCTCGGGCGCGAAACCGGACATCTCTCCTTCGGCCTTTAGCTCTTCCGGATCCCGAAATCCGCCCGTTCGATCGGGGCCGGAAAAGTTTTCCCAATTTTTCAACGCCGAGACTCCGAGGATGACCCTTCGACAAGATCCTCGGAGATTCGACTTTGACTCATCTCGACTCCGCTCTAAAAATAAAAACCCAAGTAAAATCTTCCTTTTGGACTTGTCTACTTTTTCCGAAGAGCCCCGTCCGCAGAATCGTTCCGAGCAATACTAACAATGACGAACTTCGAAACATAAAAAAATAAAAAACGCTTTGTTTGTTTTGCATAGAAATCGAGCTTTAACGAGACAGTCAATGATGGCAAACTAAGGGTCGAAGGGACCGAAATAATTTACGACTTTTCTAATTACCATCTCTCTCTCTCTCTCTCTCTCTTTTTTTTTTTTTTTAATTTTACGGAAACAAATAAAGCTTTCCAGAGAAATAAGTAAAAAGATGAAAATATTTATTGGGTTGCGAGTTGGAAGACGTTTTTGACGTTTCAAAGAAAAATGACAAATGTTCTTTTTTCTTTCCGAATAAAAAAATGTTATTTGAATATAAATGAAAAAGAAAAAAAAAAAAGAAAGAAAGAAAGAAAGAAAAGGAAAAAAAAACAAAGTTTTCATGTCGGTGTAATTATTCATTGGTAAATATTTGACATTCGCATGTTGGCGGTTCCCGTTTCCGTTTTCTTAAATAATGTTTTTCTTATTTAATCGATTGTTAATTAGCTTGGAAGTGAAAAAGTTGTAAAATACGGTATGGTCGGAGATTGAAACGGTCGAAATCGGAGATAATTTTCTTAAGCATAAATCCCTTTTTTGAATAGGGAAAGAGTAGCCCTTATTTTCCACCCTCGTAGACTAACTTTGGATCCTCCTCCACCCGTTTTTGCTCCTTCGTTTCCTTCCGGCAGCTCCTTCTCTCTTCTTTCCTTTTTTCTTTCTTTTATTTCGTTTTTAAATTGTCTGCTTTATTTGATATTTTATTATACAGTATAACTGGATTCGGTAATGACGAGGCATCCGAACCCGAAAAAAAAGTCTAAGAAAGAAGAAAGCGGGGACGCGATCAACAGGTTAGACGGTAGAGGAAAGAAAAAGGAAGCACCCGGATCGATTAAACGCGAGGAAACGGAACGAGAAACGGGGACGGGGACAAGCACGGAAAGAGGGCCTTTCCCGAAATTTCCAACTCCAACAGTAAAATAACCGTTCCGGAGAAAAAAATTTGAATTTTCTCGTAAAAACATTTCTTAAGAAGCGGAAGTGCCCGTAAGAAAAGCGAAAAGCGAAGAGAGAAGACGGGGGAGAAGAGGAAGGAGGAGGAACGCGGAGAGTCTGGATGTGGGGGTCGAGGGGACGCCTGCGCCGGGACCCCGACCAATCCGGACGCCCGGGAAGACGTAGGGTTGGCGAACGATTCCCGTTCAGGAACATCCTATTATCGACCTATCCACTTCCTTATTTCCCATCTTCAAATTATCCATTTTCTTATTTTATTTCGTCCCCCCCCCCCCCTCCCCCTTTTGCTTTAGGCCTCATCGAAACCGGAGCTCCTTAAAAAGGATTCGATTAAATCTTTTAAATTTGAAATCGACGTTTCGACGCGTTAATAGATATTTTAAAACGAAAAAATGTATTTGTTTTAAATTCCTATTGTAATTAAACTTAACCCGTCCTTGTTCCGTTCCCAATTTTTCCCCCTAAAAATAATTCCGCTTTTTCTCTTTTTTTCTGGGAAAATGAAAAATTTAGAGCATTATTTATTGGGATTTCAACTTATGAAATCAAAGCGGACGGGAAACGTTTAAGAAGAAGATGAATGGAGTGTGGGGAAAAGGAGCAGGATTTTATTCGGCGAGAAATACACGGGAATCCATAGGAAGAGTTAATTGATTCAAAGAGACGGGAAAAGGATTCACTCGAAACGAGCAACCTTTTTCAAACGGGAGGAAGTTAAAAGTCACTCGAAACGAGCAACCGTATCAAAATCTAACAATTTTCGATCCCCTAAGCACCGGCGTCGGGAAAGGCGACGCCGCCCCCTCGGAACGGAGTGGACGCCTCGTAACCTCCGTCGAGGAACGAACCACTTGTATTGCGATTTCCGTAACAGAACCTAACAGACTTCCAGGTCCTTTTCACGGCAGACCTTTCCTTTTCCGACGGAACCTGATCGATTATCCGATTTCCGTTTTCGATCCTTCTTTTTCCTCTTTCCCTCTCGATACGTTTCCTCGAGTTTCGCGAACGCGCGATCCCGGCCTTTTCTATCTTTTTTCATCTTTTTTTTTTTTTTTTTTTTTCCCCCAATTCTTTCTCGGATCGAAAATGTCGGCCGCAGTCGAAAATATTTCTTCCAAGTAAAAAAAACTTTTGTCGAGAAGAAAATGAAGCCGGAAACGGAAACGATAAGTGCGTGCTGTGATTACTTTGTTAGGGAAAAAATATTTTTTAATAAAAAGTAAAGTTATTTTTTTGTCGGGAAGTAAAAAGTGAAAATTGATGGATTATTTAGTAAGTGGAAAAAGGAAGAGGTCGGATCCGAAAGCGAGAAAGATCCGACTCGGGATCGAGGAATCGAAACCGTTGTCGATTTGAAGGTGAATATTACTTTTTCTGTTTCCCGTCGCTTAGGAACCTCGTCTTTCGAGATGGAAACGTTATTCGGAAACGGTCGACGAAATAAACAAATCGTCTGCCGGTTATTTCCAAAATTATAAAAGCTCACGAAATTCCTTTCTCGTCACTTTTCCCTAAAAACGGATTCGGGATCACCGATCGCATGACTCTTCGATCCGATTTTACCGATTCCTTCCTTTTATTATTTTTTATTTTAATAAAAAATTTTTTTTTTCTTGTATTCAGCAAACGGCATTGTTTCCAAAGTCATGCGAGAAAAACCCTTTCGAAAAATGACGTGTTAATAAAGATAAAACTATTTTAACAATGGGACAAAACAGGTTAAAACATCTTGAACGTGACCGAACACGCGATCGCTAATTAGCGAACGGATACGAGCCTTCCTTTCTCTCCCTCGGCCCATTTTATTTATTTTTTATTTTTTTTTGTTTTACATAGAAAATTAAAAAGAAGCACGTGTTGCTTCCACCTATTTATATAATTATTACTTTCCCGTTTTCCCTCCTCTCGCCGATAACGTTTTAATCATTCTACTGTAGTAATAAAAATATTAGTAGGAAGACTAAACCTAATTGAATACGAACAAGGCTGATTTTTTTATCCGCTCTGCACAAAATTTTGAAGCCGTTCATTCATCTTGAAAATCCACGAAAAAGGAAAAATATTATTTAAAGCGAAGAATCGGGCCTAATGAGGTTCCGAGATAGGATCGAGAATAAAGGACATAACTCAAAACGTCATTTCTGATCGGCAATTTATCAAATTTTCATCTTTAGAATTTGTGTAAAGAATCGACAAGTCATTTATCTTCATTTTGAAAATGCCCCGTAAACCTTTAAAGCCGTATATCAAATCATTTCGACGACACTATATGGGGTGAACACAGGTCGGAAGGAAAAATATCCTTTTCACCTCTTCACCTTACTTTTATTTTCCCTTTCCCCTTCCATCAAGTTTAAAGCCAAAGGGGGGGGGGGGGGGAAAAAATGGTAAAAATTGTCCTAATAAATTTTGCAACCTTTTTCCTTTATCTTTTTATCTTTTCCTTGGTGGATTTGTTTTAGAAAAAAAGAATAACATACGAGGCGGAGGTCGGGACTCGGGAGGGTTTGCATATTTTACCTTTTTATCTCTTTTCCGGGACGTCGGGCAGGCCCGAGGACGGTTCTTTTTTTAAAAGAAACGTCAGTCTAACCCTCTCGTTCGAGCGAGCTCAGATAACGGCCGAAGGCGTAAATCATCCCTGCCCGTTTTTTCTTTCCTCTTAAACGCGATAAAAAAAATAAAAAAAAAAAAAAAAAAAAAATTGCGGTCGAAAAGAACCTTTAGCGCGAGGCCGGAAAAAGGGTTTTTTTTCCCGAAAGAGGTGTAAAATCGAAAAAGGACAAGGTCTCCGACAAATCCCACCCCCGAGTTCCTCCCATTTCGCGAGGGAACGACCATCTTTCTTCTCGGCGAAAACTATACGCTCGAATACGGAATCGACGTTTCCTTTTCTCTTCTCTTCCCTCCTTTTTTTTCCTTTCTTCTTTTCTTTTCTTTTTCGGTAAAAATGAAATTTATATATTTTCAGGGAAAAGAAAATGTACGAAAGTTCTTGTTCGTATCAGAGCGCGCTGGATTTGAAGAGGGTGAGTTCCGGTTGCGCGACGGGCGTGTCCGGAATCAAAACGGAAGACTGCATGAACGTGGCCGGTTTGGGGACCAACGATTGGGCCGGATGCGCTTACAGGTTCGCCTGCAACTCGTCCACTTTCGAACAGCTCAAGCAATCCGTCGAGAAAGCCAAAGCGGCTCTTCAAGATCGAGGAAATTATCTGGCTGCTTCCAGCGCTTTCAGCGATTTGGCGGCCTCACCTTTTTCTTCCGCCCCGAGAGGAAACGAGTCTCTGCCCGATCACAGGAGAGACGAAATTTCCTCCGACAAGAGATCTCAAAGTAAGTAGGATTTCCCCTTTCCGGCTGCAACGAAACCGTATCGATTACCGTTAATTCATCAGGCAATGATTAATGAATCCGTTTCCAGACCGTCCCTCTTTAAATTTTTCATTTTAAAAATCTAAACGATCGATAAAGGATTTTAAATGGAAATAAGAAGAGGCTTCCCCGATTCTAATAATTAAAAATCTATACTTAATTAATGTATTCCTTTAATTTTTATTTTGGAGATGACTTAAAATAGTGGAAGGAAGAAGTATTAGTGATCCAGTCAAAATAAGCTAGCCCCCTGGGTACTTTTCGGCCGCTATAAATACTAAAAATTTCTTCTAAATCTTTATGATAATTAGAGACCATTTGAGTCTTGGAACAAAAGCTACGTCCACTAGCCAAGTAGCGCAGTATATCCGATCGCGATAGACGTTATCGCCGTTTGATAGCCGGAAATGTATATCAGGAAAGGGAAAGCCATAGTATAGTATAGTCATAAGGACATAAAGCAAAGAAAAGTGATGTCCACATTTGGAATCATATAGACATCAGAAAAGGTTTATTTTATTTAATTAGAAAAAATTAGTATTCAAATAAAATGAGATTGTAAGTAAGTATTCTTCAGTGCCCGTGTAAATTTTTGTTTTTAAGGCTGTTTCGGTAGAGGCAGAAAAAAAATTAAAGGTTTAGAAAATCAAAAAAAATTGGAAGATTTAAATGACGTTTTAATTCCCTAATATCGATAGCCATTGTACATCCTATTTTGTCCATTGAATTTTTAATTTTTCCCCTTTAAAGTCTTAAAAGTATATCCGCTTCCGCCTTGAAATCGTTGCAAAAGTTGTAGCCTTTGGCCAGCCTTCCGTTAGTATAATATATATCCATAGGATATCGCAAAGCCAAAAATTGATATCCTAAGGCCATCCCATGGATATCCATTAACAACTTAAGTAAAATGTGGCTTGCAACTATTTGTTAATGTAGTGGATGAGGACCATTGAGAAGAAAGCCAAATATTAGGGTAGTAAAAAACGAATTTTTACTAGTTATGCTTATTTACGTTTCGAACAGGAATTAATTCGTTTATTTGGGCAACCGGTAAAACCATTTGCAAAATATGAATGATACGGTTACCACGAAAACCGTTATCTTCGACCAAGGTTTCGATAAAGACTCACGAGCGCAAAGTTTTGACGCGTTATTAGCGGTTTCCTCCTCGTTTTCTTCTTGTTTCGAGAGGATTTCGGTTTTCGCCCTCGAGATATTTTGGAAAGGATAAGAAATATTTTAAAGGCGAGAACGGAAGGATCGAAAGAGAAGGAGGACGAGGATCCCGGCGGAGCGAGTTGCCATGGATACGAAAGAAGAAAGAGACGACGACGACAAGGCGTGCCACAGACCAGGGACAAACCCGAATCCCTCGAGAAACAAAATTTAAACTTTGGGGAGAAAAGGAAAGTTTACGGTCCTAATATATTTAAACGAGGAAATCGGCGAAAAATTATCAAACGGGATAATTGTAAAGACGGGAACTGAAAAAAAGAAAAAAAGCTCGACGCGTAACGATAAGAAAAAAATTGAAAAGATAAAGTCACTCATTACATTTGCCGGAAAAGTTTTTTCATTTTTATTTATAAATAATGACGTTTTCAGGAAGTTCATGCCGTCTAACATTAACCATTTTTCTCCTCTGCCTCGTTACAAATGGGACAAAAGATTTTTTTTTTCTCTTTTTGATGATATTTTAATTATCGAGGGCGTTATTTTATTTATTTTTTGTCGCGAGCGGGTAGCGGGAGAGGAGGAGAAATGGAAATCGAAAAAAGGAAAAAAGGAAAAAAGGAAAAAAGAAACGGGATCCAGGAGAGCGTGTCGGAGAGCAGTGATCCGCGTCCATCGAACGAGGGAATCTCGCACGGCTCGTGGGAATCCCGACGATATGATTTATTATAACGAGAAAAAAATAAAAGGGACGAACGTTTAAATCGACACCCGTACAAAATTTCAAGAGTTAATTAAGAAGTCTCGGGTGACAAACCCCCTTAATAAGCCGAGATTTGTTTAACCGAATCCCTTATCGAGGATTACAAAGCTTTGGCAACTAATCTCGTGTATGCCGGGACCATATTGTTTATTTGTAACGTTTCCACCCTCTTCCGACCCATTTCCCGCGCGTGCCTCTTCCCTCCCCTTCGACTATTTTCTATGAATAATTCTACATATCGATGTACGGACAATACTACGTTTATTATCTCGATACGTATGAATTTCCATTTATCGTTCGAGGGGTAAAAAAAAACTCACTCAACTCACTGGATCGTCGTTGAAAACGAAGACTTCTCTCGAAGAGTTTTTATTTTTCAAAGGGAGACGAACCGAGAGAAATGCGATCCCGAGCCGGTTTCTGGGGTGGAAACCCTTATCTCGAAATTGTCACTAAGTTTCCCTCGAAAACGGAAAGAAAGCGGGAGAAAGTTGCGGTACGGTTTCCTAGACGAAGCTTGGCGAGGACTCTTCTCCTTCTTTTTTCACCTTTCCCCTTTTCTTTTTCTCGGCAGATTTAGAAACGATAATCAGCAGAGCCGCGGACAAAATCTCGGGGCACGATCACCTTTCGTCGTTGACTTCTTCAGCCAACTCTCTCTTGCCTCTCGCCGCCGGAAAAGGTTATCATCACGCTTCCGGCAACTCGGATTCCTTGAGATCCGGCAAATCCGGTAAGTTTCCTCCCCTCCCCCTTTTTTTCTCGTCTCGACACGTTCAATTAATAATAATTCCGGGAACGGGGTTTAAACCAAAGTATCGAATGGTGTTAAAGTATATTGACTTAAAGATCCATTATCCTTTGGGGAGAGCGTTAATTGCGGGCCCTCCTAGACGGAATCGAAACCGCCCCGAGAATAAACAAAGACGCATCGGGAGCGGACGGGAGGAGGGAGGGAGGGAGGGAGGGAGGTTACCGGAAGCGGGAGAATCCGACGACTTTAATGCTTTCTCTTTTATGTACGCATATATACACACGAGGGGACGAAAACAACACTTTATCTTTCCAATTTCTACAAGCTAAACTTATTTTCATAATTTTCCCCCTTCTCATCCGATTAACTTTTCCCTCGTCTTTCTTCTAAAAACATGAGAGAAAAGAGGAAAAAAAAACGAAACGAAACGAAACGAAAAGATACGAAATAATAAAATGGCGAAAATAGAGACGTCACAAGAGAAAGGTATAAATAATAATCGCAAATTTTAATGGAACTGTCGTCGTGCCTGATGTATTGTCAGCAACGTCGACCGATACGATCTAATTCATTTTCCATTTTCTATACAAGTTACAAATCCTTTGTTCGACCCGTAAATTCCTCTTTATTTTCCGTTCGAGAATCGGAGGGAAAAGTTGCAAGAAAAAATCCAAGAAACTCCGTAAATCTTTTTATCGACAGGCAGCGAAAACTAAAAACAAACGAAAACTAAAAATGAAAAATTATCCGACTTTTAATAAATCCTCAGACGGAAACCGATATATAAATTATCCATTTTATTTTCGTCTAAATATCTACGCATCGTATTTTGGAAAAAAGGATAAGTACATTCCGCGAAAGTCAACAAAAGTTTTTGATAAAATTATCAAGCATAGCTCGATGTAACGAATCTCTAAAAACTTGAACCACATTCGTTATGTCGAGGATCGACAGATTATTATTTCGACTTTTAAATTTATTAAACTCATTTCTTTTAGCTCGGGGAGTTTATTAAACTCGGCTTCTTGCCTTTGGTACTTTGTTAGGAAGCGGTGTGAACATTAAGGAAATAAAATCAGAAAAAATTTCACCAACTCGTACAGCACGCCGGCATCATATCATATCATGTCATTTCTTTTATTTCTAAAAACTTTTAGGCCGCTAACATGCGACTGAAAACTATTTCCAGTTATCCAGTATCGGGAAAAACCGTTATTGCTTTGCAGAATAAAACAATTTGACTCTCTCTCGATTTAAAATCTAGCTCAACAGTCAATGACGTCATGTGACGTAATGGGACAGGCATCACACGAAACGTTAATTTCAACTTGTCATTTGAAAGACCAAAAAATTTCTTCCTTTGCTCGAAAGTAAAAAGGTGGATAAGTATTTTCCTCTCAAGAGGATTATTTCATTTGGTCAAAGGTAATCTACGAAAAACCTACTTTTAGGGAACAAAAGAAAAGGCTTTTTTTAAAGCATACTTTGAGCCATTTTTTCAATTCGTTATGAGAATTAAGCTAATCTCAACGTATCTCAAGAATCCAAAAAAGGATTCGTTATATCGAGATTTTAGTGTAATCCTTGTTGGTCCTTCGAGGTCGATATGAATCTGGCCGAATTCATTTTTTTTATTTTCCTATACTTAATAATAATTTACGTGGCTGTTGAAATTTGACATAGGATTCAGAAAGGCAACCGGCATACAAAATTCTTACATGTTACGCTTTCGGTACCGTTCAAATTATTTCGAATTTTTCAAACTCCCGAAAGCCCGAGCTAAAAAGAAAACCGTCGAATTAATAATGGGTTGCCAGACTTTATCAGGGAAAATAAAAGGAGAACATTTTCCAATCTCGGTTATCGAATAAACAGAAAAATTTCACAAGGAAATTTAAATAAAGTTGATCGGATTTGAGACTTTAAAAGGATCCAAGCTCGAATTTTAAAAATTACCTTTGTTCCAGGAAACATTTACAGTTTCGTTTGCTTTGACAGGAAAAAAAAAATCCGGCTTATTTTTTGCAACCAGATTTAACGAGGTATCACAAAAATCATATAATTAATTTGACCAGACTTTCGGATTTTACATTGAAACTTTTTTCTTTTTCCGAATATCAACGTATTTTTTACGTATTTTCCCGCACAGTTCAAAATATTTGAGAACGAGTTTCAAATGATTCTTTCCTCAACCTATTTACACAAAAAGTTTCAATTCGTAAAGCTCTAACCGAGTACTTGCGACTTCTGTCTGCCTGTAATTTTTTTTTTTTTCAAAATTTCCCAGTGCTTACATTAAAACTTGACTTTTTTGACTTTTATGACAGAGTTTTCTCGACATCTTCCTGCCGGTGACGCATCATTTTCATTTTCGCCTTAAATTTATTTGGAGAGTCCGTCGGAGCCTAGAAAAGAGAAATAAATCGAGAAAGAGATTTTAAATAGGTAACAAACTCTCTCGTTTCGGAAATCGCGTCTCAATTCTTTAATTTTCGACGATGACGTCATCGAACGCAAACAGACGGAAACTCGGAAAACTACTCGTTTATCGGCTCTTTTAGGTTGCAAGACTTTAATTGAAAAAAGAAAAGAAAGAAATGTCGGATCGAGGAAAAGGAGAATCGATCGTTTCTATTATGTCGACGTTCCGATTTTGTTAAAATAGGATCGACTATAGCATCTCGAAATCAAAGTCCGGCACTATCGATAAAGAAAGGGAAAAAAATATTACGAGTCGGAAAAGGAACGGGAAATAAAAAAGGAAAATTGGACGGTAATTTACCGGATGCCGATAAAACAGTCGAGAGAGTTTTCCTTTGGTAGGAAAAAGAGGCGAGAGATGGAGCCGGCTGGTTGCGAGTCTCTTTCATCGACCGGGACCGAACATGGTTCCGTTCGGTCCCGTTAGATGTCGCCAACGTCTTCTTCGGACAGAAATTTATCCGATCGGCGCGAAACTACAAATTTTTCCTCATCCCTTTCCCTTTCCCTTTCGGACGAAGGAAAATTGGTTGAGGCCTTAAAAAAGAATGAAAAAAGAAAATGAATCGAAGGGTAATTGTGCATAATCGCCGGCAAGGACTCTTTAATTCAAAAAATTTTCTTTTGTTTCTATTTTTCGACGAGTTCGGGAGCTATTGTTTTCCTTGCTCGTTACTCTTTTCCCGTTCTCTCTCGAGGGTTTTCTTTTCTTTTTCGAGAGGGGGTTTTTTGTGTGTTCCAAGACAAAAACTCTTTTGTAAAAACTGAATCGAGGATTCTCTTGGCCCGAATAAAAAACCATAACGGTTTTAATTGAAATGTGGGAACGAGACGAGTTTCGTTAGCCTTGGAAAATTTGAAACGGACGGTTCAATAGATAATCACGTGACTCGGGAACGGCGGATCGTGGCATGCGACCAAGATGACGATAACGATACCATTGTCCCCGTATGAAAGGATCTTTTTCCTCTCGGTCCCGGAAAATTTTAATTTCGGGACAGAGATAAATTTCACCGCAAACAATGAAACCTATTAAGGATCGACAGGATTTTCAATTGATTTAGGTCGTCGGACGTTATCTCTGCAGGGACGTTTTCCGAAGATAACGCCACAATAAATTCCTCGTTTCCACTCCCCTTCCCGCCTCTTTTCCTTCCGGTTCCCCTTTCGAAAAAAACAAGAGTTTTCGCGTCAATCCGAGTTACGTCCGAATTCTTTTTCCGTGCAAAGGGGGAAAAAAAAGGACATTATTTTTTTCGTAAAAAGCATATGCTGGGGCACGTGTCACGTCACGTGTAACCACTCGCACGGAACGTTTAACCGTGACGGTCGAACGTGGCTTGATTCGACTCCTTTTTAACCTCTCTTGGAAAATAAATCCTGAGCCCGTCCTTGCAGGATTCACGGCCGTGGAAAGAACCACCTCATTTTTTTTAACTTTTATCCTACTTTTCCGTTTCCAACAAGTTTCTTTCAAAGTTTTCGTGCATATGTCTCAAACGACGAAAGGATAACGGAGTGGAAAGGGAGGAAAATTGCATCAATCAGTCTCTATTCATTTGAATGCTTTCGAAAATTCGAGATAAGTGACTAGAAAATATCATTTTCCCCTTCCTTTCAACTTTTTTTTTTATTTTTTTTTATTTTTTGTTAATCGAGAAAACTTCTTCCGTTACAAACATTTTTATGATTCTTTGGTAAGTAATGGAAAAGTTGTCGAGGATTGATCAAGTCGTTACGGGATAATCGTGGCGTAAAAAATATACGATTTCAAAGATAAGGAACACGAAAGGCCCGATAGAATTTTAATCTCGGAGTCATGCTATTTTTCGACGTACAAAAAGGTTTAAAATTAAACGGGCCGTTTCGAAAAACAGAAGGCTGTCTGTCTCTGTTACTCTCTCTCCCTTCCCGCCAAATCGATGTGGTGTTACTATGGAGACACTTCCGGGCTCGAGGCCGCCGTCGGCAGAGAAGCTCGAGCTTTTACTCAAGACGGAAAAGGTTATGTGCAACCCTTGCCGAGGTTTCGTCTTTTCGCCTTTTATTTTCGGGAGGAACCCGAAAAGAAAAAAAAGAAAAGAAAGGTAGGGGGATGAAGGCGCCCGAGAGAGGCCCGAAAAGAGAAAATCGGATCGAGGAAAGTTCGACGGTAGAAATGCGCTTTAATTTTAAAATTATTATCAACCGGGTGAGCCGTGTCGCAGGAAATGAGAAGGGAGCGAAGGAAAAGAGGAAGGAAGGGGGGACGACATTTCAAATTAGAATACTTGACGCTCTGGATTTCCACGACTTCCCTATTCCTGGATATTTAATACAATTTCTCTTCTTCTTATCGAGTTGTTCCGAAATGAAAATGAAAATTTGATTGCCATCTGTGGATTTTCCGCGCTCCCTTTTCAATTTTCCTCGCGAGAAAAGAAAATTTTTTCGGCGGGAAAAGGAGCAAACAACAAGAGTCGAAGGAACGGGACCGAAATTGCACCCTGGGGGACTCACCAATATGTTTTTCTCCTTGTGTGTGCGTGTTTGTCTTCCCCTCCCACCCTTTCCTCAACTTTATTGCTATTATGCAACTTTTCCTTTGTTTGCTTTACACTCTTCTCCTACGTTATTTTATTTAAATGATAATATAACGGTCCCGACTTATTTACTTGTTTCTTTTTCGTTTAACCAAAAATCAAAAACCAAAAATAAAAAATCAAAAATCAAAATAAAAACTAATATTGATGGAATCGGATAAAAGGGGAAAAAGGGAAAGGGGATTTTAAAATTATATTTAATAAGAATATCAATCGCTTTAAAATTGTAAAATAAAGCCGGGAAAACTCTTTTCAACTTATCGTGATTTAATGAAAGAAATTGTTAATTTTTGATTCGGAGAGTGAGGGGGATGACGTCAGGGGTGATAATCGACTAAATCAAAACACAAAAGAGGGACTCGATTTGTATATTTTCTCACCGACGGGGGGTGGCCCTTCCCTCCCTTTCCACTTTTCAATCCACCCCTTCCACTCCACTTTTACAAATTTCCATTAAAAACTCGAGCAAACATATAAACAAAAAAACTGAGATTTCGGTTTCGACAAAAAAAGAATGGAAGGAAAGGAAAGAACAAAAGCAGAATGACGGGAAGTTAATTTTTAAAAAAAAGGAAAAAGAAAAAAAAAAAGAAAAGAAAAGAAAAGAAATAAACGGAAGAAGAAAACAAATTAGACAAGTCGAGTTTTATACGAGAAAATTTATTCCTTTCCGATTTGGCAATATTTTTATTTATATCGAGAGAGAAAGAGAGGAAAAAGGAAAGCACAAGGTGAAAGGTGTAAAAAGACAAGAAAAAATGTAAAAAGGAAAAGGTCGAAAAGGATGAAAACACTCGGAACAGCCACGAGTTGAGCATCCTTTCCGATTCTTTTTCCCCCGACGCCTTTTTCACCTTGACGGGAGAAGGTTTTTTTCGCCCCCTTTTGGAAAACATGGAACCTGCTCTTGGATCTCGCGCCTCGGATTGGTTCGGGACTCCGGGAGCTCCGCCTTTTTCGACCCTTACCTCCGCGACCCTCCTCGATCCCGTTCAACGTCTTCCTTATCCCTCGTCCCGTCATCTAACGGTTCCGGGATCTGCTCGGGTTTCCCTCATGTTTTCCTTATCCGGTTTTTCTTTCCGAGCCCGGAATTTTTCGTACGACTCGCTCGGAAAAGAATCCTTGCGGGTTTCGGGATCGACTCGGATTAAACTTCGGACGGAAAAAAACCTCGCTCCGGTTCGGGTAAAAAGGATACGAACGAGGGAAGAGACGGGAACGAGATAGATCTCTTCCGCTTTTCCGGATAGCCCGATGCAAAACGGGGCCGAAAAACTCAGAGTCTTTTCCATTTTCGGAACCTTGTCGCATTTCGGAGAAACGTTTCCAGTGACAAACGCGCCCGTCCGACGAAAACGGTCTTTCGTCCGTCCTTCCGATCGTTTTCGACCTTTTTCTTTCGGCTCGAAACGTCCGATTTTGCGGTTTGCTTTTTCCGGATCGACTTTTTCCTATCGAGATGCGCGATCGATAAATATTTTCCTTTCGAAAAATGGATTAATTTCGATTTTTTCGTTTTCCTTTTTTTTCTTTCCTTTCGCCCGATACAAAGTGGTTTTTAGTGTTTAAAAAATGTTTTCGTCGCAAAGTTTTTCAAAAATGACAACGTGATCAATACGTTCGATTATTTTTGGTCCGGCGAGATGCTGGACATAAAAACTTCCGCCGATTATCTCAGCCGAGCAGGAACCTTCTCCAATTTTTCCATGCTCTTTGCCGGTAATTATACGCAAACATTTTTCTTATGTATTTATTAAATTTTACGAAATCTCATTTTTTCCCCGTTCGAGGGATAATTTTAATATAAAAAAAGACCATTTCTTAACAAAAATAAATTTTTCGCACGAATGTGTCTCGGTGCCTAAAATTTTCTTTTAATAAAAATTTCTCATAAGCCGCGATGTTTTTTAAAGTTGAATTTTCGTCTTCAGGAGTACAAAAAGTTTACGGCCGATTTTCGACGTCTTGGTTTGTTTTTTTAGCGACGCGACTCTCTGTCGAATCCCCCGAGACTTCCCAGGCGAATCTGTTATCAGAGTCGCGCGCAAACTAATCATTTCACAAAGAATCCAAATCTTTTAATTATACGTAGGATCTTATTAGGATCGATTCTTCTGTTTTAAAAGGTACGGGATCCAAGGCCAATAGGAAAAACGGTCGCGGCAAACTTTCGGACCAGGAACCAACTTTTACGACGATTCCAAACGGCAATCCCACACCCAAAACTGGCTAGAAAAGGCTCATTTCCCTTCACACGATTTAAAATACTCTATTAAAAATAAAGTTTCAACCCAAAAGTTTCAATTTTTCTCAAATATTTTGAGTAAAAAGTCAACAGCCCGAAAAGCAGTTAAAAAAATTGAAAACTTTCAGAAAGTTTCAAATGATAACATGGCTCTAAGCAAAGGTTTCGGGTCCTTTTTTTCTAACTTTTATTGTCGACAATACATTTCTGTATCTTGATTAACAAGTAGTTTTCAAAGAAAAGTATATTTCTAAACTCGAGACTCATACGAGACTCATGCATTCGACTGCAACGTTGCAGTCGAATTATTTTCGGCACTAAAAGTTCTTCTCGAAACTATTTTGACATGATTTATATTTTGAAAGCCACGAGAAATGAAGAATCCGAGCGAGGGCGTCTAAAAAAAAAGAATACAAATTGTGAATCAAACCGCAAAAAGTGATCGCGTCCTTTTTGGAGAGCGATTCGATAACAGATAACGGGAGGAAGACCAGATAAAACCACTTGTTTAATCCCTTATGACAAGAGTGAAATTGAAAATAAATCTTTGAGTAACTTATCTCGTTAATAAAATGGGGAAATCCATTCAATGAGCCCAATTATTCACCCTACATTTTAACATTTTTCTCTAACCCTAATTTAACTTCTTGTTTCGAAACTTGTTTGTTTCAGATGCATCCTACAAAGGATCATGGGGCACACACGCCACTTCCCAAACTCAAGGTAAGTTTTTTCCGTTTCCCTATAGGAAAAAAAAAGGAAAAAATCATTTTTCTCCCTCGTAATTTTTCGCTAAATCATTTTTTCGGAAAAAAAAAAAACGGGTTGGAAACAACGCGGCAGGGTTATCGGGTAATGGGTTCGGCGACACCCATTATGTTTACTTAAACGGAACCGGAATTTATTTCCCGAAAAATGAATAAAAGAGGGCGATTAGTCGAAAAGAGAGAGCCGAGCATATCGCCGTCATCATCGGGGGTAAAAAAAAAAAATCGCTTTCGAAGAATGAGTCAATTAAAACAAATGAATCGGGTCCGTAAACGAAGTTATTTTGTAATCACGAAAACCGGCGGAGTTAACGGGGGTCGATTCGATCAGGGGTCGAACCGATGGAAAACCGATTTCGGATTCCGATTTATCCTTGGGTGCCTTAGAAAATCCGTTTCGTTTTGCTTAGGCGGAAAGAGATGCGGAGGTCGTTGCGACTCTAATCGGGTTACCACTCCCATTTTCATCCCCGAAAGCAAATATTGTTTTTTTACTTGTTGATTGAATCCAAGATTTGGATTTCCAATTTCCAATTTACAATCACGGAGAAAAGGGGAGATTCTTTCTTTTTTTTTTTTTCTTTCTTTTTTTTTTTTTTGTCGTTTCGTTTCTTTTTGACGTTCACGCTCGAATGAATTAATCGCTTTCTCCAATGTGGGTTAGTGGAAGAATAAAATGCGATCCAGGTACGGGGTCGCGGATAAAGCATAAAGAAAATAACGATGAAAATGGATGATAGGTGTCGGGAAAAGGAAACCGGGAAACCTCAGCATACCCGACCCCGGGGCCGCGCGACTTGTACATTTCCTGAAACGTCACGACGTCGGAACTCGAACTGCGACTTTCCCGGTTCTCATCTCTCCCAGGAAATTCCCTATTTACCGTTCCTCGCCGGGGTATTTTCAATCTCGGTTTCACTCCGATCACGACTTCCAATCGATTTTCCTTGCACACACAAATAACTATTGCTTTATACAAAGGAATCATCTCCCTACTCGCGTCATGATTTATTAAAAAAACCAAAAACCAAAAACCGAATTCTAGGCACTCGAAATCCAATTTTTTTAGGACGTAGAGGGAGTCCAAGTTGGAGCCTAGTTCATAGCTAGGATTCTTTCCACTGAAATTCTCATGTGCACATGTGAATATTCGATCCCGCTGAGTGAACCCGTCGACGAGCTTTGCCCCTCGTCACATTCAAAGGGTTAAAATGGTCCAAGACTCTTTCTTAACCATAAGACGGAACAGGCTCCCTGACGCTGACTCGATCCGTAATTAATTAGATGAAGACGAAGAATATCTTTTTATTGCCGATGTTAAACCGAACGATCTGTCGCATTAATTATTATTTTCGAAACTGGAAAATCTTGATTCAGAAGGATAATTTTATCTGCGAAAATGGAAAAAGATGGTGTATCGAGGTTACTTCCGATCCACTTTCTGCTTTCGGAAAACATTTTTACTTAAAGGTGACTTATTTTATTTGAGGAGGTTATAAATTAGGGTTCCGAATCTTCTCGATATCGTGCTCAGATTTCAGATATTTCACTGCCCGAAGTCTGCTCCGAATCTCGATTTACGAATCTTACGATATTTGGCTTCTTATTTCTCCTTCCACAATCGGAATTAACTCAAACACTATAAAGGAACGAAAATATTGACCGATTACGAAATGAAATAGAAACTTTTCTTTCCTTTCGATTTATCTGACCGAATCTCCGGGCAAAAGCGTCTCAAACCGATCGGTCCGCAGTATTTCAGGAGTCGTTTACGCTTCCAAATGAATCCAAAAATGGTTTCCTGCGGATGTGAATGCAACATAAATTTGAATACGATCTGCTTCGTTGTCTAAACATCAAAGTTGAAAATTCGGCTGATGAAATGGTTTTTGCAAGCCTTAAAATCGGGAAAGGACTCCCACTCTCGACAGAATGGACGTCGCAAGAAAAAAAAAGGTTGAAGGCAAACCACTTCGTCTAAGAAGTGGAAGGAGGGCTAAAAAACAATTTCCCGAGCTTAATAAGGAATAACTTGCACGATCATGAGAAGGGCGAACCCTCTGGCCCAAAACTACGACGCGCAACGAATCTCTTCGAAAACCGGCCATTTAGTCCCGAAGAGTGAGGGTAAAAACCGAAACATACGGAATAATTCCCGTGATTTTCGTTTTATTTTATTTTTTTTTTTTAAATATTCGGCCATCTATTTTCTGAGCGTTAAAAATTATTCCAGTTACCAGCCGGGTCCTTCGACCTTCGGTAATATACGGTCGTCCTTCCGATTTTATCTAGCTCATTTCTAAAACTTAAAATCTTCACTTTTTTCATTTAAAAGCGTACTGCCTATCTCGATTATTTTACTAAGATTAAATAAAAATCATTGCATGCATGATTTGCCGCAATGCAGTTTGATCGAATGTACGGTACAGTGCATAGAGTATATGTATTTACTGAACAAATCCTTACTTCTAACGTAAGGTACAAATTTATTTATTTAAAGATTTTTAACCCTTGTCCTTGTCAGAAAGCAACTAAAACTGATTTAGAGGTTAAATCATTTTTGTGGTACATCATTTGGAATCAAATTGGATGTAAATTTCATTAAAAATAACTCAACAATTAAACATGATTTTTATAAATTAGTAAAAAAAAATTATTATGATTGAATGTGAAAGCACAAATACACAAACTTATAAAAAGGAAACAATTTTTCTTTTACACGATATATGATATATGATTTAAGCATTGAATTTTAACTAGGGAAGGAGAGAATCATTTATCTAACCAAATAAACAATAGGTTTAAGTAGAAATAGAGCACAAACACTAGGCGTGATGCTAATATTTTACTTCTGAACAGTTTTTAATGGGAAAAAAACAGTATTTATCAAACAATGTTTCTACTTGTGTGCAAAATCTTTGATAAAAAAGTAGGAAGATTAAAAAAATGATCCCATTTTAAATAATTAAGGTTATACATGGGAAGACACAACAATCAATAATGAAATTATTACTATTTACAGCAAGCTATTTCTTAATCAATGAATACGCTCCTTTCAGAATAGCAGCGTTTATAATAAAAGCTGAATATATTTCTAAATTCAGGCTATTCTTCTCTGTTTGGATCTAAGAAAGTTACACAATAAAAAAGGGGTCATTCCACGGACCCGGGCTATTTTCTTGATGCAGAAGCAAAATGCTTCGTGTTTTATTTTTTACGTGAATAAGAAGTAACTGGACTTACCAGTTTCCCCAGAAGTAATCGAGCGAGCTTGCTTATATGCCTTGATCGATATAGCCATTCGCGAATAGTAGTATATCCGAAACACACGTAACAAAAAATGTCAAATCGTACACCGGCACTACCGAATCCAAATCAAACACATGAAAAGCCTTTGACTGTGGCCAAATACGAAGCGAAAACGATCAGATCGAAAGAACCGTACCGAGCACATAATGTTCTGCAAGCTGGAAAAATCCAATAACGTTTCGATGCGAATGTGAATTTAGTACCACGCATTATGTTTACTCTTAAACCTACCGCATTCTTTCACTTTGATCATTAAATTTCGATCAATCACCACTTGATATTCTTAATGTCGCATTTATGTTTGTGAAACGGCCGGATAAAAAATAAAAGATGGGTGCAAGTCTCCAAGAAATAACGTGTAACTAGAGTTTTCGTTTCACAGCAGACGACGATTTCGCGACCCGCGCATTTTTTCGGTCCCGTAGTTGATTTTTCATACAGCAAGGCAGCAAAACCAAAAAAAAAGTTTTTAATCGTTTTTAATAATTAATCATCTGCAATATTGAAAATTTTGAAAGACTAAATCTGATTTTCGAAACCGATCACGTTATTTTCCATGTCAACGGGCAATGTCCATAATATCGCATATATCAACGATTTAGGGTTTAACTAGGAAAACCGACTCAACCTGGCGCTTTACTCTAACATCCTTTACAATTAAATATCGTGCCCCGTTTATGGTGAGA
Organism: Liposcelis brunnea; assembly: GCA_023512825.1. Classification (NCBI taxonomy): domain Eukaryota; kingdom Metazoa; phylum Arthropoda; class Insecta; order Psocodea; family Liposcelididae; genus Liposcelis; species Liposcelis brunnea. The sequence goes on from CM042073.1 coordinate 24,629,136, forward strand.
AAAGGGGGAAATTTTATTACAAAAACAACTAAGGTTTTTCAGAAGCGTCAGGAATCCACCGTACGACAGGCCTAATCTGTTTATTCCCTTCATCTTCATCGTTAAGCGAAGGAGAAAGGGAGGGAAGGGGGCCGGTGAACTCTCATTAAATTTAAATAAAAATAAAATAATTTCTGGAAAATTAACATGTAAAATTATGTTGGGAGAGTAAAATTTTCCCTTCCAGATATCTTGTTAACTTGAGAAGGACGAGTTTTGTATTTTTTTTTTCTTGACAATTAGCAAACATGTATCACAATTGTCGAAGAGATCGTGACCGGGGATACGAGGGTTGTCATAATTAATCCGGATGTTGTCATTAGGCCCAATCAAAGAGTCGACGACAGCGATCGGATTAAAAAGAATCGCCTCTTTTCGATCCTTTTTTAGACTCGAACGTCATCTAAAGTTTCCCGAAAGCAAACGGTCGGTCGTGTCGAAACGAGTCTTCGGTCCCGTCCCTCGGTCCCGTCGGTTTTTTATCTGTTTCGACGGCCAAACCGAAAAGTTCGATCCGCGACCGATTTTTTTTAAAATGAGTCCTTTTCTCGGGCTCTGGCTTGCGAGATTCGAATTTTTTCCGATTAGGTAAGAAAGGATGCCGTGGATCGTCACGGCGGATATCTCAGCGACCGTAACTGTCGCTCGTTATTTTCAATTTTTCAATTGCCGAGTGTTGCTGGCTTTATTTTTCTCTGTTCTTTTTTCTTTTTTTTTTTTCAAGTATCGCCCCATATCCGTTTCGATCGGTTCTCTCGGTTTTCGGTTTCGAAAAAAAGGAAATGATACCTTACGGAATATTCGGATTTTGCTTCGTGGAAAAGAGGAAAAAGAGAAAAGGTAGGAGGCAGGCTTTCCTTTTGTTTTCGGGCTAAGGATCCATTTCGAAATAGCGCGAGTTGTCGAGTTAAATTAGATAGAACCATTCGAAAGAAACCGGATGCAGAAAAAGAAAATCTAAAAGCGTCGGATGAACACGAACCGAAGCGTACGAGAGATAGGCGCCGCGACGCCAAACATCAACAAAACAAAGACGAATGCGTCTTTTTTGGAATATTATTCAACCGAGTGGACTTATTTTTTTCTTTGTCTTATTTTTCTCATTTTTTCCCTCGTCTTATTTTTCTCTTTTTTTCCACGTTCGAGTTTCACCTGTCGGCGGTTCGGACGACGTCCGATGACGAAACGGTTGTCGGCGACGATCGAGTTTAGAAAAGCCCAAATTTTTTTCTTTTTATCATTTTTATTTAAAAGATAAGAAGGGAAAGGGAATCAAGCGACGGGAAAGGACGTCCGAAGAACCCTCCTTTTGTTATTTCGACGATCCCGTTTATTATTTGCGCCTAATCATTCTGCTCGGATGATTTTTAACGTTTTAACTCGGGCTTCGGTCGAGGGTTCTCTCCGTAAATGCCTCTTAAAGAGGAAAAAAGAGAGCGAGAAAAAGAAGAAATAAAAAAAATGTTTTTTTTTTTTGTCGCGGTTTGAACGCGGAGCGAAAAGGTTTTTAGGTGGAAATCGAAAAGAGCCGGGAGCGTCGGGGAAAGCACAAAGCGGATTTAAATCCGAACAAAACCTTAACACGTAGAAAGCAGCGATGCGTGGAGCGTAAAAACCAAACACGTTAACATCCTTTGATACGAACCTTTCCCGGTTTAAAATCTTATGGTGAGCTTAGGGAAAGGTTCCTTTAAAGCCCCGCGGGCGTTATCATTGACAAAGCGGCTAGAAAGCTAATTTTGATTTTCCGAGGCATCGTGGCTGTTGTTTGCCGTTCGGTTGTTAATGACAACCCCTCGGAGGCCTTTTCAGACGAGTAATTAGTTTATCTAAACATCAAAAGGAACTCGAGCACTTTCTGATTTCTCTCCTCCGCGGCTACTTTACGCTCCGTTATCGGTTTTGTTTTTCCGAGGCTGACTCGAGTTTTCATTTCTTCCAGGATATGGGGCGAACTCGTTAAGCGTAATGACCAAGCCTACCCTGGACTCACACACCCATTTGCGGCAACCAGGTAGGGAAAAGGGATAATTTAGTTCTTAACGAAAGGTCTAAAATAACGGCCGTTCGTGAAGCCGAGAAAAAACAAGTCACGGAAAAGATCTTTATCCGACTTTTAGAATCTTAAATAGCGGAAGGAACATTATGCTTAACATATAAGTGTTTACAATAAGCTTAAGATAAGATCGGGCTTTTGATGTTAAGAAAACCGATATCCTAATACGCTCGGTTTATCCGGAGGATGTTCCATCCTTTTCTGTTTTGTTTAAATGTAATGTTTTTATTTGGAAAAGATAAAATTGATGGAATTCATAAGTGATGTTTAAACAGGGCTGATCCATCATCCGAAGCCACCGATTTATAAACGATCCTGTAATTCGATAACTTTTCACCGAAATTCTCGACTGCGATTCCCTCGACAAAAGATCTTGTTTCATTTGATTTTCTTTCCCGGATTATTACCCTCGGAAAATCATATTCCATATTTGGATAGAGCAAGGAAAAAGGAAACAAAATTCCTCGAGTCAAAAGAAGGAAAAAAAAAAACCGTGATGATAGAGAGAGAAATTTACCCTTATGTAAGGGATGATTGAGCTTGATCAAAGCTCATAGTTGTCAGATTTTCACCCCCGTGATTGTAAGAGGGAGCCTCCCCTAGACTTATTCTAGATTATCACACTACAAACCGTTCTCGTTTGGGTTTCAATTGTTCTCCTGACTTATGTTACATGTCAACATTGAAAACTCGACATATTTTTCATTTTCTATCTTGGGAAAAAAAAAGAACTTTTCTCTTTTTATCCTCGTTCTCGTTTTCCTTTCCTTGTCGTCTTTGAAAATGTTCGCCCCTTCGATCCGCGGGAATATTAAACCGATTTTAATGAATATTTTGTCGGAGTAAATAAAACAATAGCGAAGGGTAAGTTTTTATTTATTTTAATGGCGAACGACGTCCGAGGGCGACGTTCCTTAATGCAACGGTAAAGATCGGAAAAAAGTCGAGCGAGACGGAGAATTAAAGAAAAGGATATTCCCCTAGGGACGATCGTGGATCGGTTTTCGATTGCTCCGTTACCGGCCATGAGGGGGAGGGGAAAAAATCCTCAGCCTTTTGCGGCTCGCCTCACCTTTCCTTTTCTTTTCTTTTACAGATCCATATCAAATGTTCGGGCCCACCAGCAGTCGACTGGCGAGTTCGGGTAAGTAAAAGAAAACCACGTAAACGGGATTAACGACGTTTTCGCGTTTCTCCGAGGATAATTACGTCGTAGAAAATGACCGCTAGGAAACTCGGTTTCGTGTCGAGGAAACTCCACGTTCCGGTTACAAAATCATAGGAAATACGTTTTCAGAAACTTTAATTATGATGGAAGTTTGGCTTTTCTTATCTTTTTCCCGATGAGAACCGCTTTTCGGTTTGGATCTTCCATTTATAAAAATAAATCAATCTTAAATAAATAACGAGCCATACAGGATAATGGACTTTCCCGGGACGAGAGCGTAACGGAAACTCACACCCGCATAATCGATCCCCCTCCCCGATTAAAATTTCGCTTTTCCCGTTTTTTCTTTTTTAAAAAACTCTCGCCGCTTTTCAGGTTCCGGACAAATTCAGCTGTGGCAATTCCTGTTGGAACTCCTGTCGGATTCTTCCAACGCAAACTGCATTACTTGGGAAGGAACCAACGGAGAATTCAAATTAACGGACCCGGACGAAGTAGCCAGACGATGGGGAGAAAGAAAGTCCAAGCCAAACATGAACTACGATAAATTAAGCAGAGCATTAAGGTAAAAAAGAAAAAAAGAAGGAAAGAGAAAAAAACAAAAAGGGGTGGGGTGGGGTGGGGAAGGGAAAGAGAAAAGTTATGATTTAGAAAAGAGGTGGCCAAGATTCGGAATCTATTAGGAAATGTTGCGGAAGAGGCCGTCTCCGGGCAGCCCCGACTGCGGAACTCGACGCTTCCTCTTATTCTCGGGACTTTCCCGGCTCGATTTTATCGCTTTCGGCCGCATTTACCTTTCTTCATTTTATTTTTATTTTTATTTTTAAAGGAAAAAGCGATCCGGATAAATCTCTTTACTTTATTCTTTGCACGGCATGTTTTTATTTAAGAAAGTAACGGTCAAGGGGTCACGTTCCTTTCGGAAGCCGTCGGGGTGGTAATTGACACAAATCAAATAATTTCGACTCTCTTTTAACTCTTGTTGATTAAGAAACGACCCTTTTTACGAGCCTTTTCCTTATTTCTCGGAAACGCCACTCGAAAACTCCTTTCCTTTCCTTTTTCGTTTCTTTTTTTTTTTTCTTTTACTTTTCTTTTTTTAGGTATTACTACGACAAGAACATAATGACCAAAGTCCACGGGAAGAGATACGCCTACAAGTTCGATTTTCAAGGATTGGCTGCTGCGACGCAGCCCGCGACGGCTGATCCGACGGCTTATAAATATCAATCCGATTTTTTCATGTCCAGTTACCATCATTCGACGAAAATGAATTTTCTTAGTCCTCACGCGGTCGTTCCGGCTAGCACAGGTAACCTTTTCTTTTCTTTTCTTTTCTTTCCTTTTCTTCTTTTAACGGGCGATCCTTATCGCCGCGTCGTCGGAGTCGTTATCGAAAAACTTTTTCACTAATGACGGAGAAACTGCCTCGAACGTGATCGGAAAATGCCGTGTGCCGCGATATCACCTTTCCTAATGTCGAAGCAGATTAAAACTCCGATAATGTTCCCCATCGATCATAAAAACCAAGAAAAAGCTCGAGTATATTTTTTCTCTCGAGATTCCTTTTTTCCCCGACTTTATAAGGCCCGCTAGTTTCACGGATCCCTTTTGCCTGGAAAAAAGGACAGAGTTTTCCGACGGTCGTCCCCTTAAGTCAAAAAAAAAAAAGATGAAGGAGGAAAAAAAGAAATCCCCATCAACGTGTATAACATTTCTAGCGTAATGATTCCTTCGCTTATCTTTTTTTTTTTTTTTTTTTTTTTTTTTTTTTTTTCTTAAAAAGCGGAAGAGGATCTTCCCTCGGGGCGTCGATAACCCAGTTCTTTAAGAGTAGAATTGCCCCTCTTGAAAATGCCGCAAAACTCAGGAAATTGTCTTCGGTGAAAGGATATTCTTGAACCTTTTTTTAAAGAAAAATCTCTTTATAGACGCGGTACAAGGATTTCCATTTCGAAATTATCCGATTTTTTTCCCTAGAGTTTTTCGAAAGGCGAAGGAAACCCCTCGACACGAATAAAAGTATTTATTCGTTTCCGTCCGACGTATATAGGATCGAGTTTATCCTGAAGCTGACAGAGCACTATAAAGAGTAAACAGTCAATATTAGCATTGTTAATTTAATTCTCGTTGAATATTACGAGTGCCTGTCAAATCCATCCCGCAAGAAATTTTCCCCGAAATTTCTCTCGGGTAATATATCGGAAAAGTCGTAGACGGCGCAGACTAAAATTTTATTGTTTATCCCCTTTTGTGAGGACAGATTTTATTGCCTTTAAATTTACGACGAGATTAAAAGCTTCTTACAGACGAAGAATCCATTGTTTGAGTTTTTCTCGAACCGAAACTTATTCTTCCCGTCGGTTTCGGCATTCGCCCGATCCCCTTTCTTCTTCAAAAGGTTTCCCGATTCTTTATAAAATAGAGGATCGATGAGGAACGGTTCTAAATTTAAGGGAGGAAAAAAAAAAAAACAAATCGTGCACTCCTTTGACGTCAAGAAGCGAAACGTCTGGCTTTAATCGATATTTGGATTTGCGTGAGCGTTCCAGTATGGCGGAGTGTTTTCTTAATTTTATCGCTTAATATTCCGTTTTGTCACCTTGTACGAGCCTCCGAACGGCTTACGGCTACAATTTATTCTTTTATTTTTAAATTTCAGCGAGTCTGTACAATTCGATCCAATTCAATTCTTCGCCGACCTCGTACTGGACCAATTCTAGCGCAAATTTATATTCCAACATAGCGGCGGCGTCCACCCACGGGATGGGCCATCATTCCGGCCACATGACGTCTCCGTTGGGATCTTATCCTCATTACGCATGACAAACTCCTGCTTCTTGGAACTCTTGCAGAGATCCTTACAGGCGTCTCGCCACCGTTCAAGCGGCGGAAGATCGTTGACGTTTCCACTTTCAAGATAGCGAGAAAGACTATCAAAAAAACTCTCTCAACCTGAGATACACGGATATTTTTTAAAAGTACTTAAAAAAAAAAAAAAAAAAAAAAAAAAAAAATACCGAATTGCGAATTCTACCGATCGTTTTTACTCGTGCAGATAAAGAAATAAAAATGAATAACGTTTTTGTAAATTAGTGTACAGAATCGTGTCGTAAAGAAAAAAAGAAAAGAAGGTGTTTCGGTTGTATAAAAGAAAAAATGCAATGTTAATAGATTCCTATATCGTAACAGGAAGTCGAGTCTTGTAAATAATTCGGGACTTTTATCAGAAAAGGATCGGTTTTCATCCTTTTCCGTGAAGAGTTTAGAATAAAAGGAGTCGGATTATAAGGCGATCGGACGGACGGAGATGAAATCCAACCCCCCGCCTCCTTTTCTTTGGAAGGTGGTTTCCCTGAAATGTGATTGGCATGACTCTCGAGAGAAACGATCCACGCTTGCTCGTTTCCGGTTCCGTTCGCCTTGGCAACAGACGATACGAAAATGGTGAAAACCGTTCGCATCCCCAATTTTCCCTTTTTTTTTTTTTATTATTTATAATAATTATTTATTTATTCACTTCTAGCGAACTTCGGTACATAATTGTATATTTAGATTTTTTTTAAAATGTTATTTTTGTTTTCTTGTATAAAACGAAGAAAAAAAAATCGGTGACGACCAGTCCTATAAAAATACTCAATAAAGACCTAGTCTGTGTTTAGCCAAATATTTTCAATATTGTGATAGCTGTAGTCGTATAAATAGTCCGTTAAACTCATCGTGTCCCAATCTCGTCCGTCTCGATAGTAAAACACGAGAAAAACCTCAGACATTTTTCATTTTTTAATTTAATCAACTTATCCGGGCTTAAAATTTACTAAATCGACCGAAGCTTGGCTCGAGAAAATAAAGATACCGGATCAGTTCATTTTCAAGACAGAAATAATCCTAGTTATTCATAGATGATCTGCCCATTTTTAAAAATTAATACATCGGGAATATCCGTCAACATTCTTTCATCTTAAATGAATTCTATCTGCAAACGGTCTTTAAGTGTTTCGATTTTATTTCTTTGCTCGAACTAAAAGACAAAATAAAGCAAGGAAAAAGCCTTGTGATGGGGGGGGCTTGTACTTTTTGAAAATGTCATTTTTAAAAAAAAAAAAAATTCAATTCGCTTTCTTAGAAATTAAATTATTATATTTAAGATTTAAGTAGCTAATTCAAAAAGGTGTAAACTTTAGTAAAAACCAAGAAGAAGTTCGTGCTTTAGCAAAACTTTGAAAGGGGAGGAGACCCTCGGGGTCGAGACCATCGGTTTTCAACCTTTGGCAGGTCTAGGAAATATGTCGGGCTTGCACCGCTTCCGAATTTCTCATCTGATTTCGCTAAAAAGTTCGCTGAGGTCTTGAGCTTATCGAGGGCTACCTTCGTACCGAATTCGCTTTCCAAGCATTCGCCTTTTCGAAAGAAAAAATTCGAAACATACATTTGTCACGGGCAAATAGCAGACGGGGCAGAGATGTTAAGTAAATAGAATGTAACAGTGCAGTGCTAAAGCAAAAAGTTGGTCGATCAAAAAAATTTTTTTGGAACATATAAATTGGAAGCAACTCAATATAAAAATTGAAAAAATCGGTTTGTTTCTCATAAGGAGTAAAGTCGGATTTTTTGGTCTAGTTCGAGCGAAGCCAAACTTCTCGTCGTGAATTTAGTAAAATTTCTATCGAAAGAGGAAGATCATTTCTTTCGGTTATTTTGTAATTGTATAAATGTTACAAAAAAAAAAAAAAAAAAAAAATGCAACCTTAAAAAAATTGTCTAATATATTAACCGCAGGCGACTGCGGGATTGAAACAAAAAAACATATTACGATTTCTTTTGGGATTTAAAAAAATGGCGTGACGTTAAGGGGAGTTTTCCACCCTCTACCTGGGATCGGTTTCGCGTGTCCTCCGACACGTGACCCGGACACGTGGCCAGGTACTTTTCACGTGACTTTTGGACTTTTCCGCCTCTGATTTTAACTCGGGACGCCCCGTGAGTCACCCCGTGGCCTCTGACCGGAGCCAGAAACGGAGATCGACCCTTCGTTACTTAAAAGCAAGATAAATCATTTGTTCAAATACATGTGAAATTTTAGTCAAAACGAACATGGGTCGATAATAAGACGCATATGCATTTCCCCGAAGGATGATAGTTAATAATTTCGGTCGATTAAATTCGAAAGAAAATTCGGACCCTTCGAAAAGGAAAAATGTCGGTTTCGGGAAGGCGATAATCCGAATCGAAAAGTTCTTCTAAAGATCCTTTTCCCCTTCTTTGTTAAGAGAGAAAGTTTCGTCGAAAGGGAATCGTTTTCCTATCCGATAATCACGGGGGTTAGCTTTATAAACTAAAGAAAAGTCACGGGCTAAAGAGCATCCGTCCTCCCTCTTCCCCGTTCCCTCCCTCCCTCCCTCCCCTAAGTTAATAATGAGGGTTTTCGAGTTTTTTTTTGTTACGTTTCCGAGCCATTTATCATCGTGCAGGAATAAAGTATCAGTCAGCGCTGGAGCGTCTGACATATTTTCACTCGTTAGATAATAATATTTCGTCCTCGGTGAAAAATGATACTGTTAACTTCGGTTCCGGATATTGGACGCGGCGCCTTCTTTTCCCAAATTAATTCTCCACAAACAAAAGAAAACGACTCGAGCAAGCAAGTTTAATCGGTTTGCATTTCAATGAGTTTATTACGTTTCCATATTCATAAGACTCATTCTTCCGCTTTCCGAAAACAGAAACGGGGAGAAATATCGATTCATCACTTTTTCTTTTATTTTAATTCCGTTCCGGATGACGTCACACCAGTTACAAATTAATAACCTCTCTCTCTCTCCTCCTCCTGAAAAATCCACTTTTTCAACAAAACCGTACCAAAAAAAAAATCGACCGTCACTATAATTTTCACAAAAAAAAAAAAAAAAATTAAACGCGAAAAAAAAGAAACTGAAAATGGAAAAAAAAAAAGCGAGAATGCTTTTTGAATATTTAATAGGTCATTTTATTTCCTCGGTTACTCCTCGCCTAGCCGGGAAAATAAGGGTCGTCCGAAGGGATCGAGAACAAACGGATTTACATTATTATTATTATCATCATTGTAATTATTTGCTTTGGATGAAAGTGAAGTAAGATACAAGATGAAATAATAAGCAGCCGGAACAAGGTCGGAAAGAAAAGGGAAAAAAAAGGACGTCCACCGGGCGACATCAATTTCCTTTTCCTGAAGCGACGGAACCGGGGCGGTTGAGCCCCCCGCCACCGAAACCTAAAGCCTGACGCCCTAAGCTTTACGCTTCCATTTTCCGACAGTTTTAAATGTTGAAAATTTAGGAATTTTCGGGCCGAGAAACCGCCTTGTTCCGTTTCGGAAAAGGAAAAAAGGAAAAATGAAAAGAGAGAATCGGGGCGGAGAAAATATTAGAAAAGTGTTTTTCGAGAGAGGAATTTTAACACTCGGAGATGAATAGGAAGAAGTCGGGAGATAATGAGGGTTATAAAGCTTAAAGCTGCGAAGATATGCTCTCTTCGTTTCAAAGAATTTTTGAGATAACGCTTTAACCGATTTCATCCTCATTTTTCCTTTCCAAATTACCTGCTTTTCCCATTTTCAATTTTTCCCCGCCTTTCTTCGAGTAAAAAGAGTCTCTCTTTTAACTCTTATAATTTTTTTTCCTTTTTTATCAAAAGCGGGATAAGCTTGAGATCACGATTTATCGGAGTTTAAAAAAATTTTGCGGCACTCTTATTAATTATTTTTACCGGAACAGAGTCCCGACGGTTAGAATTTTTCTTTAAAAAAACTTTGCCTATTGGATGGTGTTTTCTTCCGTAAGTCAAACGGTTGCAGAAGGTAAAATTTTCATCAGACGAGCTGTTAAAGCGACGGGAATTACTCGAGTAAGGCCGGAGGCGTAAACTTACGATGGCTTCTTTACCGACTTATTTTAAAATGCTCTTTACCACCTTACCTCAAAACCACCTTATGCCAACCATTATTATACCAAATGATGCACGACTCCACTCTCGGGACATTATCTTTTCTCGGTTTTTCGTTGTAACACGTCGTCTCACTCGCGAAAGCTCGAAAATGAGACGAGCTACGAAGCTATAAGGAAACGTAAGTGCGGTGCGAGCCTTCTTTCGAGCCGAAAACTTCTTTCGAGCCTGCTAAAAATAAGACCTTCATCTTCTAAATATATTCCGTTCCATTCGAAAAGCAACAAACGTCTCACTAAGCTAACCAGAATCCGAATAAGAAAATTTCGATTCGGCGGAAGCGAGGTTATTAATGCCACGGGACAGACGGTGCCAAAGCTCCGTCCGAAATAATTTTACTTTCTCCATACCCCGCCTTCCCAAACTCTTTTCGTTTTACCTTGCAAAGCAAAGTCGATTTTTCCATCCGAGTGTTTCACAATTATAAGCTATAACAATCAATTTTCCGTTTTTGAAAAGATATTTGGAAAAAACGGATTTTTAGAATCCAACTTTGTCGAAAATCTATTTTTACACAAAAGTTATTTTTCCTACGCTCCTGAGCTTCAAACTACATCCTATCAGATGTATTTTGATCCAAGGAATCCGTTGGAATTTACAGAATTGAAAAATTCGGCCGCGTTCTCAAGATATTTGCATTTTTCAGTTTCGCTCTAACGAAAAAATTTGGCACTTTTTCGATGTTTGAAAATCGATGTTCAATTTTAGAAATATGAATTTTCCGGCAAAAACCGGGCCAAAATATTGACAAAATATATACTGGGAGATGTATTTTAATCTGAGGAATCGATTGAGACTAGGTAGAACACTCAATTTTTCGTTTTCAAAAAGATATTTACAAAAAACGGATTTTTAGAATCCAACTTTGTCGAAAATCTATTTTTGCACAAAACTTATTTTTCCAACGCTCTAGAGCTGCAAACTACATCCTATCAGATGTATTTTGATTCAAGGAATCCGTTGGAATTTACAGAATTAAAAAATTCGGCCGCGTTCTAGAGATATTTGAATTTTTTAGTTTCCGTTAATCGAGAAAAATGGGCATTTTTTCGATGTTTGAAAATCGATATTTCAATTTCGATTAATGAATTTTTTAGCTTAAAACGGGCCAAAATATGGATGAAATATATACTGGGAGATGTATTTTAATCTGAGGAATCGATTGAGACTAGGTAGAACACTCGATTTTTCGTTTTCAAAAAGATATTTAGGAAAACCGGATTTTTAGAATCCAACTTTGTCGAAAACCTATTTTTACAGAAAACGTATTTTTCCTACGCTCTAGAGCCGCAAACTAGATTCTATTAGATGTATTTTGATGCAAGGAATCCGTTGGAATTTACAGAATTTGAAAATTCGGCCGCGTTCTCAAGATATTTGCATTTTTCAGTTTCGCTCTAACGAAAAAAATGGGCATTTTTTCGATGTTTAAAAATCGACTATCGATTTTCGATTTATGAATTTTCCGGCAAATTACGGGCCAAAATATTGAAGAATTATATACTGGGAGATGTATTTCAATCTGAGGAATCGATTGAGACTAGGTAGAAGTCTCAATTTTTCGTTTTTAAAAAGATATTTACAAAAAACGGATTTTTAGAATCCAACTTTGTCGAAAATCTATTTTTGCACAAAACTTATTTTACCAACGCTCTAGAGCTGCAAACTACATCCTACCAGATGTATTTTGATGCAAGGAATCCGTTGGAATTTACAGAATTTAAAAGTTCGGCCGCGTTCTCAAGATATTTGCATTTTTCAGTTTCGCTCTAACGAAAAAATTTGGCATTTTTTCGATGTTTGAAAATCGATGTTCAATTTTAGAAATATGAATTTTCCGGCTAAAACCGGGCCAAAATATTGACAAAATATATACTGGGAGATGTATTTTAATCTGAGGAATCGATTGAGACTAGGTAGAACACTCAATTTTTCGTTTTCAAAAAGATATTTACAAAAAACGGATTTTTAGAATCCAACTTTGTCCAAAATCTATTTTTACAGAAAAAGTTTTTTCGCTACGCTCTAGAGCTGCATACTACATCCTTTCAGATGTATTTTGATGCAAGGATTCCGTTAGAGTATGCAGAATTTAAAAATTCGGCCGCGTTCTCAAGATATTTCATTTTTAAATATCGCTTAAATGAAAAAAAATTGGCATTTTTTTGATGTTTTCAAATCGATATTTCAATTTCGATTTATGAATTTTGGAGCTTAAATCGGGCGAAAATAATGATGATATACTGGGAAATGTATTTCAACCTGAGGAATCGATTGAGACCTTAAATCACGTTTACAGAGAATACAATGTGCGGGGAGAGGACAGCCTCAGTAACTACACTTGAGACTGAGAGCATTAAAACAGGAAAAACGTTTGTCACAGCATCGTGATATTAGAGTGCTAGTGCATTTGAAACCTATAGGTTCTAACTGAAGAAATATCGCAACGCAACACCTCTATTACTAAAAAGCATATATCGAAAGCACATGTTTTGTGTTCGTCTTTTTATTCCCGAGCTGCGCAGCGAATGAACGAGCTTACAACTTGAAACTCTCCCTCCCTTAGAGACGGCTGAGCTTCAAGGTTTACAAAGCATGACATTCGTAATGAAAAGTAACTCAAAATGCAAGGGTTGCAGCGAGATTCTTTAGTCTCAGTCGAATTTACAGCTTTCGAGCCAAAAATGGAGCAACATTTTTACACTATATCCATTTTTGCAGTAGAAGTTTTAGTCGAGCTCCTCGAATACTATCCACCATTTCTTGAATTTGCTAATTTGAAACTAAAATTTAACTAATGGGGAGTAAGCAAAGTTGAATCATGATTTAGGAGGTGCTTTTAAAATCGTGTATTTTATAGTCCCAAGCATAACCTATAAAGCATTGAAATCGGGCTCATTTTTTTCATTTTTTTCTTACTGACTAAAAAATAAGATCTTACAAGGACGGAGGGTTTTATTTATGAAGAGCATTTTTTCTTGTTAGACAAATTAAGTTTTTGCATTGATAAATAGAAACCCGGCCTCCTCGGCACGTGATCAGCTTATGAACGTAGACTTTTTTTTCACTTACCAAACAACAATAAGTTAATCGTAGGCGAAATATTGAATCCGTAGAATTGATTCCCTTCTTTATTTCTTACAAGTCATTCGACGCAGATAAATTTTTGCTCGGTGATAAATGTGTGATAAAATTCATACTTAGACACTTGAAAAGATGAAAATCGAAAAAAGTGATGGGATATATTTATAAATGATGTGATGGGAACGAGAAGGTTGTTGTTTTTACTTTCAAAGAAGGCGCACGACACACCTGTTTTTCGTCCTGTTAAGGTTAACTCGTACTACACCTCAGACCTAAATCTTCGTAATAAAATGGTTGTAACCGAAGTAAAGCATTTAAAGGCTGGTAAGTCAAATTTTTTTATTATGGACATCATATGGCTAGTGATATATAAATACCGGTAACACAGTTAGGTAATTAGAAAAAATTTAATCCCATTAGCAATTACATTATTTATTATGGGATCAAAAACTTTAATCAATGATCCACTGTAAGGGACAATTAAAATTGAATAAATATTTATGTAATAAAATAAATGTATTTAAATTAAATTAACATGATTTGTGAAGAACTATTCGAACAGCAGAGCAGTGCAGTTTTAATTTTAATGGTACATATAATACACAGAATGCACCCAAACAAAGTATAAAGAATTTTTTTTTTGTTTTAGGTGATAGCCAACCTCCCCTCAAACCTGGCTTGTTAAGGCTGTATAGCATGAGATTTTGTCCTTATGCGCAAAGAGTTCATTTAGTTTTGGATTCAAAAAAAATTGAGTAAGTAGGAAAAGAAATGTGCCATCAGGCAGCACAGAAGAAAGGCTCAATCAAAGAAAGCGAATGCTTCATAAACTCTTCAAACCAAAGAAAAATTGTAGGTCAAAAAATTGTTTTTCAGGTATGATACTGTCAACGTGAACCTGACGGAAAAACCGGAATGGTTGTTCGATAAAAACCCTGAGGGTAAAGTCCCTTCCATAGAGTTCCAAGACGGGGACGTTTTATACGAAAGTCTTATTATTTCGGATTATCTAGACGAAAAGTTTCCGGAAAGGCCGTTATATCCCAAAGACCCGTTAGCAAAAGCGAAGGACAAACTCCTGATGGAAAAGTTTAATAAAGTCATAAGAGAAATATACAAAATGTTAATCCACGACGGTTTGAACGCTGAAGGAATGGAAAATTTGAAATCGGGATTGGATCTGTTTGAAAAAGAAATGGCACTCAGGAAGACTAAGTTTTTAGGAGGTGCTGAGTATACTTTGTGGAAATGCCAAAATTTTTAAAAAGTTACTACAACGATACATTTTCTTCCAGGTTCTCTGCCGGGTATGTTGGATCTCATGATATGGCCTTGGTGCGAACGGGCGGATATATTCAAAATAATCGGTGGGGATTCGTATAAGCTTCCTAAGGACCGTTTTCCGAAAATATTAGAATGGCGAAGCAACATGATTTTAGACGAAGGAGTGAAAATCAGTTACTTGGAGCCAGAAATCCATGCTAAATATTTTATGAGTAGACAGGCCGGCACTCCCGATTACGATCTTTTGGTGAAATCCAAACATTAAAAGCGACGGCGGGCGAACGGATCCTCATTTGTCGTTATATGACTTTGCTTCGAACAAATTTTAAAACTCGAACAAACTTTGTGAGCACTTGCTCACAAACCAGACAGCGACTTTTTCCTACAGGAAAAATCGGCCCTTTTAGTTACAGAGACATTCCACATTATTTTCTTGAATCGAAACGTGTGGCATATTTAGAGTATAGCGTATTAAATTTAGCCGTTATAGATAAGAATCTACCTGCTTTCTTCGTTAGCGCCCTAACACTTCCTGCCAAATAAGCAATGTACAATACAAAGAGTACTACACCATACTCAAAGTATGCCACAAACAAGCGCAGACTTGCGGAAGTAATAAAATCGCCCAACTTTAAATGAGTTAAAATTAACGATTGTATTTTAAGATGTCTCTTTTTTCGAATAACTGTAGAGAATAAAAAATCTTATTTTCAACTGATGGAAACTCTGAGAAATCTTCCTAGTCATTGCACAACCAAGCTTTAATCAACATCCTTTGGCATCAAAGCAATATGTAGTTCTCTGCATCATCAGAATCATTCCTAAAATTATGATACTTATGTAAAAGTTAAATGGAAAATGTCTTTAGCACTTACAGTGAAGTAAGCAGTATGTTTTGGCGAATTTAAATCAAATCGTTGCGAATTAAAATGATTGAATTTACTGATGGGCCTAATTCCAATTTTACGTTTCAATTTTGTAGTTACTATTACTTTTTATGCGGTGTTTAAGGATAAGTTTATAGAATTTTATAAAGTTAAAAATTATAATTTGTTGATTATTGACTGTTTGGTTGATTGGAAGTATACTTTATACAAAGTTATAAATAAAAGAAAGCATTTATATTTGTTGTAAGCTTGACTCCAGTAAATTGTGAAATAATCTAATGGTTTACACATAATATTAATAATAACATTTTCTGTACTGAATTTTTATTAAAATAAAACAAACATTTTAAAAAAAGTTTGGTTTTTAAATGAATTTAAAAACTAAAAAAAGATCAGAGAATAGGAAATCGGAAAGTAAGCCCAGCCCGAGACGTCGCCCGACACGACTCAGCTACTGTATTTACTTTAAGCAAGGATTGATATACAATATTTTGTTAGTAAAGGTTTGCATAATTTAGACCGTTAGTATCATTATCAAAGAAAAATAAAAAAAAGAGGCGCCAGAAACTCCTCTCTACCACCAGAACCCAAACAGCAAACAGGCGAGTCGAATTCTGAAGCTTCGTTTCGTTTCGTAATTCATAAGCTAAACATCTCTTAACGAAAACCAAACCAAGAGAAACCAAATCCAAACCATCGGACCGAAAACGCGGGAGTCGGAGTTATTGACAAGGCGGTGAAGATATTTTGTTTGTGTTTGCTCTATGGTTAATTTCGCGATCGCGACCGACTCGACTCGTGAGTCGTGATGAGGCGAGAAGCCACAGGTGGTGGAAGGTGGAACAGAATTCACTTTACCCATATGTAATGTTTTTATTTTATTATTTAAGTTTGCTTTTTTTGTTTTAATCGTTTCCCGTTGTGAAGTGCAATCATTAATTTAGATATTTTAAAATGGTTGTTTTAACAAAAGTTTTGATTTTTAAGTTCGGGTCTGAAAATAGGATGGATTTCAGGTCGTTGAAAAGTAGGTCCGATTCCACGATCGTCTAGGGTGAGATTTAAGTGGGACATAAATGAATTTATCGGTTGGAAGAAAATGCTCGACATCGTTTTTAGTACCGTCCCTATGCGATGGACCGCTATACTCTGCACAGGAATTTTGTTGACTTTATTTTCCACGGTAAGCACGATTTTACGATTACGACAACCAACGGTTTC
Source organism: Liposcelis brunnea (assembly GCA_023512825.1). Lineage (NCBI taxonomy): Eukaryota > Metazoa > Arthropoda > Insecta > Psocodea > Liposcelididae > Liposcelis > Liposcelis brunnea. The sequence goes on from CM042073.1 coordinate 24,645,856, forward strand.
TCCTCTATGTGACGATTCTGCCAAGTCGAAGTCTTGTTTCGATCAAAGTAACAACCAGGTGCACCACGGAAATTTTCCAACCGGAATCTGATCGTCCTCTAACCTTTGGCTTTTATTTTGAACATGTAAGAAACATCTGACCAGGCTCTGATACCTGAATCTTTTTGACTATCTTTGGTAATCGAAGCAGTCTTACAGAGCTGTCCCAACATTGAAATCTTTTTTAAGTTTTGCTGCTTCAATAACTTACATTTGATATTTCTGTGCTACCAGCTTGTCTAAACAGATGCCAAGTATTGCATTCTTGTTCCTTGAATTCAGTATCAAGAAAATACTCCTTGGTCTAAAAAAAAAATTACTAACTTTTAGTAAGGTATCGATTTTTAATATACCAAACTTTAAACAAAGTTAAATGTTCAATGCCAAATAAAATCAATGCAGTACAATTTTTGTTAATTTGACTGGAAAAATAGTAATTGTTTTACATGATTTTAAAATAAATATCCATAAGATGTTATGTTTGCTAGATTATTAATTTTTCTCAGTTTTAAATTAATGCTAGTTACGATGATTTTAGTTATTCATGAAGGAGCTTTTACCAGATGTAATTACTTTTCCGTTCACACCATAGAAATCCCAATTTTAAATTTGTATTGTAAATAATTTTGTATTGGAAATGTCTTCAGTGTTCATTGGCAAGCATGCAATTCTTATTTGTCTCCAGGCATTTCATTTTGGTCCAAAAGATTCATTGGCAATCTTGTTGTGAATAAGCTATATCTATGAGCGAGCAATTTATTAGCTCCTGTGAAATTCAGTCTAACAAACAGGATTCATGTGAACTTTTGCAGGATTTGTAAAATTCAGTCCTTTATTAAAATTCAGTGAAAATAATCTCATTTAAATTAAATTGAGATCCTTTTTTTTCCAAATGAATTTTTTTTAAAGAAAAGAAGTTTAGAACTTAGGGTTTTGTAAATGCTTTATCATGTGCTGGAAGTATTTATTTTGGGCAACACTGATGATGAATTTATTATTAGCACTGTATTTAAAATGTTTAAGCATTCTTGGTGCATTGGAATTTTCTGGAAAATTCAAAAAGAATCTGCATTCCTTTTTTCAAACTCCAACAAATTTGTTCGGCGAGTTTAGTTTTATGTATTGAAAAAGAGTAGGTGATTAGGTCGAAGGTCGAGTTTACCGCTAAATATCGCAGGTTATTTTTTTGCGCTGTTTCTTAAAAAATCTCGTTAATGATTTTATAATCTTACTTATTATTTTATAAAATTTTAATGGGGCAATTATTATGCTTATAGTTTTTTAATTTGGTCTATTTTAAAAAGGTTAATTAATTCTATAGGAAAGGCCCAAATAAAATAATATATCGGTTTAGAGCCGAAATAACAGCAGACTCCGCAGATTGTCGTCCCCATTATTAGTTTAGCATATTATTGTCATGTGTCGTGATTTCCTCGAGGCCATTTGTCAGGGACCAACATTGTTGATCTTTTTTTTACAATCAGAAAGAATACGAAAAAAAGTGTTTAATGCTTGCCTTAACGCTTTCTCTTTTTTATTTGATTTTTTTTTGCTTATTGTAAAAAAAACGGAATATATAGGATTAAATGAGAAAAAGTGATGGCGTTATTTCCCGCTTATCGTAAATCAGAATATTGTAGGAATTGATATTTTCAGAAAAGAGAATGTGAAGTAATATTTTTGTTTCAGTTTTCGCGGGCGGCGGAATTGGTGATTCGCATTCCGGAAAATCCTAATCAAAACGACGAAGGATTTTACCGGCTGGATTACACTCCTCGACACGGAATCCCGGCTGCAAACACGACTATCCCCTCCAGAGACATCGCCCACGTGATTCAATTTTCCCAAGGTCTTCCCGGTACGAAATACGAATTTTGGCTTTATTACACGAACCGGACCGTCCACGATCTTCTCACCTGGACGGCCTCAATCACCACGGCTCCCGATCCTCCAACCAATTTGTCCGTCAACGTGAAAACAGGAAAAGTGGCTCAAGTTTCTTGGAATCCTCCGCTTTTGGGAAATTTCCACAGTTACAAAATCAAGGCAAGTAGTCGAGTCGAGGCGCTTCGTCGGATCGTCTTCCGTCGAAATCGTTTTTGATTTTGGACCCGTCTGTTTTCAGGTGCTCGGCCTGTCGGAAAGTCAGGCGCCGGTCAAAATTATAAACATCGACGGGGACGCGACTTCGTACATTTTTCGGGAGCTCACTCCCGGAGCTTCTTATCAAGTCCAACTTTTCACCGTGTTCGACAATAAAGAAAGCGTGGCGTACACGTCCCGGAACTTCACGACGAAACCGAACACTCCGGGAAAGTTTATCGTTTGGTTTCGGAACGAAACCACCCTTCTCGTTTTGTGGCAGCCTCCTTACCCTCCGGGGATATTTACTCACTACAAGGTTTCCATCGATCCGGCCGACGCCCTCGAGTCCGTGCTTTACGTCGAAATCGAGGGAGATCCGCCGGGACCGGCCCAGGCTGCTTTTAAAGGGCTCGTTCCCGGCAGAGCTTACAACATATCCGTGCAGACCGTCAGCGAAGACGAAATCTCGACTCCCACGACAGCCCAATATCGAACGGTTCCTCTTAGGCCGGTCAACGTTACGTTCGACAAGAACAACGTCACTTCTCGTTCGTTCAAATTAAAATGGGAACCGCCGAGAGGTCAAAGGTATTTTCGCCGACTCCTCCTTTCTTTTTTTCCCCCCGACCCTTGATTTTTCGAGTTGTCTCGTTTCCTTTTTCAGCGAGTTCGACAAGTATCAGGTGTCGATCAGCGTGAGAAGACAAGCTTCTGTCACGAGAAACCGCGACGAACCCACCGAGTGGGAATTTAAAGACAATTTAGAACCCGGCAGAACTTATCAAGTTGTCGTGAAGACCGTGTCCGGAAAAGTCACCAGTTGGCCGGCCACCGGAAACGTAACTTTGAGTAGGTATTTCTGTGGAAAAAAGTTAACCGTTTAATACGAGTTTTTCGACCGATTTTTTTTTTAAATTCGCAGGGCCGCTTCCCGTCTTGAAATTGGAGTCTCGGGTCGACGTGGCCACGGGTTTGATTTCCGTATCTTGGCAACCCGACAATGCCAGTTACCAGGAAACCTACAAAATCAGCTATCACGAAGTGGAAACCTACAACGGAGACAGTAGCACCGTATACACCGAAAAACTTAGTTACACTTTAAAAGCTTTGCTGCCGGGGAGAAATTATTCCGTGACCGTCCAGGCCGTGTCCAACGGAATGGAAAGCAACGAAACTTCCATCTATCAGGCCACGAGTGAGTTTTGTCGTCAATTTCTGGAGATCTCTTCCCCTTCCCCCCTTATCCCCGGACTTATTTATTTTTCGTTGCAGGGCCTTTGTCTCCGGTGATTCAAGAATTTCGTCCCATTCCCTACGGGCTCAACATATCGTGGCAGTCCGACGTGAATTCGGTTCAAGATTTGTACCAAGTCATTTACATTAGAAACGATACCGGAGAAAAATTTACTAAAAAAACGACCGAAACTAAACTGGTAATATCGGATCTTCATCCTGGGGCAGGGTAAGTCTCCGTTTAAAATTTGAGAGTCCTCTGACGATAAAGTGTTCAGAAATCTGATTTCGTTTTTAGTTATCAAGTGAAAGTTTACGCCATCAGCCATGGGCTTCCCAGCGATCCTCACGAGTATTTTCAAGTTGTTTTTCCACAACCTCCAAATAATTTAAGCATAGAAAAAGTCACAAGCAATTCTGTTATAGTCAAATGGGATCCCCCGTTCGAGTCCATTTTTACGGAATACGTAGTCAAGTAAGTAAGGGAAGGAATACCAAATGCCTTTCTTCCTTTTTTTTTTTTTTTTTCTTTTTTCTTTCCCCGTGAATACTAATGTTTATTTTAAACAGATATAGAACGGAAGACGACGACAGATGGGTCAAAGTTCATCCTTTTAAAGGAACTGAAGCCGAGGTCCCCGACATGATACCGGGAGAAAAATACATCATCCAAGTAAACACGGTTTCTTACGGGACCGAAAGCAACGGGCCTCTTCAAGTCAACCAGACAGTTCGTAAGTGCTGTCGACTCCCAATTATTTATCTTTGAGTTACGGTTTAAAAAATATTTCGACATGGAAATCTCTTTTTTCAGGGCCGAACCCTGTTTCCAACATCGTCACTTTGATCGACTCTACCAACATCACGCTGGAATGGCCGAGGCCGGAAGGCCGGATAGAAAGATACATCGTAAAATGGCATTCGGACGGTTACCCGGAATCCGAGAAGACGAAAAACATTTCCGAACAAAACGTCCAATCTCTTTCTGCTTACAATAATGAAGACAGGCCGGTTAGAGTGTTGATAGGCGAACTTATGCCTGGAGTTAAATATCATTTCGAAATCTACACAATATCTTATTTTTTGGAAAGCGACGTGGTAAAGTTGTCCGCGAGAACCATGCCTCAAATTCAAAGCGAAGTTCTGGTCGTTAACGATCAACAGGCACGTTTAACTAGAACGAAAAAACGAATGCTGATCCGTCGGAACAGAAATTAGAATAAAATGATTTTTTTTTTTTTTTTTTTTTTTTTTTTTTTAGGAAACCAACAGCGTGACTTTGAGATACACTCCTACGCCTCAGTCCACTTCTCATTTCGACTTGTACCGATTCCAGTTATCCGACGCGAGCATTCCCATTAAAGAGAAATGGGCGAACGACACGGAAACCAAAGTCACTTTCGACGGTCTCATACCGGGCAGATTGTACAACATCACCGTTTGGACCGTGAGCGACGGAGTGGCTAGTCAGCCTTTGCAGCGCCAAGATCGACTCTGTAAGACTCTTTTTAACGAGCCAACTTTTTTTTCTTAACGGGCTTTCTATCGGTTTTTCGTTTTCTCTTTTAGTTCCCGAAAGTATAACTCACATAAACGCGACGAGAATAACCGACACGGAAATTTCTTTGAAATGGGACGTCCCGAGGGGAGAATATAACGCTTTCGAAGTCCAGTATCTCAACGCCGAAGGATTGTTAATCCAGAATTTAACGCTTCACGACACGATAATCCTGACTGAGTTAAAACCCCACAGGAACTACACTTTTACCGTGGTCGTTCGTTCCGGGACCGAATCGAGCATTCTGAGGCGTTCGACTCCCGTCTCTGCCATTTTTCAAACCAAAGAATCCGTCCCTGGAAAAGTAGAACGGTTTCAACCCGTCGACATCCAACCGAGCGACATAACTTTTCAATGGGCTCTCCCTAGCAAAGATCAAAACGGAGTCATCAGAAAATTTACCATTACTTATGGATTGGAAGGTTCCGCTTACACCCAGACGAGAGATTTCAAGCCTTGGGAATTCCAAGGAGTCATCAAAACTCTCATACCCGGAAAAACTTATATTTTTCGCATACAAGCCGAAACGAAGATCGGTTACGGAACGGAAGCCGTGTGGAAACAAAAAATGCCGATTTTGCCTCCGCCTCTTCCGAGCGATCAAGTCGTCCCGACGGAAGTCTGCCGCAGCACGAGAACCATTCAGATCCGGTTCAGGAAAAATTATTTTTCCGAACAAAACGGAGCCATTATAGCCTACACTTTAATAGTAGCAGAAGACGACAGCAAAAATTCTTCCGGTATAGAAATGCCGAGCTGGAGCGACGTCCAAAAATATACCAAGTGGCCTCCTTATCAGGTAATTCTCTCTTTCTTACGCATTCTCCGACACGTTAGATTACGACGCGACGGCTTTAAATCGTTTTCGTTGCCAGGTTTCCGATCCGTATTACCCGTTTAAAAACTCTTCCGTGGAAGACTACACGATAGGAAACGAACAATGCGACCCCGACGAGCACAGGTTTTGCAACGGACCTTTGAAAACCGGTACCAATTACAGGGTCAAAGTTCGGGCTTTCACTGCTCCCGACAAATTCACCGACACTCACTATTCTTTTCCGATTCAAACAGGTATTTTGCTGTGAAATGAAAAGAAAAGCCCCAGAGGAAAAAAAGAATTATTGAAACGTTTTCGAAAAATTTCAGACGTCGATCCCATGCCTGTAGCCCTCGGAGTATCGGTCCCGCTGTTCGGTTTGTTGGTCGCCGGTTTGCTTTACTGGATCTTTAACCGAAGGAGAGGATCCAATCGCAGAACCACGGAAGCAAGGTCCAATGATAATCTCTCCTTGCCGGACAGCGTCATACAAACAAGGTGAACATCTCATCTCCCGAACGCCGAACAAAAAAATATTTTTGTTTTGTTGCAATCGCATAAAATAAAATCAATTTAATTTTTCTAGTCGACCGATAAGACTGGATCAGTTCGCCGAGCATTATCGCATCATGTCCGCCGATTCGGACTTTCGGTTTTCGGAGGAATTTGAAGAGTTGAAACACGTCGGCCGCGAACAGCCTTGCACGGCCGCAGACTTACCTTGTAACAGGCCGAAAAATCGATTCACCAACATTCTACCCTATGATCATTCTCGTTTTAAATTGCAGCCGGTAGACGACGAGGAAGGAAGCGACTACATCAACGCCAATTACGTTCCCGTAAGTCTGGCCAATTTTTTTTGTTTGTGTTTTCTTTTGTATGTGTGTGTTTGACTAAAGTGAGAGTCTCGTTCGAACCGATAAATTTTCTTCGGATTTTCAGGGACACAATTCCCCTCGAGAATTCATCGTGACTCAAGGCCCGTTGCATTCGACGAGGGACGACTTTTGGCGCATGGTATGGGAAAGTAATAGTCGAGCCATCGTAATGTTGACGAGGAGCATCGAGAAAGGAAGAGAAAAGTGCGACCATTATTGGCCTTACGACACGCTTCCGGTTTATTACGGAGACATTTCGGTCACGCTTCTCAATCAAAGTCATTATCTCGATTGGAGCATAACGGAATTTCTTGCCTGCAGAGGAGAAGCCTCGAGGGTCATCAGGCATTTTCATTTCACAACTTGGCCGGATTTCGGAGTGCCCAGTCCCCCTCAAACTCTGGTCCGATTCGTGAGAGCGTTCAGAGAAAGGGTAGGCCCCGAACAAAGGCCCATCGTTGTTCACTGTAGCGCGGGAGTCGGCCGTTCCGGAACTTTTATAGCGCTCGATCGGATTTTACAATCCATGAAGACGAGCGACACGGTCGACATTTTTGGTATAGTTTGGCAAATGAGGAAAGAAAGAGTCTGGATGGTCCAAACGGAACAACAATACATTTGCATTCACCAGTGCCTGCTGGCAGTTCTCGAAGGAAACGAAAACACGGCTCCTTTGAGGCAAATCCACGACAATTCCGGATTCCAAGACGACGAAGGCATTGCGGAATCCGGCATTTAGTAGTCTTCCATAGTAACGATATTATTCGTTAATCTTTAAGGTTGTTTTATTCATTTTTAAAGCTTTTTTAATTTTTTTGAAAGTTTTTATATACGCTTTTTGCGTGACGATCGACGAACCGTTACTCCCGTCTTCGAATTATCTAACGATGATGCCTTCAGTATTGTGCCTAAACGATCCTTGTATTATATTTTGTAGAAAAATAAATTGTACTTAATATTTTGTAAATTTTTGCGAACAAAAATCATACTGTGATACAAATTTAATTGTTTTGTAAAATCTTTTAAACATTTATTGACTACGATTTTATTGTTTTCCTATATTTGTTTAAAATCTCGATTTATTGTGATAGCATATAGACTCGGTTTTTACTGATTACTTGATTTATTTATATCGTTCAAATATTTTTGTCGACAATAATTTTAATAGCTACAATAAAAGAACAATATGTAATTATTTAATATTATCATTAATGTACGGATTAACAATGCTCAAATCCTAAGTGCACCTCCGTGATATTTTGTCTTAATACCGTCAGACGATCTGAATTGAGATTTTTTTAAAATTGGAGAATTTTTAAATTAATGTTTCATCGCGAAACATTTAATACTTTAGAAATTTACAAATTTGTTCAAGTTGTTTTTAATAAAGGACACACTATGTTTTAATTAATATTAAGGTAGATATTTATATTTGAAATAAAATGTATTCCATTATATTATTTGGTATCTCTTTTTTCAAGATAAACCAATTACATCCCAGTCACACGAAATCTATATTTTTACATATTAGGCATTTTTTGGATAGACATTTGTATTTTTATTTCTGAAAATATATTTTTCGGGGGTTTTTTATATATGAGGAATTTCTATAAAAATATTTGTTTGTATTTGAAAAATATTTTTCTGCAAGAGTCTGCATTCTCATACCTAAAAATATATCCCGTTTATCACGACACTCATGAAAGGATATTTAAATACTCTTTCATATGAAAAAATACCGATTTCGTGTGACTGGGATATTTTACTTGCTGTGAGGAGTCTGTAAATTATATTTGTAAACAAAACAAAATAAAAGAAAAGCTTTTGAACCGAAAAAAAGATACCTAAATAAGCTGCCTTTGGCGCGAGCAGGCGCAAGAAATTGCTGTTAACAAATAAATAACAGCAGCAAACTAAAGGCTCCGTGTATATCGCCTGCCTATGTTTAACTTATGAAAAAAAACGTAGAATTCCCGTAAGTTTTCGTAGGAGGATATATATATATCCGGGACATAAGTTAAACATGGTATATCTATGGATATATATAAATAAACTTTTTTGCTAGAGAGAAGGCCAGTTCAGTTGGCAACACTCATTTGCCACAGTTGAGTTGAATTAAAGTCAATTATTTACGGGTTCATGTAGCTCTTGAGATTATTATTTATTTGAGTCTTGCAAAAAGAAGTACGGGAGCTCGACAAAGATTCTAAAACCAAATCGGTTGTCTCCTATTTCCGAGGTGGCTTGCCTGATATGGATCGGAGCTCGAATAAGACTTTGTACAGGACGACAAATCACTATGAGCGTGTTAAGGGTTGATGGGTAACCTGTGGAAGAAAACAGCGGGACACAAGGAATGTCGTCTTCGAATGGCCTTGCTTTTCTTAAAAGACCCTAATGCTTTTTTATGCCGCCTACATGTGAAAAAGGTAATTCGCATTTTGTTTAAATATTATTTTACTCCTCATTTTAATCTGTTCAATCTTAAATTGTAAATGTTCAAGCTGCAAAAAAAAGTGAACGCGAACGCTTTTTCAACTCGAATCTATCTTGGGCCGAAAAGTAGCCTGCACATTGTAAGCAACAGTCTCGGTTTGTTGAATAAAAGTACATTAAGTAAAGCCGAATAGTTGTTAGTATTTTGGTTTTTAGCTTGTGGGGAGGGGTGGGGTTGCATGCAATTGTTATCTTCTTTTTTACTTCCTATCATGAATCTCGACATTAATAGCCCAAAGTGACTAACAATCTTAGACACTTGAAAGAACAACTTTTAAATGCAAATTTCCAATTGTGTTTTTTCAAAAATAGCAATGACTGGTTAAAAACCTAGAAACATTGAATTTTTACTGTGCTCTTATTTTCTAGCAAGTTAACCTATGTAGTATGTACACTTGAATGTCATTGCTGATGATTTGTCTGAGCTCAATCTCAAATTTAAGTTGAAACTTATTTTAATGATTTGATTTATATTGATGAAAAAAAGAATGGCACTTTAATAGTTCATAACAGATATGTTAACAATTGGACAATGTGCTTTCAGTTGTAGGTCGAGAGAAGATGGCTCAAAGCAACACGGGCGGCTTGTCTTTGCGTCGCCACAATCGATCGAGCTGCATCGATCACGAAACGGCTTCGATGACGGTAGGTCGTTTCGGCGACGCCGAATGGGAGGCCAAAGAAGCCCTTCGGCAACGGGAACTAGAAGAAGCTCGCGCGAGAGCCGCTCAAATGGAGAAAACCATGAGGTGGTGGTCAGATTGCACCGCCAATTGGAGAGAAAAATGGAGCAAGGTCCGCAACGAAAGAAACAAGGCCAGAGAAGAAATAAAATTACTGAGAAGCAAATTAGATGCAGCTACCAAAGACGCAAACACGTTTAAAAGAGAAAAAATCGATTTGGAATCTCGAAACGAGGAGTTGGAAAAAGAAGTGGAAAAAATTCACTCCACGTTAACGAAACAGGCCGGGCGGTGGGACCGCGAAATTTCGGAAGCACTGGAAGCAAGCGAAGAAGCCGAAATCCCAGGAATCGAAGAGCCAGAACTTGGCGATCGAGTTTACTCTTTCGAAGCTTTTAAATCTTCTTTGGACGCGGACAAAATTTCAACTAGCACTGGGTCTGATCGCAAAGGCGATCCAGACGACGGAACTTCGTCCAAGGCGAGTGACCAAGAGAATTCTTCTTCCGCTAAATCTCGCCCAGATCTCTCTCTTCGGGACAACAATTTAGAGAAAGAAGAGTTGAGGTACGGAGATCGAAATAATCTTAATTTTGCTCTCGATGTTTTAAATCAAGTCGATTTCATGTTTTTTTTTCTTTTAGACCTTCGAATTCGAAAGACGAGCTTTTTCCTTACGACGAGGAACATGTTTTGCAAAAATTGTCTATGTTACAATTACGGCTGGAAGAAGCCACGAAAACGATTCAAGCGGAAAGGGACGAAAAGAACAACCTTCACAGGACGATAGAAAAACTTCGATCCGATTTGCAAGAGGCCAAAGACAAATGCGAAGATCTTAAATTGGCCAAGCAAGAAACGGTGAGAGAGCTGTTAGCTTTGCAAGATCGGCACAGGGACACGATCCAGCAAATCCAATCCGATCTTCAAGACGAAACGAGTACGAGAGAAAGCGTCGACAGAAGAATGGCCGATTTAAGGGCCGAGGTGGGCATTATCTCCGCGGAGCTCCAGTCCTACATTCTGGTTTGTCAAATTGCGGTGCTACTTTCTTGCTTATTCCAAAACCGTTTACATTGTTTTATGCCCGTGTTGATCTTTTTTTTTCCCAAATTACCGCGAAGAAACTGTTAGCCTCTGAGCTTACGAATAGTAAAAAATTAAAAATAAATCCAAAGTCCGAATCGATTGCCCTTCGTTTAAGTAATTTTTACCACAGAACAAATATTCTGTAATTTTTTTTCCCCCATATCGAAGGGCTTTCAAATGTCTTTTTTTGTGTATGTGTGTTCTTGCATTTAAATGATTAAAAAGCACCTTTTTTGACCTTCGCACGTAGATTGGAGCTGATGAGCTTTATTTTGTAGCGGTTGTTAATTGGAGATGAATTTTTTTGTAGTCGCAGCTAGCTTTGTTTTGACCATCAATATTTTAATCCCTTTTTTTTGTAACCGATTTTTGTAAATTTTTTAGCTAGAAAGATTGCAAGCAGAAAACGCTTCGGAATGGGGTAAGCGCGAAAGGTTGGAAACGGAAAAGCTAAGCTTGGAACGCGACAACAAAAAACTGAGAGCAGAAGTGAGAGATCTCCAGGAAAGGCTCGAAAGAAAGGGACAACCTCAAGCCAACTGCGATACCGAGTTACGGACGTTGCAGCAAGAACTCTCCGAAAAAACGAAGGAATTAGCCGAATTAAAACATTCTCACGGAAAGTTGAAAAAAGTCCTTCAGGACAAAATGACGGAATCTGCTCATGCCGTAAGAAGAGCCGAGCAGTACGAAACTGAAGTCAAACGACTCCGGGTCAGGGTGGAGGAGCTCAAAAGAGACCTCGCCGTAGCAGAAGACGAGGTCGACGGAGCTACTAATAACATCAGGTTTGTTTACAATTTTAACTTTTTTTAAATGATTCAAGTAAAAAAAAATTTTTTTTTTATGTCAGGAAATTGCAGAGAACGAACGACGAACTTCAAGAACAAGTCGAAAGTTTACAAGTGCAATTAGAACACTTATATTCTAGGTAAGATATTTTGAACTTATTTATAAATGTTTTCTTCGCATAAAGTTTTTTTGGCAATAGAAGGATGATTTGGCATCAATTTGTTTTTAAATTATAAAGTAGCACCAGCACCGATGTCATCTGATATTAAAAAAATTAATTTCGAGATAAAAGAAAATCAATTTATCGATGGCTGATGACGCTAGCAAATATTTTCCTCGTTTTGAAGGGTATTATTTAAAGCTATAAAACTTTTTTGTTATCCGACAGGCTCAGAAACAGCAGTTCGTCGACCCTTCTTTCTCATAGGAAAACGTCGCCGCTTCTAAACGAAGACGCCGAACTCAGCGACGATGACGTTAACGAATACTGAAAATATATCGGTAAATATCGGGTTTTTCTAGTCTTAAAATGCTCGGCGGATCGAAAAACAGATAAAAGTTGAATTTGAATGGGGATATTTTAGAGCAGGGCAGGGGCCATTCCGCCATTCCAAAACTTTAAAGATGAGCTACACTGTAAATAACAGTATTTATACCAAATGGATTTTGTTACATTACATTTTTAAATGCCCAGAGAATTTTTTTTTTTTTGAAAATAATATTTATTAGCCTACGAGCCGAATAACGGTTTTGGATCATTGAGAATTTTTATTTAACAAGTTAAATATTATTATCTGAATAAAATTTTATTAAATCGCAAATTGATAGAACTCGCGTTTTTCAAATCATTCGTAAGGAAATAGTATATTACTTTACAAGTGAAGCAAAAGACAAATTGCCCGTTGAGACCGGGCCTTAAAAAGGTCGAGACGGGCAAGTCTTTTGCATTTCTTGTACAGTAAGATATTTTTTCTAACGAAGAAACCGTTTTAAAAAAATGTCAGCGTGAGGAAAAATATTGTTTTAAATTTTTCCCATAATCCTTATCAAAATTTTTTCAAAAAGCAGGGAACCGACCGATCATGACTTAAGTTATAAATCAAGATTTCCATTTTTCATTTTTACTTTAGCGACCCTAGGAGTGAAGAAAGTATTGTAATCGTCGAAAAATTGACTTGCCGTAATTTTAAGTTTTTGCAAGTTTTTTCAATTGGGAAATCCGTTTCAGGTGTTGTAGAGCAAACGTCCGTCCTTACACAAAGTCCCGATTTTCTCGAAAACGGCTCCTACGATTTTTCTAAAATTTTGCACAGCCATACTAGAGGCCGTGACAATGCACATTCCGGCGGCGGTTTGGCTGGCAAAATTCGAATTTGGCAGCAATGGGCCCAACTTTGGCCTTAATACAAAAAATTTCGATTTTTTTGGTCGAAAGTGTTACTTGGGATTAAAATATGTTCAGTAATGCTCAGATGTGGCCCATCCTTCTATTTTGGCCATTTTAAGGGCAAAATCATAACTTGAGAACGGATCGACGGATTTCGCTCCAATTTGGTTCACAGGTTTATGGGGTCTTTCTAGGATGAGTGACCGCTTGACGATTCCCGGCGTTTGTTATTCAGTTAAAGGCTCTCCACCTACTGAATTATGAAGGTGCATAGTACCTGTCTAGTTTCGAAAGAGTGACTAGATTAGGAAAAAACAGACCGGTAAGGTCTCTATTAAAGTCAGAAGAAGAAGACTTAAAAATAAGTTATAACTTCTAGATAAATTAGTTATATCTGTAGGTGAATAGAAGCTGGCTCGGGCCATAAAAAAATTATGTTAAATGTAAAAGTTTTTCATCTACATTTTTAGGTAAAAACCAAGAATCTCTGCTAAGTTTTCGAAAAAGCCTTTAAAAGAAAACGGGCTGCTATCCGAATTTTCTTGAATCTGAGTTGAAGAGGTTCTCTTGTTATTTGAACAAAACTAATTTTGTCCACATACATATCGAGTTCAAATGACGAATTAGTATTTCTTAATTGAATTTGTTTTTATTTAAAATTTTTATACAACAAAGAAAAAAAGAATAAATTAGGTTATTGATACGCATGTTGAAAAACTAGAATTTGTCGAAATTATATTACACAAGGAGTGCCGTCCGGGTTTGTGGGAGGATTAGGTTTGCATATTTTGGCCCTGCCGTTGGATCCGAAAACCACGTCGCAAGAAAATGTATAGTATCCGCAACCGGAGGATTTAGTGTAATAGGTTTGGCTAGATCTTTTTTGTCCGTTGTTTACGATGCTGGAGCTGGCGTAGGGCGTGTGGTGAAGTTTGTCGTTTTGCAGTCTGGACAAAGGACCCGGTTGGTTTCCGTAAGGAGTAAACCCGGAGTAATCAGAAGGCAGATGCGGTTTGGGGTTGGTGTAATGAACTTTCCCGGTACCCGGTTTGACCAAAACGGTTTGAGACTGAGCTCGTCCTCCGTCCGGGGCCGAGGCTCGGGTTTTTCCTATTTGTCCGGCAACCGAGGTCACTTTCCCTCGGTATCCTTGCGGAACGGTAAATCCGTCACTCCCCAAGATTCTGTCTCCAGGCTGTAAGACGTCTCCTTCTTTAACGTTTTCGTCTGCGTCCTGTTCTATGTGTACGTCGTGTTTTTTGTCTAACCCTCCTATGAAAACCGTTTGGGTTTGTGTGGGACTTTTTTGTTTGACCGTTATGGTTTCGTCTTTCTCTACTACCGATCCGTACCGAGTTTCTATGCCTTCCCCTGCCACGTATTTGACGGGTTTCGCCTTGAGATCAGCAGTTTCTTCGTAATCCTCTTCCTCTTCGTCGTATTCGTCCTCGTTTTCTTCATCTTCTTCCGCGTTTTTCTCTTTGTTTTTGGCTTCTAATATTTCTGCGTCTTTGTCGATTTCAGGTTTCGATTTTTCTTTTGAGTAGTTGCCTCCAGTTTTGGGATTTCGAATCGTCGTCGTTGAAGCTCGTTCGTTTTCTTTAACAAGATCGGCGACTTCTCCGCTGTCATTGGATTTTTTCGAATGAGGGTTTTCGCCCGGGAGATCGTAAACTTTAAAACCTTTGAGGATTCCCTGGCCGAATTTCGGGAGCGGGCGCAATCCGTGCTTGTTTAAAAATCCTATTTGCGTCATGCTTTGTTTGTCGTTTTCGGTACCTTCGGCGAAAGTGGAATTGTTTTGCTTGATTTTTCCGAAGCTTTTGCCGGAACCGGCTTGAGCGGATCCCGTGTAGCTGATTCCGTCGTAAAAAGAACCGAAAAGTTCCGTTTGGGATTGACCGACGTTGGCTCCGCTTTGAGCCGAAGCGCTCACGCCACCTTGGAAAGGAACTTTTTGCTCTCTTTCTTTGTCGGTTTTGTTTCCGTAAGGAGTGAAGCCGATCTGAGCTTGAGTGGACGTGCGACCGGGGCCGTCCGCTTGAGCTTCGGACGAACCTCCTCCCGCTCCTGCTTGAACCTGAGTGCCCGTGACGAAATCGATGCCTCCCGACTGAGCCTCGGCGCTGGTCGCTCCATTTTTAGACCCGAGCTGAACTTGAGCCTGAGTCTGGCCCCTGCCTCCCATCCCTTGAGCCGAACTGGATGCTCCCCGACTCCCTCCGATCACTTGGACTTGAGCTCCTTTGTCGTCGTCGCTGGTTTGAGCTTGAGCGGAAAATGAACCCGATCCCGTATAAATCCCGCTGACTTGGGCCTGGGCTACCCCGGCACCGAATCGTCCTTGAGCCGATGATAAAGCCCGAGTCGCGTTTCCGTCTTGAGTGACGCTGGTTTGAACTTGAGATTCTTCGACTCCTTTGCAGTTTTCTCCGCGAGAGCATGCGTCTCCTTCCCCTGCGTCCGCTCCGCCTGTCCTTTCACCTCCTGGAATCTCGGCAGTTCCAACTCTTCCAGTTCCGTCCTCTCCTTCGAGATTCGTCGTTCCTCCCGGCAGACCTCCTGCCGTCGATCGTCCTCCTCCGCCTTCGGGCCGCCCCGACGCTTCGGGTTTCCTCGATCCGTCGTCCGGAGTTAATGATCCGTCGGTACCTCCTCCACGAACCCCGGGCCTGCCCGGTCCTTCGCCGTCGGAGCCTGGACGCGTGTCTGATCGATCGCTGCCTCTCGAACCCGGAATGCCGGAAATGTCGTAGCCTACGCCTCGAACGTCCGATCGACCCGCTTCGCCGGGTCGCCCTCTCTCTTCGGGACGGCTTTTTCCTTCCAAGTCGTCGCGGCCTCCTCCTTCGTGACCGTCGGCCCCGTCGTATCCCCTGCCGCTCGAACCTCGGTACGTCCCCTGGTTAACGGTACCGTGGCGGCTTCCTCCGCTCGGACCGGTTCTGCCTGTTTCTCCGTGTCCCCGATCGCCGTCGTAGCCCTCTCCGTTCTGACGCGGGCGGGTCCCCGGGCGTCCGTCACCGTGGCGGCTTCCTCCGCCGGAGCTTGGCCGATCGGTCTCGAGGCGGCCTTCGGGGACATGCGAGCGACCGTTTCCGCCCGGGCCGTCGTAGCTCCCTCCGCTGGGGCCTTGGTAACCTCCCGGACGTCCTCGCCCTGAGTTGCCGCTCCCGCTAGGACCGGCACGATCGTAGGGCCGGCCTCCGTCGTGAGGACGGCTCGTTCCGTCGATGCCTCCGTGGGTTCCAGGAAGGCCTGCTCGGTCGTAGCCGCCTCCGCTCGGTACCCGATGAGCTCCGGGGAAGTGTTCGTCTTTTCCGTCGGGACGTTTCGGGACGTCGTAGCCGCCTCTGCTCGGGTCTCCGTGGATCCCCGGTCGGTCGGCATCGTCGTAACCTCCGCCGCTCGGTCGGCTCGATCGAACTTCCGGATAATCGTGCCCGTAAGGATCCGGCCGACTTTCCGGAGTTCCCGAGCCGCTCGGGTATCCGGTCTCCGGACGAAAATCGGTTCGTCCTCCACCTCCGCTCGGAGAGGGGCGTGCGGGACGACCCGTGTGGCGGCCATCGTCGTATCCCTCACCTTCACGACCGCGACCGATAGTCGGAAACTCTTCCGGACCTGCTCCGTCGGTTGATTCGGTTTCGCAAGGGGGTTGGGTTTCACCGTAGCCGTCGGTTCTGGATGGCCCCGCCCCGTCCGCGTCGTAGTGAGGTCTTTTCCCTCCGTCGGGATAATAACGTTCTCCCGTCTCGTGAGGACGAACTCGCGAGCCGCTCGAAGGCGGATAATAGTGAGGCGGCGTCGATTTCGAAAAAGCCGATGGCGGATACCTTTCCGGTCGAAAACCGTTTTGAGGGACTCGTCGGTCGGCCGAAGGAACCGAGCCGGAAGTCGAACCTCTCCCGTCCCTGCCGGGTTCGGACGAGGAGCCGCCGGAAGTCGGGTAATAAGGTTTGCTAGAAGACGAGGGAGGATATCGCACGGGAGGGCTCGGTCCTGTTTCCGACGACGGAACTAAGGGACGGGTTCTATCCGATCCCTGCCGATCCGGCGCCGGACGAGTAGGTTTTCCGTAAGAAGACGGAGGATACCTGTACGAGGGATCGTTTCCCGCCGGTCGAGGAGGTCCTCGAGGAATGTGGCCGCCCGTTTCGTGCGGAAACCTGCCCCCGGTGTCGCGAGTGTAAGACGGATCGCTCGAGGACGGAGGAACGTTCCCGTTTCCGAAGCGGCGATCCTCGCTCGAAGGACGGTACGGTTTGCTCGAGGACGAAGGCGGATATCGTCCGTTCGTTTCTCCCGGTCGGGAAGAATACGGCCTTCCGAAGGCCGATGGAGGATGCCGCGTTCCCGTTCCGGCCTCGTGTCCGTTCGTTCTCGAAAAGTCCGAACCTTGGCTAGAAGGAGAAAATCGAGTTCCTCCGTTCGAACGGGAAAGCCCTCCCGGTCCCACGGAATCTCCGGTTCCTGCTCGCCCTCCTTGACTCGGCCCTGCTAAATATTGACCGTTCGTTAGTGTTAAGCCCAAGTCCGAAATCTTGGGTTTTTAGTCGGATCGGATTCCTTACCGGAAAAGCCGGGTCCGGGAGCTCCGTTTCTTCCGGACGTGCCGGTAGACGACGAAAAATCCTTTCCGCCAGGAGTTGCGGATCCAACGTGATCGGTGCTCCCGTCTTTGCCTCCTTGTCTTCCTTCCTGCTGATCCGGAAACCCTGTCGGTCTCGATGTTCCTCTGCTTCCGTCTGGAATCCTGGCGCCATCACGTCCCGCTGCTACCGTTTCGCCTTCCGGACGACCCGTTTCTCTGCCGGCATCGAATCGTCTTCCCGAAGATCCTCCGCTTTCTGGGTAACATCCGTCGCAATCTCTTCCCCCGCTCTGGCTTTGAGCTTGTCCTATCCCGTTTACGCCGCCTAAAAAAAAAAAACGACATTGCTTGGATTGAAAATTAAAAAGGGGAAGGATCGTCTCAAACTTTTTCGTTATAAAAGAGGCTTTACTTACTGACGAGAGTTTTGGAAACGTCCGGTTGAGAAACTGCTTCCGCACTTCCCTTTCCGTCTCCGAAACCCATGAACTGAGATTGCGTTTGACCTCGAAAACGGGGCCGGATTTGCCTTTTTTCCCTCTTGTATTCTGTTTTCTTCGGGTTCCCGTCCGATAATTTAAATAGGGTTTCTTTTAAAAGGCTAGTTTTGAAACCTTTGCAAAACTTCCAAATCCTTTTCCCTCCCAATGACTTTACCTGCAACGAATACCCGTTTAGTCTTTCTTCGGACCCAAGCCGGGATGATCGGAGACCTTCAAAACGAAACGAAACAAGTCAAAGGCAACGGTCTCGTCCGTTAAAATGTATCAATTAAGTGTTAATTGATCTAGGCCTTATTAATTCCTAAAATTAGCTTCGTAATTAGTCATTATAATTACTAAGAGCATTTCTTTTTCTTATTTTACCAAATTATTTTGGACGAACAAAAGAAAATATTATTTTGTATGACAAATTTTCTTACTTGTTTTTCATCGAGAAGTATTTGGGCCCGTGAAATCTTTTGAACTGTTCGGATCGACGTCTTTTCAAATTTCCCGATCGATTTATCGAGGCCCGTAATCGTTTCCATTAAACAAGTTCCGGCCCTCGAGTATTTGTAAACGATCACGTTCTGAAATCGTAACGGTAGAAAAAGTTTTATCTTCCGGTTACCGGATCCTCTTAAAAAAAAAAAAAATTATTGAAAAACCTTACTTTTTCCTTGTCGTAGAGCGTTCGGATTCTATCCCCGTCGAGCCGGCCGTGTTTCCCCTCTCCGATCGGAATTCTTTCGGGTTCCCGTTCCCGATCCCTCATCTGAAATTTAAGAAACGTTTACAAGGATTCGGTTCCTCTGACCGATTTTCTTTCCCGGCGCCCCTCACCTCGGCCGAAGACGCGACGCAGAGAAACCAGAAAATCGGCAGAACGCCGAACCAAAATTTATTCATTTCGGCCGCTGCACCGATCACGTTTCGTTCCTCGACAGACACATGACCGTCTAGTGTTTAAAAAAAAAAAAAAAAAAAATCCTTTTCGATCAGCCCACCATTTTCGTTTTCCTTTCGGATTAGGAAACGATCGGTCGACGTTAAAGACGAAACTGAATCTTCGACCGAAGATTTTTAACCTCGAGGATCCTTCTTTCGTTCGGATCGGCCGCAGTGAAACTGAAGCCCTCGGACGTTCCTCTTCCCGTTCGAGCTCTTCCTTTTTTTCTTCTTTTCTTTTTCCTTTTTCTTTCTCGATCGCTCCATCTTTTTTTGCTTTTTCTCTCCAACTTTGAAATTTTCTTCCGAATGCCCTTGCCAAAATTCAAAATGAAACCGGGAAAACTTATTCTTCCGCTCGTTTTTCTGCTTCCTCCGAGCAAGACCGAAACAATACTTTAATTCATAAGAAAATTAATAAGCCGGCGAAATCGTCTGGTACACCCTTTTCACCATTTTACTTAAATATACCGAAAAGGTGCGCGTAGCTCGTTTTCGAAAGCTAAATTCGAACTTGCTCGCCCTGCCTCTTTTTTTTTTCCTTTTCTTTCGGATTAGTTTAGACGACGATTGTCGAAATAAAACTTTCGTTCGGGTCGCTATAAAACGAAACGGTCGCAAAAAAGTTTCCTAGGTACGAAAAAAATGTCGATGACATGTAAATGTCTCGTGAATTTCGACATAAATTTTTCTGACGGCCGTTCCCGTTCGAGACTATTTGTCGAAAAAAAATAAACGTTCACGGACCGTTGCACCGAAATAATGCGGGGAGTGTCGGGAATTAAATTTTCGTCGCAAATACGGTCGGGTGAATCTTAATCCTAAACGAAAGGATCGAGTATATGATCTTAAATGAAGCGACCTTGCGATTCCATTTGAATTTTTTTTTATTATAAGTCGAATGGTTTTTCTACAGCACAGTATACAGCGTATCCTCTAAGACTAGCTCGACTACAAAGGAAAATTAAAGGATCTACCGAACCGATTGTTAAGTACGAAACGACCGCAGCTTATATCCTACGTAAATCTATGATGATAATAATAATGATGATGATGATGATGATGATAATGTTAATAATTATTATTCCTATATTTAGCTAATAAGATAATAATGCACTTATTACTATTAAATAAATCTGTACTCGACTAGAAGTTATTCGTGACAGAAAAAAATAATTTAAAAAGAATATAGGGTTTTAAATGCTCGACAACTATAGCTAAATCTTATTTGGTCGGCAAGCTGTATAGACGTTTCTAGATGTCACGTCGAAAATCTTTGCGAAATTTATAAAAAAAGAAAAGGACTTTCAGTAAATTAACAAAAAAATAAATTTATCGATGAATAAGTAAAACGTATGCCCAGAAAAGTTTTACCTCAAACATATTCATCATTTTGCACCGATTTTCTCCGCTTTAAAACTAGAAACGTTGATTAATCGACATTCGGACGAATGAATAAATAAATAAATTATAAATAAACAAATAAAATCAAAATTATTTTTAAAAAAAACTAAAAAAAAAAAAAAAAAGGATTGACTAGCTTCACTCTGCTCGAAAACAAATTAATCGAAAGAAAAAGAAAAGAAGAAAAGAAGGATGGTTATTTATTCATAGGAATACAAAAAATCTTAAAATTATAAACTAAAACGGAGAATTTTTTTTGTGAATTTGAAGTCCGAGATTGGAGCTAAATATAGAATAAACAAACATATCCGAAAGGATAATAAGAAAAATAAAACTGAACTAAACTAAAGAGCTGCACCATCGGACTCGATACGACTTCTTAACAAAACGTATTTATATTAAAACAAGAAAAGCTATGGTTAATATTTTACTATTTAACAAAATTTTACAAACGCCTTAAAAATATGCACACGTCGAGAAACGATTAACTCTTACCGACGAAGTAAATAAGCCAAAAAACTATAGACTATTAACTTAATGGTTCTAAATCTATTGCTGATATCCTTACATCTTACTTGAATTATTTTTTAAAAAAAAGTTATAAAAAAATATTTAAATTATTTTGCAAACGAATAATGGTCCCTATAAATAAAGATTTGGAAAATAGACGGATGATTTTGCTTAAATTCGAAAAGACGAATCATTTTTTGTCGCGTTTGACCCGTCGAAAAACGATGTCAGCTTAATTAAGCTTAATTAACTACGGCCGAGATCGGGAATCAAACGGGGGAAAAAAAGATCAGACTCTGACGGCGATGCTGATGACCGGAGTCGGTATAGAAAGAATCGGTTTTTCCACCGCGGAAGATTTTGCCGAACATTTTTTCTCTGTTAAATCGAGGTGAAGCTTCATGCAGGAAGATTCTTCGTGCTTGTAGAGATACGACTTGAGAGCGAAGGCTTTTCCGCATCTGCCGCAGACGTGAGGCTTCGTGTTCGAATGTGTCTGGACGTGAGCCCTCAAATTGGATTTGTCGGCGAAAGCTTTGGAACATATCGTGCATTTGAACGGTTTTTCGCCTGTAAATATAAAATCGACATGGGCGTTGGGATCGGCGGCGAAAAAAATAGCAAGAAAAAGAAAAAGAAAAACTAGTCACCTGTGTGGGTTCGTATGTGGCCTTGCAAAAGCCAAGGCCTGGAAAAACATTTTCCGCAGTAGGAACATTTGCAACCCTGATTGTGAGTCCGGACGTGCATGGAAAAAGCCGGAACGGAAACGTAAATCTTATCGCAATGCGGACACCTTCGAGCTTTTTTGTCTGCCAAAGATCTGTGAGTTTGCCTGTGCCTGGCCAGATTGCTTCCGGTGCTGTATCGCTTTCCGCATTCGGGACAGGCGTGAATTTCCGTGCTCTTATTTTCTTCCGGCGATCCCGGAGAAGAAAACGAAGATGAAGAGGAACAAGCGTCTCTCGACAAATCCTCCGGGTATTCTTGCTCCGGCCATTTATCCTGGGCGACAAAGAGGAAAAGTTAAAGAGTGAACCGAGCGCGCCTCGCGGGAAAAAAAACATTCTTACCTTTATCTCGTCTTCCCGGCGATTCTTGCCAAGTTCGGTCCTAAAGAGTTGTCCGGCGGCAGCGGCCAGGCTGACTTCTGCCAATTTGGTCAGGTTGTAAAATTCGTCTGAGCATTCCTCCGAACTTTTCTTTAAAAAGCTTCCGCCTCCCGAAAAGCGAAAACCGCGGGCGTCGGAAGTCGGAAGACTGTTCCCGATGCTTTCTCCGGATTCCGCCGTGCTTACTCTAGTCTCCGGGCTGCTTTCTGCAAAATTCTCTTTTTCAGTTAGGCTCGAAAAACCTTTCGCGAAACTTGAAGAGTAGGACGAGGGAAAAATTTGGCCCTCATCCTTATTTTCAAAACCAAAAAGTTAAGGTATAAATATCGTGAAAAATTTATAACTGCCAAACATTTTTTATTGTAAAATTTTCGTAATGCTATATTTTTTCTCTCTTTTTTTTCCCCTTTCGTTTTTTGTTTACCTTATTCGGAAACAATGGAATAAGAAGAGAGTCCTTGCGGTCGATCGATTAAAATCGAATTATAAAAATGAATTTTATTTGTTTGGCAACAGACGAGGAAGGGCAAATTCTTGATTTCGTGCCATCCTTTTGATTTATTTTAAGAATGCAGTTTAAAATTCAAACAGGTTTCGGCTGTTTTGCTTCCACGACTAAACTTTTCATATTATTATTTCAAAATCGGTTCTACTTTATATCCGATGATCACGGGGACGGGAAAAAATCTGAAATTCAACCGACTGCGCGACCCTTTGAAAATAAGTTCGGAAATCGAAATAAAGGTCGCATCTGATGAAAGGACACGAAATATTTTTCAACCAAAAACGATTACCTCGACGATTATTTTCCGGAGTAATCCGGCGTTTGTGAGCGATGAGAAATGCCCTAGGCATGGTCGAATCCCGGCACATCAACGAAAAACCACGGACGAATCCTTCGATCCGTCATATCAAACACCGGCACAAATGTGAAAACAAAATAAACTACTTGTTGTAAAAAAAAAAAAAAAAAAAAGAAATAATGAAAAGGGGGAAAAATAGAAAAAAGATGTTTTTCGAACGGAAGTAACCGACTCACTGAGGAGACCCAACTCGATTTTTATTTATTTTAAGAATTTATCGTCGTAAACCGTAGAGCACACCGGATTCTAATTCGAGTTAGGTGCAGAGATCTCCCACCCCAAGTTTCGAAAGTTTGAAAAGATGGCAGCCTCCCGAGCCGTTCTCCTAAAGGGATCTTCACACGAGCCACGCGACACCTGTCCTTTCCCGATTCCTCCGCCTTTCTTCGAATTCCCCGAACTTGTTACTTTTTTAAAGACCAAAAATGTTATCATGGTCTTTACCGAACGTGAGGCCGTCTTTTCTTCCGTAAGAAAAAAATTATTTTCAATATTTCAAAAATTGGAGGCGATTGCAGAACGGCTCCTTTAAACGGACGCGTGGCAGCTAGAGAGTCGACGCGTGCCACAGTCGCATATGCTTTTCTTTTTGCCTCTTTCATCTTTAAAAAGATCTTTGTTTTTCTTCTACTCGTTTTCTTGCTATAGCTTTAGAAAAATGAAAATCGTATCTATTTGTAGATGACGGGAAGCATAAACACGATTTTGGCAATATTCCATCGACCACCGTACTAAAAATCATTTTTTTTTCTTTTTTTGCAACAGATGTGACTTATCCGTGCGCGTCGCTAAAAATACGATATTTCAATCCCCTGCGTCCCCTGCCGCCGCCGCCGACGTCGTTTCCTCCAGCGAAAACGTAATTATTTTTAAACGTACAGAAAGAAAAAGATGTGGTAAAAAGGAGATAAAAATAAATAGCACGTGCACGACATAAACGGGATCCGTTCCTTTACCCCTTTATACCTCGAGATAGTCTTTTAAGGTGACGCATGTTTACATGCGAGTTCCGAATCTGGAACGTTTCATTCGATCCTCGTAGTCGTAAACATCCGCCTATCTCGTTATGCTCGATATCGTTCATTCATTTATCCGTTCGGAAAAATCAAATGGTTCGATTTAGAAAAAGGTGGCTGCCGGGCACATCTGTCGATCGCTCAGGACTCGTAAATCCTAAATTTAAATCCCCCGCAGATATAGGTATATAATTAAACCGGAAACAAAACGGTGTTTAGTCTGGATCCGGGGGCTATTTTTAGGGTCTCCCTTTCAGTCTAGATTCCTCCCTCCATCCCCTTCGAGTTTCGAATTATGCAGCCCGGATGCCTTTACCTACGAATCGGTTGCCTCGACTCGAACTCGCGGGCGCGCTTCACTCATCGTTTCGCTATAATTTCGTAACGACGAGGAAAACGTCTGATTAAAGTTTTTTTTTCCTGATAATTTTTTCTAGGTATGTGGCACATGCATGCGAGTTAACCGGCCGCGATAAGACTGAATTGCATCAATAAAAAAGTTAGTCGCTCAAATCGGTGCTCTGAATTATATCACTCGACCCGACCAAATTAAAATTTTGCACTCGATTTCTTTCTCAAGTCGAGTAATCCAACCTTTTGTTGAAGAATAGTATATTATTACTAGTTTTGTGCAAAAGTGTGTTTTTCCCCCCTTTTATTTCGCGAATTTTTGTGTAATAAATGTTAACGGAAAGTGTAATAAATTAATTACATAAATTAAAACAAACGAAGCCGCATAAAAATTTACGTGTCATTTCAAAGAAATATCTAAAGACAGCTTTTTGCTCCCTTATTCGATTTCGTCATACGAGATTATTTCAAATAGAAATTCGTGATTGCATGCGGCTCTTTTTGAAATCGGATCGGATAGAGCTACGATCGCCGCCGAGACGTCGAACATATATCATTTCGATCCTATATGCAGTGTAGGGATTGATTGATTTTTCCCTTGCAAATGAATCCCATTCTTTAGAACTATGAAAAAAATGGGAAACGTTCAAGAGCTTTTCTTTATCGGTTCTGAAATAATTTATTCGTCATGCCGGAGTTGAACGAATTAATTTTGTTTTTGCGATCGTCGCCTCGAACTTTTTTTTTTGGGGGGGGGGGGTCCCGTATGGAAGCTATGTAGCTTTTGTTTTCGGATTCTGCCAATAGATTTTGCTTCCGTATTCGCCGTGAGTCGGATAGTCGGAACATAAAAACCGGTTTTTTAACACAACTCCGATACGCCCGATCTCTAGACTTACGATACATATAGAATTATTATCTTTGAATGAATTGATTATTACCCTGCTTCCATAAGTTAAACATAATGAAATAGTGCTCGAATATCTCTTTTAAATTCTAATTTCTTAAATTTTTTTTTTCAAATTTTATTTTCAACAGAACCCTATTCCAAAGTTAAATAAATGCTGATAAAAATTTTCCAAGCGACTGTGTTTTCTTGACACAAGTGCGTGTATGTGAAGAATTTTATCGAAAATTACATTATCTATTCTAGTGTAACAATTCAAAAAATAATTAGCTTTCATTTTAAAAAAGATCTTCCAAAAAATCTGAAATGTCGGTAGCATTCTGAGGCTTTTTTCTGTCTTAGTAAAAAAATGAAAAGAGAAAAAAATTTCTTGTATCCTAAAATTTAATCGTTTTCACGAGTCTTTACTATGCGAGGGAATAAAAGATGGGTGCTTTTCATCAGCGCCACATGCCGTCTTCGTTTCGGAAAAAACCTTGCTGGACATGAAACAGTTCTTAGCTTGGCTTATAGGGTATAGTATAAAGCCTTAGAAATTTTGAATGCGCCTAATTTTTAGGGTACAGTCCGAAGAGGCATATTAGGCAAATACTCCAACCTAGTAATCTGAGAGTCGTGATTGTTAGGGAATTATTTCTAGTGATTAGTGATCGCTCAATCATTTGAGAACAGAAACGCGAGATCTCGCTTCGAGATTCCTTTGGCATATACTCTGATAAGTACATTCGTTTTGAAAGCCGGCCCGCGCCGTCAAAACGAATGCACTCAATGGAAAGCACCCTTTCGAGCTTCGAGCTCGAGTAATCGTCTCGAACTCCACTCGATCGAGTCACGTTCCGTGACAGATGATGTGTCATCGAACTCTGTGATATTTTGTTTACAGTTACTTTTTTTTAACGATTTTAAAAAATCATGTTTAAAAATTAAATTTTAAATATATCTCGCGGTAAAAGTTGCAAGGAAAAATGACGGCAATGCGACCCGCCAAAAAAAGCTTGTTTGTGACTTATCTCTTATGGCTTTTCGGAGGTTTTTTCGGTTTGCATCATTTTTATCTGGGACGGGATTCTCAAGCTTTCCTGTATTGGTGCACGCTAGGAGGTTATCTGGGATGCGGCTGGTTGAGGGATTTGTTTTACATTCGGAGATACGTGGCCGAAGCCAACGAGGATCCGTCCTATTTGGAAAAACACATTTTAGAGATGAAGAAACACGTCAGCGTAAGTAGGATCACTAAAAACCGAATAACTGTCTCGGTGCCGGGATGACGATCCCTTTTTTTTTGTGTTGCAGCCTCCTTTTTCGATATCGAGATTTTGCGGAATGCTGGTCGTCGGCTACCTTTTCGGTACGCTCACCATGTACGCTATCCCCGAACAACGGGTCTTGGGAGTTGATTGGAACTTTCTTATATACTTGGTCCCGTTTGCTTGTGCCTTAGGTAAGACTGGTGGATATCCGAAAAACATATTTCTCAAAAGAAAATATAACCACGATTTTGTTTCAGGAGTGTGGTCGGTGGGAAACATAGGAAAAGAAGAAGGCACCATTTGGTGGGCCCTTGCTGCCGCCTATGCCGCCTACCCGTTTTCGGTGTACATAGAAGATGAATCGACGTGGTTCACGCTCATGGTGTTGGGTTCGACCATGGCGTTCGACAACATGTCTAAAAAATGGAGAAGGAAACCGAGGGAAAAACAATCCACTGCCCGAAGGATCTCAACTTTGGCGGTTTGCGGTCTTTTGTACTTGTCCCTGTGGACGAGTTATTTGTATTTCAATGCGAAACTGACCGACAGCGAAGGCGAAGAAATCCCGATTCACGAGGCGATAAATCATTTTTTCACTTCTCCTTGGTACGTCGACCTTCATCAGAGTTTTAAAGACATTTACGAATTTGCCAGGCATCACGGTTGGTACGAAACGTGGCGTCAAATCGTCGATTTGTCCGACCCTCACGGAGAAATAAACGCTTACAAAGTTCTGGGAGTCGATTCCGGAGCTTCGCAAGCCGAAATAACATCCAAGTACAGAGCTTTGTCTAAGGAATTTCATCCGGATAAAGTTCAAGATCCGGCGAAGAAAGCGGAAGCTCAAACGAAATTCATGGAAATACAACAGGCTTACGAAATTTTATCCAACATTAAAACAAAGAGAAAAAATAAAAACAGGAAATCCCAAAGCTAGGAAATATTTTGGTCGCACAAAAGCGACCCTGCTTATTTTTCTTTTTCCTTTTGAAAAGCGAACCTTTTTTTTTAAACGTGATTTTTTTTAAGCATTTAATCGTATACAGTATATACTTCTCCTTCAAGTCTTTCTTTTTAAAACGTCCATTTATTATTTGAGTGAATTTATTTACATTCTTTCCAAAGTCGGAAGACTCGAATGCTCAAATTATTATTAATTATTATAATTATAATTAGAAATATCGTTAAGTTTCATCACTGAATCAGTATTTTAAACGTTCCAGGGACTCCTAGTAAAAGCTAGAAAATGATGTGTTTATTTAGTATAGAATACACTTTTTGTGCCTGTAAAAATTGGTTTGCAGTTTAAAATTTCGGCTGCAAAAGTAAACTAAGCTTACCTAAGGTAAATTTAATCGATTTACTACTATCGTGCCTTAACATTTTTTAAGGGTATGTACTGTTTGACTGTAAAAAATGTAGTAAAGATTTCGCACCGAAATAAAATAAGACGCGACGCAAATTTTTATACGATTATTATAAGGATTGTTTAATTGTGGTCGTGCGAGGAAACCTTGGTTTTATCAGTATACATTTTGCTCAACGAGTACTTACGCCTGGATGTATTCGGTCAGGCTTTGCTTGTAAAAAAATGTTAATGTTTTGATATTATTTATGGAATCTCGAAGTGAGTGTTTTAAATGTTTTCTCTTATTTTGTGAAAAAAAAAAGCTTTAAATCAGAAAAGGAATTAATATATCAACATTTATTATTTTATAAAGTTTTTTTCCTATAAAATACGAGGTCAGGTCGATTGGTGGACAATAAGTATTTTTAGAGCTTTTTCAACAATCAATATATATTTTGCCATAATTTTAACAGTGAATAATAACCTGATTTAATGATATGTACGAGTCTCGTCGATGTTTTAAACATCTGGTCTAAATAAGCGTCACCGTTTAACGATTTGCTAACCGAAAGCCGGCTTAAGATTAGCTGAAAATAGTTTTTTCTTATATTTTCTAAATACCCTTCGATAAATCGATAACATTCATTTTAAAGGTAAAATAACAAGTATATGCCAAAGAAATGCAAAAGGAAAAAGATGTATTAGTAATAAACTTGAAGTAACACCAGCCAACTTTGTTGGACTTTCATTAACGAGAAGAGCGTTTGAATGTTAACAAAAATGATTCGATTTTTAAAATCACACGATTGCGTTTACCTCTGTGATTAAAAAATATTTTGAGTTTTTGTTTTGCAACAATACAGCTCCTTGTCTTTTTACAACAAAATAATACAAAAAAATATACTGCCTTATTCTTTTATGAAAGCGCCAGCATCTCGAGGCCACCGTTAACTCTTACTAATCTTAATTCAATTGTTATAAAAGAGCTCGTTTCCGAAAGCTCACATACCACCACGAACTACCAACAAGAAAAAGTTAAATTTATGTTGTTGAAAAATGGGTTTGGATCGGATTTTTCCTCAACGGTTGATCGGACTGGAAGATTAAATTTTGACGGAACCGCGAACAAGCTAACTCTTTCAAAATTAAGTTCGACACGAAAAATCGTCGTGCTTCTCGGAACGATTTTAACTAACCTTAACCTTAAATACTACTATACTTAAATACATTTACAATATTATTGGTTTTTCCCTTTGTTTTTGCTATATTCGATAAAAAGCGTTTGTGTTCGTTAAAATATTTCGTTTTCCAACCTTTTTTGTTCACCTTTTTTTTTCCGCTCACGTGCAAAATAGACTAAACAATTTGAATTGTGCACTCGCTGGTTCTAAACAATATTTTTTTATTGTTCGTGCATTGACGTGAATTTACATATTTTTTTTCCTCTTTGTTTTATTTTATTTATATTATTACTAATATTTTTGGGCTTTTAATAAAATACTGAAGTTAAAAATTTTCGGGCTCGTTTTCGACGTTTAAACGTCTAAGGGAAAAAACGGGATTAAAAAGTTTTTCCTTGTCCGGAGACGATTAAACCGAAATAAGAGCCCGTCGAAGAAATCTCAGGAACTTATTTGACGTTTTGCGGTCTGTTGTTGAAAAGGAGATCGACTATGCTGGAATCGGCCAAAGTGGAAACGTCTCCGACGTCACGATCGTTCAAAGCGATCTTTCTCAGGATCCTTCTCATGATTTTCCCGGATCTCGTCTTGGGAAGCCCGGGGGCGTGTTGGATTACTTCGGGCGTTGCGAAAGGTCCGATTTTTTCTCGAACTGAAACGTAAAGGAAAAAGTAGTCGAGTCTCCGACATGTCGTAGAAAAATCGCATTCATTTTGTCTTGCCTTTCTTTTTGAGTTCGTCGACGAGTTTTTTGTCGAATTCCACTCCGGAATTGGGCGTCACAAAACAGTACAAACATTCACCTTTAACGGGGTGAGGTTGGGAAACGACGGCGGCTTCGGCGACGTCTCCGTGCTCGACCAAAACGGATTCGACTTCCGCCGTGCTCATCAAATGCCCGGACACGTTAAGCATGTCGTCGACCCTTCCGGTCACCCACAAATATCCGTCCTCGTCTCTTCGTGCTCCTGAAAAATAGAAACCAAAAGATTTAAACGCGTTTTTTTTTCTCTTTTTGCGCTCGCGTCGTCCATGGGTTACGCAAAGTTCTTTACCGTCTCCCGTGCAGTAATATCCCGGAAATTTAGAGAAGTAAGTCGTTTGAAATCGTTCGTGGTTTCCGAACAAAGTTCTCATCATTCCCGGCCAAGGTTTTTCGAAAACCAAATATCCTTCTCCGGGGCCTTTTATTTCCTTTCCGGATTCATCGAGAAGAACGGGAACGACTCCGAAAAACGGGAACGTCTGAAAAAGAAAGTGAAAGGATAGTAGGCAGACGAACTGAGCAAGACAAAAAAGAGCCGACATCGAGCAGCTTACGGCCGATCCTGGCTTCATCGGAGTGCACCCCGGAAGAGGGGTCAGAACGTGGCCGCCGGTTTCGGTTTGCCAAAAGGTGTCTACGACGGAACATTTTTCGTGGCCGACGAGTTTGTAATACCAAAGCCAAGCTTCCGGATTTATCGGCTCTCCGACGGAACCTAAAATCCTGAGAGTTTCCAAGCCGTGCCTGAAATTGTCAAATCCTACGTTAAAAAAGTTTAAATCCCGGGGGAGGTGGGGAGTCGAAAAATCAATTTAAAAATAACAAATTACTTTTTGACGGGTTCGTCCCCGAATTTCATGAGAGCTCTGATAGCAGTAGGAGCAGTGTAAAACTGATTCACTTTATACTTGTCGACCACGGCCCAATATCTGTCGTTTCCTGGGTGGAAAGGGGTTCCTTCGAACTGGTGAAAAAAAAAAAGGAAAAAAGAGAACTCGTCAGCGAGAAAAAGAGAAAGTAAAAAAAGTTTTCTACTCACGATAACCGATGTGGCTCCGTTGGCCAAAGGACCGTAAACGACGTAAGTGTGCCCGGTAATCCAACCGACGTCCGCGGTGCACCAATAAACGTCTCCTTGCCGATAATCGAAAACGTATTTGAAAGTGGTGGCGGCATAAAGAAGATACCCTCCCGTCGTGTGCAAGACTCCTTTGGGTTTCCCCGTCGAGCCGCTGCCGCAAAAGAAAACCAGTTATTTAAAAAAAGGGGGAAAAAGACGGACCGCAAGAAAGGAGAGAAAATTCATTGGTCAAACCTGGTGTAAAGCATAAAGAGAGGATCTTCGGCATCCATCCATTCGGGATAACAGGAAGGTTCCGCTTCTTCCATTTCTTCGTGCCACCAAAAATCTCTGTCTTCGATCCATGAGTACTTGAAAAAATAAAAGAAAAAGTCGTCAACAATCGGAGGGAATCCGAGGATTCGATCAAGGTCGAGTCTCTAACCGATTTAGTTTCGTCGGGTTCCGTTTTGACTGCGGAGCCGTTGACGACTCCGTTACCGTTCTCGGATTTGAGTCCGTTTTTCTGAAGGCTCGCCGCCAACCTCGGAAGATGATTTACCACTATGCAGGTTTTTATTTCGTGTCCAAGCCGCCTCGATTTCTCCATGGCTTCGTCGCATATCTTTTTCAATCCTATTAATTTTTCTCCTCGCCAAACGTTGTCGGCCGTCACCAAAACTTTACATCGACAATCGTGCATCCTTTCGGCCAAAGAATCGGAAGAAAATCCTGCAAACTAGAAGAACCGATTGAAAAGGATGACAGGAAAGGTTTATTTTTTTTTCTTTCTTTCTTCAAAAAACTCACCACGATGGAATGGACGGCACCGATTCTCGCGCAAGAAAGCATCGTTATCGGCAACTCGAGAATCATCGGCATGTAAATTCCGACTCTGTCACCTTTTTTCACTCCTTTCGATTTGAGAACGTTGGCGAATCTGCAAACTTCTTCCAAAAGTTTTTTGTAAGTGAGTCTGCTGTAATCTTCCGGATCGTTTCCTTCCCTAAAACCAAAAAAAAAAAAAGCCGTATTAATCCTTTTTTCCCGAAAGGTGACTCGATCGCTCCGTCGTTTTCTCAAATTCTTTTCCGTTCTTTTCAGCAAATTCATGTACATAACTTGACCCCGTTATTCTAATGAAAGTACGCGTGTACGACACCGACCGACAAATTAATTCGCCTTATCTGAATTACATTTTAACCGTATTTCCCCGACCGAGCGAGACATCGGAAAAAACGCTCGCCTCCGGCAGTTTTCCGATTTTCCCGATCGGGTCATTTTTTTTTTTAATTAGGCCCAACTTTTAAGAAAAAGGTTAATGCGGAGGAACTTTTCTTTTTCTTGTTCAAATCTCTGACGTCACGAATCGGAGTTTCCCGAAGTTAAACATCGCATCATCATTCCTTTTAACGTTCCCTGTTACTAAAGAGGCCTTTTCTTTTTCCCGTAGACGACTCGCCTTTATTCTTTCATTTGATTTTCCTTAGAGAGAGGACAAAATGGTTTTTAAGATGCGTTCACGATTCAACCGTTTCAATTGCGCTGAGTAGCATGAATCGAAATACACACGCGTTCAACAAGGAAGTTCCCTTTTTATTTAAATTTTCTTACATGGTGAATTCATTAAAAACTATGCGGATTCTTTTTATCGATCGTTACGTTTAAATAACAACCGAGGAAACCGCAAAAAAAAAAAAAAAAAAAAATGTTAAAAAAAGCTTAACCGCAAAGCCTAAGCCTTAAGCGATGACGACGGGGGGAATAAAAAGCTAAGGTAAGAAAGATCTTACCAGTAATAAGCCACTTTGTCCCCGAGGCCGCATCTGACATTTTTGTCGAGCAAATTAAAGCAAACGTTGGTCGTGGCCCCGGACAACCATTTAATGTCTATCGGCCCTTTGGAAATATCGAAATTGTAAGAAAAGAATTTTTCTGGATCGATGGGAGTTTCCCAGTGAAATTGCTCGGCAATTTCTCCCCAAAATTCTTTGGGGTTTTCTATCGATTTTTCGTAAAGTCGTCGGTATTCTTCCATGGAATTCACGTACGACTTTTCCACGATTTCGGGTTTCGGGTAATAAACCGTTTCGCTTTCTTTAGCCATTTCGAAAGGACCGTTACTCGAATTTAAACTTTAACCAGTAATAAGAATAACAAAAAAGATAATTTATTAAGATTTGTGTTTGACTCTTCGCGGCGCGCACCACCGACTCACTGTTTCTCCGATCGAGCCGATCGCGTCTGCGTCTGCGTCGATTTCCTCTCCGCGCAAGCTCCTTTTCCCCACTAGGACTCGATCGTTTCTTTAATTCTTTTCTTTTGCATTTTCGATAGCGGAACGAATTTTATCTCTCGCATTTCGCGCTAAAACCTGAATAAACCCGAATTTCGTCATCCTTCGTCTATTTTTCTTTTGAAAAAATTTTACGACCTTTTTCGGGTTTTTATCCTCATTCGTGTTCTCGGATAAACCAAAATTTTCATTTTTAAAAGCAACCGCGACCTAGGCCTTCTGAAACTAACAGAGATTTACAATACGTAACAATAATGTAACGTCATTATTAATCAAGTTCGAATACGGTACGCGATCCGATCGAATTTTAAATAATTAAAAATATTTATTAGTAAATGATCCTGCACCCTCTGGTTTCGCGCTCAAGTCGTTAACTTAAATCCTCTCGTTACAGCAGTAATTCCTTTCAATTAGAATTAGGGTAACCCATCATTTTTTTTTTTTTTTTTTTGCGCAAATCCTATCTTAAAATTTGATTGGAACATGGTAACCTTTGAACAAGCTAAAAATAGAAACCTTGTTTTCAGTTGCAATTGAACCCTTAATGTCTGATTTTTTTGGAATAAAATTTCGAGAAAATTTTTTAGAGAGTTTAACTGTTTACAAAAAGATGATGTAGGTATTCAATTTTAAATAATCCAATTAAATTTTGATATTATTTTTCTTGTTCCTGAACTAAATTTTTTCTTTTTCATTCATGGTTTGAGAAACAAAATGATAAAAAATTTTTATTTAAATGCTTAACACGTTTTGGATATATTTTTATCCTTCCTCAAAAGCTGCAACAAATCACTCAAAGAAAATTAAAAAAAAACATTATTCAATTATTCAAATATTAATTTTTTATCATTTTGTTCCTCAAACTGTGAATGAAAAAGAACCAATTAAATTCTGAAAGTTAAAATCGAATTGATAGGTAAAGTGAAGACCGTTTTTATTCGATTAGTTTATCTAGCTTTAATTCTATCAGGAAAGTGACAGCTCAAAATTAATTTATTATTTGATGGGTAAACCTGCAATCAGTTAGACTCATTTTAGAGGTGATAAAGAGTTTTCAAATTAAATCGAAGCAATGCGCCGACCCCTTCGAGTTATGCATAAGACAATTATCGTGTATTGTATCATGGTAATGCCTAATTAAAAGGTAGGAAATAATTTTGAACAAAAAAGTTAATCATGATAAAGGGAATACTTACAAGAATAAATGCTGTTGGATGCCCGCATTACAGCTTTCAGAGAAAAATCTGAAAAGCGGAATGCAGGCAAATCTTTCATGATTTTCAAACTTTTCAAATAAAAATAAGACATAGTAATCGCGTGATAATTGTAAACAAATTAAAGCAGACAGCAGGGACAGGACAGCAGAAGCGCTGCGCTATAGGTCAAGCCGCGTTCAGTTCAAAATAGTTGAAAGCCTCCGGGATCCGACTTGTTATATGTTAAGTCTGTGGTCGAGATGAGATGGAGAAGGTGTGACTTACGGATGCAAAATGGTCGAAATCAAATCAAAACAAAGCGTTTAATTCTTAAATAAAAAGGTATTTATTTAAAGGATAGGACAAGGCAATAGCAAAACAAGTATATTTGATTATGAAATCAAGCTAGCGAGGAACGAGGATATCTTTTCGACACAAGTAAAATAATTTTTCGATTCAACTTGACATGATCATTTATGTGTAATAAAATAAAAGTCATCTTGACGTTATTAAAGTTGTCTGATGTTATGTTATTCAGCTAAAAATAAAAATAATATCTTTTCCCCCCAAAAAGTTTTTAACTGTTTAGCTATTTTCAGTCATCTGAAAGACATTTGAGAGTGACATCAATTGAAATGCAATAGAAGGACTCATAGAAATGAATTATGTTAAATGTGCTTTTTATTTAACTTGTTTTAAACCTAGGTAGATCAGACCAAATGTGGCATGTACTTTTGAATTTCTTTTGCTCTGTGATTGTGATTAAAAGATCCACTGCCATTTGATGAAACACTATTGCAATTTTTTTAACATTCACTTGAACCGGAATGATTTATATTCAGGAATGTAATTATTAAAAGTATTAGCAGTGTTTCCAACCAACGCTTTCAAAATAAATTTAGTTTTATTTATTATAAACTGTAAACACTTGCTTCATCTAAAATCTAGAGCATTCCTGCTAAAGCCACTGTACCCAGTTTTTTTTTCCTTTCTTTTTCTACACTCTTTTCCTCCAGCTACTTTTATTAAGCTCAGGAAAGCCTGATGTTTCAAATTTAAATGCAAGATTTAAGATTACGTATCGACAGTTGAATTGTTTGCCTCAAGAAAAAGTACACACAATAAGCCTAATCAGAGGTTTTTCAATTGCAGTCATGTCTTCGGTTCAAAGATCGTTCGTGCAAAAATTATCAAAGCAAAATGCGGCCGACGTTCGCAGACAAGCGACTTCTTCGAGGGAAAGTTCTTGGAGCAGCTGCAGCACGGTGTTATCGGGATGCGTTACTTCCCTGTCGTTGTCCGACGTGGTGGAACCGTTAGACTACGAAGAATTCGTCGTTCAACATCGAGAGACGATCGAGCGGGACCCCCTTCGTCACGTGTTCGAATTCCCGAGCGACGACATCGAAGTGAAAGTAGTTCCTCGATCGGTCCGAACCGAGAAACCCGTCGTGCCGGAAGAGCCTCCGGACGAATGGTCGTGTCAAGTCAAAGACAGCGTGAGATGGCTGACGAGGGATTTCGTGGTGGTAAGCCATAATTATCGGAGCTATTCCACATCTTGGGACGCGCCAGACGTTAGGGAAGAACGGGAGGTGTTGGCCCGCACTCTTCCCCGGCAAGAATTCGAAATAGATTCGGAATCGACGAAGCCGGAATTCTCGTGCGACGGGAAATCGGGGTGGGACTCTTGCAGCGAAGGAGGAAGCGCGACCGGGGACGGACGAAGAAGTTCTTGGGCTTCCTTGGACCTGAGGCACAGCGAAAGCGACAGGTTGGATTTGAATCTTCTCGATCGGATTCCTCCCGAGCGGGTGGATCAGCTTAATGCACTCCGAAGACTGGAAAACCGTCAGAACGCTTTTTTTCTTTTGTATCCGGCTCAAGAAGAAGAAGACGCGATAGAAGGTCGTTTGCGAGCTTCCATGCCCAGAGAACATTCGGGCCACAGGATTTTGGTGAAATGCCTGCAACTTAAATTGGAACTAGACGTGGAACCGATTTTTTTAACACTGGCCTTATACGACGCGAAAGAAAAGAAAAAAATTTCGGAAAATTTTTATACGGACTTAAACAGCGAAGAAATCAAGCACATGTTGGCCAGCCACGTGGAATACAGCGACGTGTCGACGAGAAGTCGCTCGTGCATATTCGACGTGACCCATCCTTCCGCGGAATTGTTTCTCGTGGTCAAGTTGGAAAAAATTTTGCAGGGAGACATCGGGGAATGCGCGGAACCGTACATGAAAGAAGAAAAAAACAAAGAGAAAATCAAATTTAACGCGGTGGCGGCTTGCGAAAGACTCGGCCGATATCGCATGCCGCTGGCGTGGACGGCCATATCTCTCATGAATCTCGTCAACAACGAGTCCTCTTTCGAGCGAGAAGATCAAGCCGGTGCTTCCTGTTCCAACAGTTTGGATCGGAAATCAAGCGGTTCGTCGGGCTTGGACGGATTTAAAAAACGGGCCAACATGGGCTCCCTCACCGGAAGAGGATCGCTGGACCGGTATTCCGCCGGAGAGAAGAGACGGTCTTGGTCTCCCGAGGATTTCGTATCGGGCCTGGACACGTTTCGCCCTTTGACCATCACCATTTCTAGCTTTTTCAGACAAGAAAGCGAAAGATTAAAAGACGAGGATTTATATAAATTTTTACAAGATTTGAAACGGCCGTGTTACCTGATGAAAAAGCTCAAAGTCATACCGGGAACTTTGAAAATGGAAATTTCCCCGTGCCCGGAGGACTTGAAATACGTGCTCACTCCGGAGCTCGCCAAAATCCTTCCTTACCCGGATCAAAAAGGAAGGCCGATCAAAGAAATTTTGGAATTTCCTGCCCGGGAAATTTTCGTGCCTCACGAAACTTTTAGAAATTTAATTTACGTGTATCCGAAAGAGCTGAATTTCACAAACAGGGGCATACGAGATTTAGGGTCCGCCAGAAACTTGGTCGTCAAGGTCGAATTAAAATCCGGAGAAACGGTCGCTTTGGAATCCATATTCGGGAAATCCTCTTGTCCGGAATTTTCCAAAGAAGCTTACACTTCCGTTTCGTATCACAACAAGTGCCCGAGCTTTTACGACGAAATCAAAATCAA
Source organism: Liposcelis brunnea (assembly GCA_023512825.1). Taxonomy (NCBI): domain Eukaryota; kingdom Metazoa; phylum Arthropoda; class Insecta; order Psocodea; family Liposcelididae; genus Liposcelis; species Liposcelis brunnea. Next base: position 24,683,297 of record CM042073.1, read on the forward strand.
ATTGCCCTCTAAGCTCGGCCCGCAGCACCATTTGTTCTTCACTTTGTATCATATATCCTGCAAAAAGAAACCGGAAAATCCGGCGGTGGAAACTCCCGTGGGCTACACGTGGATCCCGCTTTTGAGCAGCGACGGACGACTCAGAAGCGGGGAATTAAATCTTCCGGTCATGATGGAACCGCCTCCTTCCAATTATTGTTACATTCCTCCGGACGTTTTGCTGCCCGGCACCCGATGGCTAGATAACCATCGAGGAGTTTTTTCGGTCAACGTGGAAGCCGCCTCTTCCGTTCATCCGCAAGACAAATATCTGGATCGATTTCTCAATCTTTGCGCTTCGCTGGAAGAAGGGAATTTGCCTCCTTTGTACGGTGAAACCAACATGGAAACCGAGCTGAAAAAAAGCATAGCCGATCTTTGTAACGCCAAAATGGAGCCCCTGGTTCGATTTTTGCCTTTGGTTTTCGATAAATTGTTAACGCTGTTGATCCGGCCGCCGGTTGTCGATCGCGTGGCTTTAAATCTCGGTCAAGCCTTGCTTGAATCGGTGGCGAATCTCGTACGGAGCGTGACCCTTCACGCCGTCGGCACCAAAGACCGTCACGACCGTCACAGCCTCTTGGTCGCTTACATCCAGTACCAATGCTCCGTGTTCGGCCTCTCCTCTCCCGCTCCCGATCCCGACTCGCCCACGGGAAGGATGCAGCGAAGCTCGAGCGATTCCGATTTGAAAGGGGACGCGGCGGCGGAAGCGGGAGCTCTGCCACGAGGTTTGGATCGAACCGCCAGCATGAGGACCGGCCGTAAAGAAGATAACGAGCTCCTTTCTGCTCCGAGAAGCTCTTTGCACGAGGAAATAGCTTTGCAATGGGTCGTTTCCAGCGTTCCGGCAAGAGACTTGGCCATGGCGAATTCTTGGTTCTTTCTCGAGCTCGTGGTGAAAAGCATGACGGAAACTCTTTGGAGGGTCGAAGGATTAGACTCGCCGAGACAGTTGCGGTTTTCCGAGCAGTTTTCAGACGACGTGACCACTTTGGTTCAAACCATCACAGCGGAAATCATATCCAAGCACAACAAAGATCCGAAGGCTAGTCAAAGTTTAAACGCGAGCGTCGCCTTTTTCCTCTTCGATTTATTCGGGATCATGGATCGAGGGTTCGTCCTTTCCCTCGTCCGAACTTACTACAAACAGATGACGGCCAAAACGGCGTCCCTTCCGGACGCTCACGCTCACGCTTTGATCGGTTACAAATTAGATTTTTTAAGGATAGTGACCAGCCACGAGCATTTGATCCCGTTGAATTTACCCGTGCCGGTAACAGTGTCGGGCCGTTCTTCTCCGAGCCCGTCCGTGGTTTCTTCCGCGTCGCAAACTTCTTTGGTATCAACGATAGCTGCCGGAGACAAGTTGCAAAGCTCCGAACTTACGCCTCAATTTCGAACTCAGCACTATTTGATCGGATTGCTCCTGACTGAACTGAGCTCCGTGTTGGAATGTCAAAATCCGTGCCTTCACAAGAAAGCCGTTAACGCTGTTAGGAATTTGATGACGTCGCACGACAGAGATTCCAGATACTCCGATCCGGCTTGCAAGGCCAGAGTGGCCGGCTTGTACATGCCGTTGTTAGGGATCGTTTTGAGAGCTTTGCCTTTGCTCCACAAAAGCGGGGCGGACGTTTCGAAAACGGCCAACGAGGAACCGGCGGAACCGATACGAACCAAAGTGGCCGCCGTGATTTCGGGGGTCGCACCGACGCCCATCTCGGACGAACCGATCCTTTCGCCGCAACCCGTCGTTAGAAACAAGGGTCTCAATTCCGAAACGACCAAACATTTGCTCGGTTGTTTCCTTTGGCTGCTGAAAAATTTGGATAGAGACATTTTGCGGAATTGGTGCATCGAATCTTCCGCCACACGTTTAAGACAACTTTTGGACGTGTTCAACATTTGCTTGTTCTGTTTCGAATACTCCGGCAAAAAACAAATCAAGCGGCGAAACCAAAAAAAATTCGGAAAGAACGTGGATATAAAAGCGAAATTGGAGGACGTGATATTGGGCCAGGGATCGGCAAGGTCGGAAATGATGATGAGGAGGAAAGAAAGAAATCCTCCTTCTCCCGGTTGGGCCGCCTCCGACGGAGCGGGAGGTTCCGGAGGATCGGGGCCAGGAGGAACGAACCAGGTTTCGGGTCAGTCGGAGAGGCTTCGTTGGCGGAAAGAACAAAAAGTATACAAGCCCCCTTCCGAAGGAGGAGTTTGTCCGCAACAGCAGGCGGAAACGGACGCTTTCATCGAAGGGAATCTCGCCACTGAGGCCACGCTCGTCGTTCTCGACACTTTGGAAATGATCGTGCAGGTCGCGAGCACTTCGACCGGTTTCCAAGGCCAAGGTCTTTTAGGCTACGTCCTCGGAGTGATTTTAAGAGCTTTATCGTGTAACCAGAGCAACGAAGCTTTGCACAATTTATTCGGAACCCAGCGAGCGATCGTTTTTAAATTTCCCAATCTTTTGTTCGACGAAGAAACCGAACATTGCGCCGATTTGTGCTTGCAACTGTTGACTCATTGCAGTTCGCTGATGAGCCCTGTGAGGGCTCACGCCGCCGCTTCCCTTTACCTTTTGATGCGGCAGAATTTCGAGATAGGAAACAATTTCGCGAGGGTGAAGATGCAGGTTACCATGTCTTTAAGCTCGTTGGTCGGGACCAGCCAGAGCTACAGCGAAGAAGCTTTAAGGCGGGCTTTGAAAAACATATTGGTTTTTGCCGAAGAAGACAACGAGTTGCAAGACACGACGTTTCCGGAGCAAGTCCGAGATTTGGTCTTCAATTTGCACATGATACTCTCCGACATGGTAAAAATGAAAGAGTTTCAAGAGGATCCGGAAATGCTTTTAGACTTGATGTACAGGATCGCCAAAGGTTATCAAAATTCCCCGGATTTACGGCTCACTTGGCTGGCAAACATGGCTCAAAAACACATGGAACACAACAATCACACGGAAGCGGCCATGTGCCTCGTGCACAGCGCGGCGTTGGTGGCGGAATACCTTCACATGCTCGAGGACCGATCTCATTTACCGGTGGGAGCCGTGTCCTTCGAAAAGATAACTCCGAACGCTTTGGAAGAAAGCGCCGTGTCCGACGACGTCCTCAGCCCGGACGAAGAAGGCGTCTGCCTGGGAAATTATTTTACCGAAAGCGGATTGGTCGGATTGTTAGAGCACGCGGCCAATTCTTTCCACACCGCCGGAATGTACGAGGCCATGAACGACGTCTACAAAATACTCCTCCCGATAGCGGAAGAGGCGAGGGATTACAAAAAATTGGCCAACATCCACGGGAAATTGCAAGAAGCCTTTACCAGGATCGAACAGCTTCAAGGGAAACGGGTTTTCGGAACTTATTTTCGAGTCGGGTTTTACGGATCCAAATTCGGAGACTTGGACGGAGAGGAATTCATTTACAAAGAGCCCACTTTGACAAAACTCCCGGAAATATTTAACCGTTTAGAAAATTTTTACGGCGAACGCTTCGGGATGGATAACATGGTTATAATCAAGGATTCCAACACCGTCGACCCGAAAACCTTAAACCCCGACAAAGGATACATTCAAATAACCTACGTCGAACCGTATTTCGACACTTTCGAAGTCCCGCGTCACCGGGCCACGTATTTTCATAAAAATTTCAACATTAAAAGATTCGTTTATTACACTCCTTTCACGGTAAGCGGTAGAGCACACGGCGAGCTTCACGAGCAATGCAAGAGGCGAACGGTTTTGACCACCTCAAATCATTTCCCGTACATCAAAACTCGAATTCAAGTGGTCGATCGCCGGCAAAGCGTCGTCACACCCATCGAAGGAGCCATAGAAGACATTCAAAAGAAAACGGCCGAACTCGCTTCGGCCACGTCCCAGGAACCTCCTGATCCGAAAATTCTTCAAATGGTTCTCCAAGGTTGCATAGGAACCACCGTCAATCAGGGACCGATGGAAGTGGCTTTGGTTTTTCTATCAGATTTACAAGACGGCCGAGCGCCGAACCGTCTGCAAACCAAACTACGATTATGCTTCAAAGATTTTTCGAAAAAGTGTTCCGATGCATTGAGGAAAAATAAAAATTTGATCGGCCCAGATCAGAGGGATTATCAGAAAGAATTGGAGAGGAACTATCACAAATTTATAGACAGATTAACTCCTTTACTGGGTTCTTCCATTTGATTTTCATTTTTCTACCGCTAAAAAAAAAACTTTTCATTTTCAAGTCATAGTGTAACCTACTGAAGGACTATAATTTTTTATTTTTGTTTGTTTTTGTGCTTTGCTTTATAAAACCGGTGATCTCGATTTTGTCTTGAATGTTTTATACCAAATAAAATGATTTTTATTTATTATTATCCGTTGATTGCTTGGAGATTTCGATTCGCATAACAAACGAGAAAATTCCCGTAACCATGTTTCGCCCGTTAAGAAAAAACCCTTCGTTTCTTTTCTAACGTAACGATGTTTATACTCATCCGTCAAAGTTAACCGCGGCAACAGATAGAATTTTAAATACACGTCTCTTAAGAAAAGAATTCCGCAGTAACGTCATTTCCTTGCGTTTTTTTATTTCCACATCTTTATTTGTCTGTTATAATTTGATAGAAACCGGTAAGAAGGGAAAAAACTCCAGGCCAAGAGATGTAAATCATCCCATCCTGATTGCTTTTAAGATCGGTTTCCTTATTCGGTGATATGATAATCATTTCAATGACCTGAATCAATTTAATTTTTAATGATCATCTTCGAAATCAATTCATCTATGATGTTATTCGTAAACGTAACGTTACACTTTTTTGAAATTGGAAAAATTTCGCACGGCAAATAGATTTTTATGCTATAAAATGAATGATTAAAATTATTATAACAAAAGCAAGAGTAGGAAAAAAAGTAGTTTGCAAGTTACCGCCATATTTTAACCGAGATCGGAAACGAATTTTGCCGCTTTTCTGTGTGCGATCCGTTAAATCGCAGCAAACACACGGGGAAAGGGAAAAAATTATAAATTCCTTCCGGTGAATCGTATTTCGTATATAAGAATAACCTTCAACCTTGAAAACGATAGAAACGCCATATTTATTTAGTAATTTTACGATATTATTTCATTTTCGAGTGATCATTTTTGCTGTTTAGATCGAAATCGTGACTATAATGTGATAAGTTGTCGCCTATCAGATTCTCCCCGATGTTGTACGTAAATTTATTGCAATGTAAATACCACAAGTACGTGTCGAATTTCCTCCGGGGAAAATCTTCGTGGATACCTCAGAAGGCTTCAAATTCGTTTGAAGCTTTCGGAGCGGTATTCATGGAACGCATGGAACTATGAACCTGGATTCGTTGTCTTTCACTCTATCACAAATAAGTTTTTTGGTTGCCAATTTATCCAAGAAAAACGCCAAACAGAGCACTCAAGAATTGTCTAATGTGAGTATTCCAAACATATACCCAGCTGCTTTGTTTTTTTATGCAGAGCATTGTATACTTTTTTTGAAAAAGCAGGCAAGGCAAAGATTCAAGCATTTTTTTAAGAGATGCAATCTTAAAAAAATTTGCTGCAACTTAGCTGTTAAATTTCAGATGAGGAAACCAGGAAAACTTGTGCCTCATATTAAATCAATCTTTTGTATTTTTAGTGCCAAGGTTTAAGTTTCACTGGTTTTTAAGATTTTTTTTTGAAACAGTAAACCTAAACTTTTTATTGTGAATACTTTAAAATCTTGTTTCTCTTAAAATCAAGCTGGGGAAATATTCTTCAACCATCTAATAATAATAATAATAATCGTAATAAAAGAGACTGAATGCGATTTTATTTCGTTTGTTGCAAAAGAGCACATTAAACTAAATTTTCCACTTTTGTCACAGGGTCATTTTTACATTGGGATCGAGTCGACTTTAATCTGGAGAAACTTAAAACAATAACATGTTACTACTTGCGCTCACTTTTAATTCAAAACTTGAACTGAGTGTAAATGCAAAAAACTTTTATTGCAAAGGATCTCTTTTTTTTAAAATTGATTTCTCTAGTGTAATATAAATAACACAAGGTTAATTAATTGCTTCCATGTTTTGAATTCAAGTTTAGTGAAAACTTATAGGACATCTTTTTTTTAGCTGGTATTATCTCACGGCCTTGAAGCTGATCGACACTTATTGCGTTGCCTATTTTCCCACATCGATCTTAGCGTCGAGGGAAGCAGGAAAACCAACGGCAACAGCAAAGACTGTCTTCAGATCCAGCTGTTAATTCAAGAATGTGCTAATTTACTCTCGAAACCGACGTTGATTTCCAATGTTTGCTATGCAGTAGATAATCCTTTGCATCATCAAAAGGTAAATTGATTTTCCTTTAGAGTTGATTCAAACATAAAACCAGGAGTGTTTGTTGTTTTGATATATTCTTGAGCATACACTTCTGCCAAATTACAATGTTTTTCTCATTTTGGGTTTTGTTTTGAGCATGAACGTAATTTTAAGTATTTTTTTTTCCCCCAGACTCTAAAACCGACTCCGCAATTTTTTGGACAACTTCGTAAAGTCTTAAAATTAAGTTCCGTTCAAGAGGTCGTTTTCGGCTTGGCCTTGTTGCATTCGTCGAATTCCGAATTTCAAAAGCTATCGGCTCAGTTCACCAAGCAGAAATTGCCGGATTTGATCGGGTCTTACATAGACGCGGAAAATTCCGGCAGTCGTCAACAGGAAGGCGGTCTCCACGATACCACCCCCGAGGTATTGCATTTAATTTTGACCAGTCTAGCCCAAGATAAATTTTCAATCGGTGTCGAAACAAAGGCCATATTTTGGAGAAGACTTCAGAGAGATTTTCCCCGCGAGCACGTGCCCGTCATATTAGCTCCTCTTTTATATCCGGACAGACCGGATTTGCCCATGGACAAAGAGAATCAAGAGACCACGACCATGGCGAACAATTTATTAGAAAACTCGTTGGCCGATCTCGTCGTAGAAATGGGCTACGGTTTTTGTTCTTCCGTAGAGGAATGCAAGAATAATTTGATGAATTTGAACGCGAGAGACTTGGCTCCCGCAACCGTGGCTCGAGTAATAACCAAAATGATTAGATCTCACACCGGCTTAGGAGAACAGATCCCGTTGCAGAATTTGCAAAACGCTCAAAATTTTTGGGGAAACGACAAAAATGATAAAAATCAAAACGATCTCTCTCATCCGACAACTTGGAGCGTGGAAAATTTCGTCCAGGCGGTAAAAGAGCTGTCTCCAAACATATCTTGGAGAGAGGTTTTGTCGGAACTAGACAACCAGGATTTTCTCGTCAAGGATCGCCACGGTTTTAATTTACTATTCGCCGGCATTAGACTCTTTTTCGACGGGCCTTTTCAACCCTTTCCGATCGAATTATTTTATAGAAAGTGGAAAAACTCTGACGGCCAATACTCTTTGATAGTTCAAATTTTAAAAAACCCGGATACTTTTAGTTTTGCGGATCATCCATATCATTCGGTCTCTGTGGACATTTTGAAAGCTTCTCCGGAAAGCGACAACAAAGAAATTACCACTTGGAGATCTCTGGATTTGATCGAGCTTTTGCTGCATTTGTCGGATCGAGGATTGTACGCCCAAGTTCAAGAATTGTTTAAATTCCCCGTACAACACTGTCCGGACGTTTTGGTTTTAGGATTGTTACAAATTCAACCGCCTCTGACCCTTTTGAGGCAGGAATTGCTCACTAACCTGGTACCCATTTTTCTGGGGAATCATCCTAATTCGGCGATCGTGCTTCATCACGCTTGGCATTACGTCAACATATCCATCAGGCCCATCATAATGCACGCAATGGCGGAATGGTATTTGAGAGGAGACAACGATCAAACCCGTTTGTCGAGAATTTTAGACGTGGCTCAAGACTTGAAAGCCTTGTCTTTGCTGTTAAACGCCCAGTCTTTCCCTTTCGTCACAGATTTGGCCTGTTTGGCCTCCCGAAGGGGATATTTAAAATTGGACAAATGGTTGACGGACAAAAGTCGGGAACACGGGGAACCTTTCGTGTCGGCGTGCGTTAAATTCCTACAGAGGCGATGCCCTCAGATCACGGGATCTGCGAAAGAAGAAAACGTTCCGAAAGCCGGGCAGCTGCCCCACGAAACTTTGGCCACCATGTTGGCGGTGCTCCAAGCGTGCGCGCGAAACGTTTCGCAGGAACTCTCCGACGCCATATTGACAATGGTGGGAAATTGCGGTTTGTTGCTCAACAATCCGAGGCAGCCTCCTCCCGGAGTCCTCAGGCATCGAGCCTTGGACCAGGCGTTCAATCCGTTTCCCGCTACCCCGGTGGATCCCATCGCCAGTTTAGGCACGGGCTTGGCCGGTATGGGTTTGGGGATCGCCCCTCCTAGCAGTTCCGCTTTCAATTTGCCCGCGAGTTTAGGGTCCCTCGTTTCGACTCCGGGTTCTCCGTCTAGGATCATAGGAACCGGCCCGTCTCAAAGTCCTTTCCCCATCGTTCCTCTGGGTTCGGCTCTTCAGCACCCGGTCGGGGCACCTCAAGTAGTCCCGACGGCCGCCGCTTCCCTCGTCAACGTCGGGGTCAACTCTATCGGCGGCCTCGCCAGATTGCCGCAACCGGGAGTGGAAAAATCTTCGACTCCCAGCTTGTTCGGGGAAATGTCTCAAAACGTATCGAAAGAGGTCGAAGACGAAGCCAACAGTTACTTCCAAAGAATATATAACCATCCTCCTCATCCGACTCTTACCATCGAAGAGGTCTTGGAAATGCTTAAAAGATTCATGGATTCTCAAAACAAAAGAGAAAGAGTAAGTCTTTCCTAAATTTAACTTAATGATCCATTTTTAACTTTTTTTTTATTTTTTGTAGGAAGTATTCAGCTGCATGCTGAAAAATTTATTCGAAGAGTATCGTTTCTTTCCGCAATATCCCGACAAAGAACTTCATATAACGGCTCAATTGTTCGGAGGGATCATCGAACGAGGCCTCGTCACTAATTTCATGGTGTTAGGTTTGGCCCTGAGATTTGTCCTCGATGCCTTGCGGAAACCTTACGGCAGCAAAATGTATTATTTCGGGATCGCTGCTCTCGATCGTTTCAAATATAGATTGAAAGAATATCAAAAGTACTGCGAGCACGTGGCCAATATCCCTCATTTTAACGAGTTTCCGGCGCATTTGATAGAGGTAATTTTTCGTTAAAAGAAACCATTTCTCTTAGGGTTTAGCAAAAAAAAATAAAAATCTTTTTCGTTCTTTTTTGTTATTCCCGGTTGTTCCCGCAGTACGTGGAATACGGGCTTCAATCTCAAGAGCCTCCCAATCGACCTCAGGGTCCCGTTCTGCCCTCTGCCATAAGCGCCATACTCCAGCAAAATCTCGGTCAAACGACCGTGTACAAAACGATGACGACGACGACTTTGACCACGACCACTTCCACGACGAGCAAAGTCACGACGACCTCTTCCCTTCCTCCGAGACCTTCCATCGCGAACGCCACGAACATCGATACTCTTCTTGTCGCTACAGAAAAAGAAGAGAAAATGACTGCTCCGCCGGACTCGTTACAAGTAAGTTTATCAAATCTAAAAATAAATAAAAAATCATCTGTTTAATATATCTTTTCTTTTCTTTTTTCTAACAGGATAAAGTGGCGTTTATATTTAACAATTTGAGCCAGTTAAATTTGCAAACCAAATGCGACGAACTTCGGGAACTAGTGACCGAAGAATATTGGCCTTGGATATCTCAATATCTAGTTATGAAAAGGGCTAGCATAGAATTGAACTTTCACGTTTTGTATTCGAATTTCCTGGACGTTTTGAAAATTCCGGAAGTGAACAAAATGGTTTTGAGAGAAACATATCGCAACATTAAAGTTCTTTTGCGCAGCGACAAAGGGATAGCCAATTTTTCCGACAGATCGCTATTGAAGAATTTAGGACATTGGCTAGGAATGCTTACGTTAGGAAGAAATCAACCCATCCTCTTCGTCGATATCGACGTGAAAAGTTTACTCGTCGAGGCCTATCACAAAGGCCAACAGGAACTCCTTTACGTTGTACCTTTCGTTGCCAAAGTTTTGGAATCTTGCGCCAAAAGCAAAATATTTAAACCCACGAATCCGTGGACAATGGCCATAATGAACCTTTTGGCCGAGTTGCATCGCGAAACGGATTTGAAGCTCAATTTAAAATTCGAAATTGAGGTTCTTTGCAAAAATTTAGACATCGACGTGACGAAATTGAAACCCGCTAATTATCTCAAGGATCCGAAGCAGTTGGAAACTTTAGAACACCAATTAAGTCATCCGGGCAAAAAAGGGGATGCGCAACGGTCTGCCACTCCTCAAACTCAGATTCAGTCCGGTAAGTTCCTGAGGCGTCTGACCGCTCCTGTCCGACCGCTCCTCGATTCTATTTCCAAAAATTTTTCTTTTCAGCTTCGCAACCGACGGCAAATCTGCCTTCCGGCGACGAACCGTCCGGGGTGACCTCGGGTCCGACGACCGTCGCCTCGACGGCTTCGACGAACGCTACGCAAATGTCCAACGTTCCTGCAGCCGGCCCTCCCGAACCTCGTTTTAATTACATGGATTTAAACGTTTCGAGCGTGTCCAACCTGACTTCGCACATCACGCTCAACAATCAGGTAACATCTATACCTATAATAGCTTTCCTCCTTTCGATCACTGAATAAAAATCTCCTTTGTCTCTTTTTAGTTGCCTTTGTTCCAGAGCCATCCTCACTTGAAACAGCTCGTCCGAAGCGCGGTCGAACGTGCCGTGCAAGAATGGATTCATCCGGTGGTCGAAAGGTCGATAAAAATAGCGGTGTCTACTTGCGAGCACGTGGTGAAGCAAGATTTTGCCGTCGATCCGGACGAATCTCGAATGCGGATCGCCGCTCATCACATGGTCCGAAATCTTACGGCCGGCATGGCCATGATCACTTGCAGGGATCACATGCTCACTTCCATCAGCGCCAATTTAAAAACCGCTTTCGCCAATGCTTTGCAAGGAGCCTCACAACAACAAAGGGAATCCGCCGAATCTGTCGCTGCCAGCATCGCCGAAGATAACATGGAATTGGCTTGCGCTTTTATGCAAAAAGCCGCCATCGAAAAAGCGATCCCGGAAATCGATAAAAGGCTTTTGCCGGCAAGTATCCATCCCATCACTCGTTCCGACCTACGACCGGACAGGTTTTTCATTTTTTACTTCTTCCTTATTTTCCAGGAATACGAATTGAGAAAGATGGCACGAAGCGAAGGCAGAAGATACTGCGATTCTCAGGTTTTGACATATCAGGCGGAAAGAATGCCGGAACAGATTCGATTGAAAGTAGGAGGAGTAAACAATCAGCGAATGATCGTTTACGATTGCTTTGCCAGAAACATTCCAGGATTTCTACCTCTCAGCGATAGGGACACCGCACTTTTTATACCAAAACCGGTTACCGTAAGGAATTTTCTTGTTAAAAATTAACTCGTCGAGCAGCTGTTAATCAAAAATTTATTGTTTTTTTTTTTTTTTTTTTTTTTAAATACGTTTTTATTTAATTGGATGTTTGGTATCTGCTTTCAGCAAGAATCCCATTCCGTTACTCCGTTTCAAGCCGCCGCTGCAGCGACCACTCCTGCTCAGATCCCTTATCAAAACGACGAGATCGGTGCGCTGTTCGACAAGTTAGCTTCCGAGTTGGACGTGTATCTGCAAAACGCTTTGGCCACTACCGGAACCGGAACTGGAAACGCTCATATCGGGGCCGTGCACGGGCTGAGAGAAGCTCTTCTAATGGCCAAGAGGACGAGGGATCCGACTTCCGCTTTGGCTTTGTTGCAGAAGGTGAGCTCACGCGTATATATTTTACTGTCTCGAAGGTAAAAATGATTAAATTGAAAAATTTTGTTGCCGATCTTAGGCCATAGAAGGTTTGATGGACGGAGTTCCTCAGATGTCAATCGCCGATCCGGACACGGCGCTGAGATACCGGGAAGTGCATCTCCGGGTTCTCAAAGCGTTGCAAGATCCTCGAATGTACGGCGTACAGTGGACTAACAAACACGTCACGAGATGTTTGATGGAATGCAGGGAAGAACTTCGCTACAATTTAGAAGCGGTCGATTGCTTGATCCGAGCCGGTTTAGTTAACGTTCCTCAGTGAGTTCTGTTTTTCTTTTGTTTTGCCGGACTGATCAAAAAGACTCTCGTCGCAAAAAAGTAATTTGTTTTCTTTTGTTTAAGACTCAACACTTTATTAGAAATCATGAGAGCAGGTCACGATCCGACGGCACTGACGGACGTGACTCCCGCAGGACCGCTCGGCCACATTCATTCGGGCATAATGCAAGTCAGGGTAAGAATATTTTTGGATGAAAAACTAACGACTTACATTGTCTTTTCCGAATTAATTCCTTTTATTTTGTTAGCAAAGGGATTACGACGACCCCCAAGGATTCCCGGAAAAAACGGATTTCCTCTTGAGAGACTGGGTTCACGTGTACAGTACCAACAGTCGTGATCTTTCAAAGTCCTTTAGCATGTTCATTCATCAGGTAAAAGCGACGACGACTCGAAAACAAATTGAATACTATAACAAATGGGGGATGTTTTCTTCCAGATGAATTACCACGGTATTTTGAAAACGGATGAATTGATAACAAGATTTTTTCGAATCGCAACACAACTCTGCGTAGATATGTGCTACCGAACTTTAAGCGAATGCCCCAGTTCCCCGAATTTAGTTCGCACGAAATGCTTCCACACCTTGGATGCTTTCGTCAAACTCATCGCACTCCTAGTCAAGCACAGCGGAGATTCCGGTAACAACAGCACCAAAATGAATTTGTTAAACAAAATTTTGGGAATCGTTACGGGTTGCCTCCTTTTGGATCATGAAGTCCGCGGTACCGAATTCCATCACCTCCCCTACCAAAGAATATATATTATTCTGTTCCTAGAATTAAATCAACCGGAGCCTTTGCTCGAAGCCATTAACTTCCAGGTAAACTAAGGCCGACCGAAATTGTCAGTTACGTATACTCGTTCCCGTTAACGTTGATTGTGATTTTTTTTTTTTTTCCATTTAGGTTTTGACTTCGTATTGCCACGTTATGCATCTCATTAGACCGACCAAAGCCCCGGGGTTTGCTTACGCTTGGCTAGAACTCATATCTCACAGAGTGTTTCTCGGAAGAATTTTGGCACTCACCCCTCAGCAAAAGGTAAATATCCTTTAAAATTTGTATCCTGCTCGGTTTGAAAAATCACCAAAAAAATTACTCTATTTCACAGGGATGGAACATGTATTCTCAGCTTTTGATAGACTTGTTCAAGTTTTTAGCGCCGTTCTTGAGGAACGCCGAAATGGCCAAACCGGTCACTATGTTGTACAAAGGAACTTTAAGGGTTCTTTTGGTTTTGCTTCACGATTTCCCAGAGTTCCTTTGCGATTATCATTATTCTTTCTGTGATGTCATTCCTTCCAATTGCATTCAGGTAATTAAACGATGCTGCGTATAATCGCTGCGTCTTCGGTCTCTATTTTCTTTACTGACTCGTTCGTTTTTTTTCGTAGATGAGAAACTTAATACTATCTGCTTTCCCTCGAAACATGAGGCTACCCGATCCGTTTACTCCAAACTTACGAGTGGAAGTATTATCGGAAATCACGGTTCCTCCTCGGATAGTGGCGAATTTCGCAGCGATGATTACTCCTCTATCTTTTAAAAAAGATCTCGATTCGTATCTAAAACAAAGGGCTCCCGTCACTTTCTTGTCCGATCTAAGAAGCAATCTACAAATATCCAACGAGCCGGGAATGAGCTACAACATCCCGTTGATGAACGCTTTAGTCCTTTACGTAGGCACTCAAGCCATACAACACATTCGAAGCAAAGGACTTACTCCGAACATGTCCACCATTGCAAGCTCTGCTCACATGGATATTTTTCAAAATTTAGGCGTCGACTTGGATACCGAAGGTAAACTGTTGATTTTTTTTTTTTTGTACGAATTTCAAAGTTTTGTATTAACGATGTTTTTTTTTTCAGGGAGGTACTTGTTTTTGAACGCGATAGCAAATCAATTAAGATACCCGAACATTCACACGCACTATTTCAGTTGCACATTGCTCTACCTTTTCGCCGAATCGAATACGGAATCGATTCAGGAACAAATCACGAGAGTTTTACTCGAAAGGTTGATAGTAAACCGACCGCATCCTTGGGGTTTATTAATTACCTTTATAGAATTAATAAAGAACCCCAGTTATAAATTTTGGAATCACGAATTCGTACATTGCGCCCCGGAAATCGAAAAGTTAGTAAATCCTTTTTCAAGATGAAATCGAAAAATAAGATTTGTTTCAATTTATTTTGACATTTTATTTTTAGATTGTTCGAGTCTGTGGCGAGATCCTGCATGGTTCCGAAACAAGTTAACCAGCAACAGGATAATGATATAGGAGAAGCCTTAACCGTCTAGTTTTGTAAAAAAACTATGCTTCGAGAAAGTCGATATACCAATCTTTGTACATTAAAGTGATATACAAGTACAGACTTAGCCTTACGTATGAATGAATTGACTGTTACCGTTGAAATGAATGGAAGAAAAAAAAACAGTCGTTCTTTACCATATTATTATTATTATTATTATTTTTATTTTTTTAAAAATTTTTTTTACTTTAATGAAAAGTTTCCGTCTTTTTACAAAATAAATCAGCGAATATTAAAAAATATTGAAAGCATAAACTATTTCATTTAAAAACTATTAAACTAAAAGCTTCCTCCTGTCGGCCATTATCTTTGGATCGTGTCGCGGGTACACCGATTTCCATTCTCCGCTTTTTGTTATTATAGACAAGAAATTTTTTATATTTTAAACAGGTAAATAATCCTTTTTGCAGAGTCGCAGATCTCATTTTCATTTTCATTTTCTTTTTCTTTTCCCTTTCCGAATCTTATGAAATTTTTTATTTTTTAATGATAAAAAAAGGAGAGTACTTCATGTATTTACGTATTTCTTTTTGCCTCCAAACTAAACAGATCATTTCCGTACGAATTTTCGTGATTTAAGATACGGGCTGTGCAGTATAACGAAACTTTTCAACTTTTTTACTATAATCTTATAATCGAGTTCGATGTACAATAGGCGCTATTTATTTATTTTTTTCCTTTGCCACTCATATAGTATTTAGTTTTTGATTACGATCGTGAAATGAAGTTAATATTTTTAAAAAACTGAAATAAAATTCATCTCCAAATAGGTATTTTATGTTATTTTTTTCTTTTTTGAAATAAAAGATTTAAAAAATTGATTTTTGCATTTTTTTAGATTTTAGTTGAAATTCCTATTGTTATTTATTAAGCATTCATTCATGTACATGTCTTTTACCTTTAATGAAATTAAAGAATGGCCAAAACGTTTTTGAGTTTCGAAAATTGGGAAGTGAACCTTTACTTATTTAATTTAAAAAAAAAAAAAAATCAGCGTACCGGTAACATTATTTAATTAAAAGAATCTTCGAAAGAAAAGGGAGAAAAGAGATAAGGTAATTTATGTTAACTCTGTCCGATTGTAAAAATCAGACCGATCGATTTGTCATTTTTGCCCGCTTCTAATAGATGAGGGTTTTTTTCTATTTTGGCACCTTATCTTTGTTTTGAAAAAAATCCTCTTCAAAAAGAGCGTTTTAAATTTTATTTTTATTTTTTTCGGTTACGGGTTACGTTACGGGACCAGAGGATTAAACTGTTCAATATCTGGTTTGCGACAGTACAGTTTTATTCTCAGGTCTCGATTTAGTTTTTTTGGTTACCAGTTTTAAATTTTAAGCGTCTGCGGTTATTCAACTACAACTTTCATTTTTTCTTGATTTTCGATTTTCCGAGGTTGAGATGAGATCACCGCTAACCGCTATCACCGCTTGTTTTGATCTTGGCATAGCAATTTGCAAATTACAAACGCGAGCAAGTGAGCAAGTGGTTTTGCTGGCAGCAAAACAAAGATCAGATCAGATCCAGAACCGGAGAACCAGAAGGCGAGAAAAAAAAACAAATATGGCGTTTTTAGCAAGGGGATTTTGTAAAAATATTAGAATTTTACACAAAAATGGATTTTACGGTATGGTCGAAAGAAAGAGATTGAATTCGTCGGAAGTGCCCGTAAAAGCCGATAAATGTGATACTAGGCGTACGTGTTAAATCGATTTTTGTTTCAGAGTTCAAACTGTAAAATATTAGTTTTTACGCTCCTTTTTGTTTCAGCTACGATCCGAAAAAACGTAGATCCGGCAAGAAAAGCTCAGTTGGCCGACTTTGGGAAATACGTTGCTGAATGCATCCCGAAATACGTGCAAAAAGTTCAGATCAGCGCCGGAGACGAGCTAGAAATTTTAATAGCTCCCGAAGGAGTAGTGCCTGTTCTTCAGTTTTTAAAGGATCACCACAATTGTCAGTTTAGCAATCTATCAGATATTGCAGGAATGGACGTTCCTTCAAGACAGTATCGCTTTGAGATAATCTATAACTTGTTGTCTTTAAGATATAATTCCAGGATTAGAGTAAAAACTTACACAGATGAACTGACTCCGATTGATTCCAGTTGGGAGATATTTAAAGCATCCAATTGGTATGAAAGGGAAATATGGGATATGTATGGTGTGTTTTTTGCGAATCATCCAGATTTGAGAAGGATATTGACGGATTACGGCTTTGAAGGGCATCCTCAGAGGAAAGATTTTCCGCTGAGCGGCTTTGTCGAAGTGCGTTACGACGACGAGGTGGAAAGGGTCGTTTGTGAACCTTTGGAATTGACTCAAGAATTTAGAAAATTTGAGCTCTCCAGCCCTTGGGAGCAATTTCCAAATTTCCGGGATGCACCACCAGCAGCAGAAGAGGTTCACATTGAGGGAGCTAAAGTTAAATGATGTTGTTATTTCTTACAATTGTCAATGTAATTATTGTATATTTTTTAAAAAAATTAAAAGCTAGTTTCCATTGTCTAGATTTTGGAATGATCCACAATAAAACCTGCCTTTCAGGGCCGGGGAAACACGGTAAGCGAGGCAAGCGCCGCAGGAGGCGCCAACAGAAACGAGCGCTGCATAGCTAGCTAAAGACCTTTTTACCTTTTTTTTCTTTTCTTTTTTTTTGGTCAAAGTCTGAAATGTTTTTAGAAGAAAAAGGGCGTACAAAATCTCCCTATGGCGGGGACCGCACCAGAGCTTGCTCCGGCTCTGCTGCCATTCACACTAATGCTTTTTTTAAAAACTACTTGCATTAAAAGAAAATGCATCAAAAACATGCAGTAATGTATGGAATGGTTTAATTTTGTGAAAGCAAGTTTCTTTTTTTTTAAAAAGTAAAATTTGATAAAATATAGATCAGTTCAAATTTTGCGCCAAACATGGATGCACTGAGAACATTCGCATATTAAACCTCCTAAAGAAACGAAACATGAAAAGTAAAAAAAAATATCGATATCATGTGAGTCATCTGAAAAGATTCAAGGTCAGTTACAATTTGGAAAGTTTTGGCCGTTGTAGCGAAAAGCAAGAAAACCGGAGGTTCAATACGACGTTTCATTACATCGGACTGAAGTAAAATATTTGACAAAACATATTTTATACTAAAGTTTTTATAATAAGATAGAAAAAAATTAAATATAATGGGGTAAAGTATCTGATTTGACTAAACGTGAGTGAAGAGGGAAAAGGGGGAGGGGGGTTAGTGACGTCAAATCAAGAGCTCAGCGTCATCGTTTGTTGGAAAAGGAAAATGTTAAACAACATTTGAGGATCGTAAACAATATGGAGTGATTTGGTTGTTTTAACGTGAATCGACGCAAACAGAGGAACATACGTGAAAATAGTGGAGTGATAATCAAGGTAAATCTTTTCGGAAAAAGTGATAGACAGAATTCGAATCTTTGCGATTACGTCACTGCTTTTTGTATACTCATTCTATGTGGAAAATATTT
This sequence comes from Liposcelis brunnea, assembly GCA_023512825.1. Classification (NCBI taxonomy): domain Eukaryota; kingdom Metazoa; phylum Arthropoda; class Insecta; order Psocodea; family Liposcelididae; genus Liposcelis; species Liposcelis brunnea. Next base: position 24,701,307 of record CM042073.1, read on the forward strand.
ACTTCAGTGACGTATAAAGGTCTTGCCGAAATAATTTACACTTAAATATTCGATGGGCCGAAAAACCGATTTTTGAAACTCTGAAAACGTTTGATGAGTGAACTTATTAAAAAAGCCCTTTTTTTGCGGACGGTTTTAACGCACGGACTTGTGGTGTCTCCCGACCGAGAATTCATGGTTTCTATTAACTGGATTATATGTTTACCTTGTCAAGGATCACCCTTGCCCCAGCTTTTCTGAGCCTAGAAAATAGCGGAGACCGAAAGTAAGGAATATCGAACTCGGGGGGTTAGCCTTGGCAGTGTAGGTTGACCTTGACCTGTTGAATACAGCTTTGCTGAGTCTTTTTCTTAACCGTCCAGTTTTTTTCTCGTGAGTCGTAAAAATTTTCAGATGGATGGTTCGATTCGTGACCTATAGTGAAAAATAATCCAAGAATCCATCATAGGGTTTGAGTGAACTATAATAGTCATGATATTACATAATGTAAAAATTCAATAGTCACAAATCAAATCATTTGGTGTTACTAGAGAGGAAGACATTAGGCAAACAAGCGATTGATTGACTTTGAGGAAATATTTTTTTTAAAGAGGTGTTATCTGCTTTTATCAGTAAGCAAATGAACGCAAAAATCGTCAATATTAAGTTTTCTCAATTATTAACCTGGGCAATTTTGTTAGCCCGGTAAGATCCTTCCCTTTCTTCTGATGGTTTGACATGAAACATTTAAATTTTTTTTAATCATGACATTGCTTAAAAATCCTAATTTTTTTTAATGATTTGCAGTATCAAAATGCAAGCCATGCAGCAGTTTTGTTTGAGGTGGAACAATCATCAACCAAACTTTATTTCTGTATTTACAAGCTTGTTAAGCGACGAGACTTTAGTGGATGTGACTTTGGCCTGCGAAGGGCAACACCTTCAAGCTCACAGAGTTGTTTTATCTGCCTGTAGTGCCTATTTTCAGGTTAGTAGACTTACCGGCACTTCATTTTTGTTCCTGTTCTTATAATTTTTATTTTTAAAACGCTTTTTCTACCAAACAATTCTTTTTCATTTTCAGTCGCTGTTCACGGTAAATCCGTGCCAACATCCTATAGTGATTCTAAAAGACATCAGATTCTGCGATTTAAAAACGATGGTGGATTTTATGTACTACGGGGAGGTAAACGTGTCTCAAGAGCAACTTCCGGCGATATTGAAAATAGCCGAAATGCTGAAAATCAAAGGATTGGCCGACATGCCGAGCGTCGCTGGAACGGGCGGAGTTCAGAGCATCGACAAAGAAGGGAGGCGGAGTTCGTCTCCCGCGTCTCCTGCGGCAAGGAGAAAACGGCTCAGGAAGTGTTCCACCGGTTCCGGGTCCGGCTCGACGGGTAAGTTTTCCGGCTTTTCTCTAAAACTCGTCGAACGTAACGAAAATTAAAATGGTCCTCCTGCCTTTTCAGAGCAAACTTCGGAAGAAATCGCCGGGGAAGGAACGCTCGGGCGATCTCCTTCGACGAAAACGGCTCATTCTGAAGAGGGGCAAAGGTCTTTTAGTCGGCAGTCGTTGAGAAACAGTCACCAAGAACCGAGCACAGATTCCGAAACGAAAGAAGGATCTCAGGACAGCGGAGCCGAAGATTTCAAACGTCAAACGTCCGAAGAAAGTCGGAGGATCTCGTTCGACAACCGACAGGTCTCCGCCGAAAGCAGGCAAGGCTCCTTCGAAACGAGGCAGTCGTCCCACGAAAGCAGGCAAAGCTCGTTCGACGGCAGGCAAGCTTCTCACGACGGAGGTCCCCGGCTCGGACTCGACGGAAGGACGACTTCTCGCGAAAGCGGACTTTCTCGCGAAAGCAGCGCCGATTCCGCCGCCGCCGACCTCGAAGGGACCGGATCTAATCTTTCTCCGTCCGCCGGGCAAACCAAAGTCGGAACGAAACGAGGAAGATTGCTCATGAGGCAACAACGCGTCAAAAAAGAAAGCGATGTTCGCGCTTCTCCCGACAGCGATCCCGGTTCCCCGGGTTTCGCTCCTTCGAGCCTGTTGAGCGTTCCGCCGGTGAAAATCGAAAGACAGAGATCGGAACCGACGACGACAGCTCAGGCTCGTTCTCCTCCACCGCAAACGGGCTCCAATCTTTTAGCCGTTCCTCGGCCGAGCTTTCCGGCCAGGCAACATTCTTTTCCCTCTCAGTCTCCCCCTACGTTTCCGTCCGGGACCCTTCTCGTCCAAAGGCAACTTTCTCAACCGTTGACATCCGCCAAATCCGTTCAAATGGCGGAAGAAACTTCGAGAGCGGCTAGCCCTTCCGTCGCTGCCGAATCCTTGCCCGTGGTTCGGATCATTTCCGATTCGGATCAAACCAAAACAAATTCTTCTTATCGGCAAAGATCAGAAGAATCAAAGCGCCAGGCGAGTACTCCCGAAATTCCCGAAACCTGCAGGTCGGTTCATTGTCCGGTTTTGAGAACCGGCCCCGCTTTAGGATGCAATTATTGTTGGAACACGATCGACGCCCACGGGCGCATACTCAGGAGGAAAACCAAGTACCATTGTCCGGAGTGTCAAACCAATTTGTGTATAGTTCCCTGTTTTCAAGAATATCACCACAGGCAAGTGGAAATATCCGGCAAAACCGAAGGCCAGCCTTCGGCTTCTTGAAATCCGGACTTAATTGTTACGACTAATTTTTGAATTTACCAAAGAGAAAAAAAGTCAGATTTTATTTTTTTACTCTGCGATGTTTAAAAAAAAATTATTTCTGGCCTCGAATCGAGCCCGCTTTGCCGAGATAAGAATTAGGGCTAGTTTTTAAGACGATTCCAAATTTTTTTTTGTCGAAACAAATTTAATGCTTTAAAATCGACATATACAAGTCTTGAAGTTAATTAAAAATATAACTAACAAATTCCATTCCCCCCCCCGTTTATCGATAGTGAGTCCCCGAAAAAGAGTTTTATGATTTCTGGAATGCGTTAAAACTGGTTGAGATTTTGGAGAAAGTTGGGGCAATTGTAAAAAAAAAAAAAAGATCTTTGACAAAGTTAACTTCTTTTGTGGTTAATTGCTCAAAATGAAAACGCATTCTGTGCAATATGCGTCAACGGTGCGTTCCTTTTTCGGAATCATTATTATCTTCCTAAGAAATTAATTGGATTCGCCCTTAAGCGGAGACAAGATTTAGGCCGTTTTTTTTTATTATCAATTCGTTCTGACCGGACCGCTCGAAAGAAAAACTGTAATCCTGTATATTAATCTTTTTTGAATTTAGAGCTAAATGACCGACTAGCCCTTATTGTCAAGTATTTAAAAAACCGAAAGCCGGAAAAAGGTATCGATAACTTCACCTTATTTTTTAAACGGATATTGATCTTTCTTTATTAAGATGGTGGGTACAATGACTGAAAATCGTCATTTAAAACCTTTCAATTAATCTTTAAAGCGGCATTAAAGTTTACGCCGATATAAAAAATAAATTAAAATAAAAAAAAATTGCATGCAGGCCATGCGTTGGATGTATAAATTAAATATTTTTTGATGAAACCAAAAAGATGCATATATTTTGTGAATTTTTAATTGGATGTTTAGCCGTAAAAGAAACGTTTAACGTGAACCTTTTATACAGTAAAAGTAATATCAGATTCGAAAACAGTTTCACATATCTCGTCGAATAAATTAGAGTCGATTCCTATTAAAAAAAAAAAAAAATCGGACGATGATGAATCGACAGCCGAGAAAATAGTGCTCAAGAGTTGTACGTGACAAGAATTATTTTGATGTATAGTACAAAATTGTAAATATAAGCTATTAAACGTTATGAATGGTGTGTTCGTGTTAATTATTGTATTATAGTTGCAAGAATGATCCGAATCGAGTGTTGAGGCTTCTTAATGATTCGTCGAAACTAAATTTAGTTGCATAGAATAAAAAGGAGATGTGAAAAAAATACATCGATAATAACAGCGAAAAAAAATTCTAAGTCCTTTGTTATAATTTTTACATTGAAATTGTTAGTCGCCGCGCGCCGTGAACTTTTTATTTTATTTCGTCGGAATTATTCGCTTTTAATAAGATTGATGCGTTTCCCGTTGATATGTCGATCTCTCGGGAGGACGCATCTTTATTTGAAAAGCTATTGAACGAAACGAAAATAAACATCCCGTTTTCATCGGCCGTAAAAACCAGACGGCCTGTTTTGCCTATCGAAGTCACCGTAATTTCTTGGATAATTTCCGTTGTGACCGTAAGATCCTCTGTTACGATTCCCGCTATAATCCGATCTGGAATTGTATCTTCTGCCGTTGTTGTTTCTTCTGAAATTTCTGGAATAATTACTTTGTCCGTTTCGATCTTGTTCGCCGTCCTCTTCTTCGTCGTCGTTGTCCCCGCCGCCGATTCCGTCCTGCCTTTTGGGGCCTCGTCTGTTTCTCGCGTCTTCCTCGTTGTTGCCTCTTTTGTTGTTGAACATTTCTCTTCGTCGGTTTTTGTAGTCTTCTTCGGAATCTTCCGAATCTCGATCGTCCTGTTCGTTGTCGCTTCTCGTTCTGCTTTTTTCCCTGCGTCCTCCTTCGGAAAGGAAAGAAGCGAGCCCCCTGGCGGAAGTTTCTTGGCTGTTTTGATATTCGTCGTCCCGATCGATCCCGAAATACCTCCCGCCGTTTTCTCTGCCGTAATTGTAACCTCTGTCTCTGTCCTCGTAAGAAAATCCTCGGTTTCGATAGGTTCCGCCGTTTCGATAATTGTAATTGTAATTCCCGTCCTGACCGTTATTATCGTAATCGTTGTACGACGGATAGTAAGAGGAATAATAATCGTTGTAGTTTCTGTCGTATCCGTAGGGAGAATAGGTGCCTTTCCAAGCGTCGAAACCGTAGCCGTAACCGTATCCGGCGGATCGTTTCCCTCTCCGTTTGATTTCATCTTTTAAATGATTTTGCCTTCTGTGCTCCACCGGAATTTCTCGGTCTGAAAATTTTGAATAATCCGGATAGTCGAGCAAAGTAAGAGGAACGTTTTCGGTTCTCCCGCAAAGCTCTTTGTCGTTTCCGGGAAAAGTTTGGCCGTTGAGCCGAATGAAATTGCAAGAGGTCGGTTTTCGAAGGGTTCCGCTTTCGTCGAAACCGTAAAGGGCGGAATCGTTTCCGCTCGGATAATTGACCGTGTAAGTCCGATAATAACCGGCGTCAGCGTAAAACGTCTTCGGAGGTCCGACGGTTTTAGGCTTTTCGAAGACGGAAAATCGGAAACCCGAGTCGGGGGAAAACACTTTCGGAAAAGATTCCGGGATTTTTCGATCGCGATAATATCTTCTTTCGTCCGTTCGATACGGATAATGAACTTCGTAGTCCGGTTTCGAAGGCGGGGTCTCGTAGCCGTACCGATTTTCTGATGCTTCTCCGCGGGTCCCGTATCGTCCGCTACTTTGGCTCCCGGGACCGAAAACTGGATCTTCGTACACTTTGATCGTGTTCGAATATACCGATTGGTAAGATAACGACGGTTTCGGTCGAAAAGGATCGTTTTTCCTCGTGTGAAAGTTTCCCTGCGAATCCCATCCGTGAAAAATTTTTCGGGGCGCCTCGTCGTAGATAACGTAGCTGCCGTAAGGTCCCCTCGGCCTGTCCCAGCTCCGGAAACGGTTTCTTATTCCGCCGTAAAGGATCGGTTCGGGTTCGGAGGCTTTTTCCGCCGCATCTAAAACTGATCGCCAAGGATTTGATTAATCAAACGCGAACCCGTTTCGTATTGATATTTTTTTTCGTACTTACTTCTGATCGGCACGGAACTGACTGTGTGACTTTTTGCAACGGACCCGTCAAACCATCGCAAAGCCAAAAACAAGGATACCTGAAAAAACGAAAAGGACTAACGAGTTAGGTTTAGGTAAGGACTCGGATTTCCATTCCCGGCGTCGAGCATCCGACTTACCCTAAAGAAAAACATGATCCAGGAAACAAGATAGATGGAATAACTCTTCGCGAGAAAAGACGAGAAGAACTGAAACGAAATGAAACGTCCAAAGAAAACAAAGAATCAAAATTTGATATAATAATGAGACAATGCCCAAGGCCGATTTTAATTTCTGTGATTCTTTGCTAAAAATTATAGGAAGTCATATAATTAACGATGTACTCGGTTGAACCGTTAAATCGCAAGGTTTTGTCTTGCATACCTCCTACGACTCCTATAGTACCTGTCAGAGTCCCCGCGGTTTCCGTTCTTCCGCTTTCCTATTTTCTTCATTTCCACGGGCTTTTTCTATTCTATTCCTCCTGTCCGTCTCTTCCCCGCTTAAGAATAATTAGTCCGTCTTTCCGTTCGAAACTCGCCGATTTGAATTTTTTCTACAGAGAAAGGATGCGACCGAATAAAGCAATAAAAGTCGATCTTTCCTTAATGTCGAAACGCTCTCGTGGCCTGACTTAATTAATTACCGCGCATAAACGTGTGAACATTTTGCGAGGGCGATAATCTAAAATCTTTTTTATCGCGCGAAATTCGGGTTCGTCGACTTTTCTTTCTTTTCTTTACTTCTAACGGAACTAGGTATTCTCAATTTAAATAATGGTTGCACTTACGAATTGGTTTTTTATTTATTTTTTTATCAATTATGCCGATTTAGCAATTTCATTTGCAAGACGAAATCAGTTTTTCGTGAATATTTATAACACGACTGAAATATTTCGCACCATCCATGTACATAATTAAGAATTTCACTTCATTGGACGTATCGGAGAAAAAGGCCGATTTTTTTCTCTTCAGTAAAAGTGACTATTTCCTTCAAAGTGCACATTTAAAAAAAGAAAAAAAGCAGGCCGAGCTAAACGTTTCCATTGTTTTGAGACTTGCTCTATAAAAGGACAGTGCGAAAGCAAAAAATTAAAGCTATATAAAACCGAAGCCGCCCTTTTCTTTCGTTTTAAATGATTGCTGTAAAAAGCTAACTCGAGCCCGACAACGGCCCGACATTTTGGAGCTATGTTTATAAGGAAAGAAGAAAAAAATATATTTTTAGTACACGAAAACATTTTTATTAATTATGAAACAGCCTTACAAACATTTTCTTAACAATAGAAAAAGATTGATGATTATTTGTTTAAATATCGACACGAGAAAAAAAAAAGAAAGAAAGACCGAGCCAGGAATCAAACTAAATAGGTATTGTAAAGTTAAAATCTTGTTCGACATATAAAAAAAAATTTGTTGCTCATTTCATTTACACGGAATTCAATTTTTTTTTTTTTTGCAAATTTTTTATTAGGTAGGTAGATACGTGCGCGACACATTCGAATTTATTCCTATTCTGAAATTTTACTTGAGCTACAAAATTAAATTTCACAGAAGTCAATTGAAAAATGAATTACTGGAATAAATAAATTGATGTTCAAAGAGCCGGAATATTATTTCGGCAAATTATTCCTCGAAGCTTTCTTTTATCACGAAATGATACTAATCTCTCGAGTCTCGATCGATTTTTAGACTTTTTTATCAATTAAAAAATTCTTTTCTTCGCTATACTCTTTATCCAAATCGTTGCCGTTTACGACTATTATTATTGATAAAGGATCATCGATTGCGATCTCGACAGCAAAACGTTAACGATTTCAATTTGAAATTTCAAAGTTGCGTTTTCAAAATCCTGATCTGTGAAAAATAATTAGAATTTATCGTCGATAACATTTCGAAACCGTATCAATTCATTTAGAGCGGGCGGAAAAAACAATATTTTTAAAGGAAAGTCGTTCACTCAGTTACAAAGTCAAAACTACGATTGAAAATATTAAATTTTATAAAATTCGGATTTAAAAAAAAAAAAAAAAAAATTGTCAGCTAGGGAAAAAATGGAATTCTCTGAAAATATCTATGGCACCCAGATACATTCTTTACTTCAACTGATTAAAACGTTCATTCTTAATTAATAGAATTAAATTCATTTAAAAAGTTTAAAAAATAATAAAAAAAATTTAATGTAAAAGAAACATCAAACTTTAAAAGAAAAAAAGGGGAAAACAATCACCCTATCAGTTAATTTCTCCTTCGTTATTTACCTTTTTCTTTATCCGATCTGTTATTGCTATCGATTTACAACAAATGAAAGTGGTTTTTTATTTTTAGAAATTTGAGCTAAGCGATTACGGTGAGAAAAATCTGGGATTTGAAAAAAAACGGCGCGAATTTAAAAACCGTGAACCTTGAGTTGATCCGGTTTAGCCAAGCCCGATTTGGTCAGCCACTGGCAGATGTTTTCACGTTGATCACCTTGGAGCTGGAGAACCTCCCCGTATTCTGGGTGCTCGATCACAGTGCCATTGCAAGCGAATTCCTAAAAAAAAGGATGACCGTAGCATAAACAAACCACTTTTATTACCTTTCCGACTTTTCGGAGAAATTTACCTTTTTACATGCTCGAACGATTTTTTTCAGGTCATATTCCGACGAAAGTCCCTGGACGGTTGTTAATGTCTTTCGACCATTACGTTGTTGAATTCTTATATGAACGAGACCGTCTTGAACATCATCGTCTGCACCCTTGATTGCATCAGCAAAGGGGTCTGCAAATAATTTAAAAAAAATGTCAACGAAAAAATTATTGGACGGCCGAGTCGAGGGCGTTCAGTTTCGATCGTCCTCGTCCCGAAAACCTAAACTAATTAAATTAAAGGAAAAAAATAAAAATCGCGTGAGTGAGTAGCAAGAAAAAAGTTGACGTTGACGTTTAACCGAACCGACGACGGCAGAAAACACATTGAGATTGGCCTGGGAAAGGAAATAAATTAAAATCGCAAGGCTACGTAAACTCTTTTATCAATTATTTCGTTGTTTCTTTTTTAATCACACTATCAGGATCAAGATGACTTGTGCTGTTGCGTTCCCCTTCCGCTCTTCTTTTTTTCTCAGCTTCTTTCCGTGTAATGCTGAACAAAAACCTATCACAATTCATGCCATCTCATCAACCTAATTTTATTCTATACGGATAGAAATAAGATCATTTAAGAATGGAAAACTCATAACTACCAAACAAGGGCTTTTTCCATGATTTTCTAGTGAGGATTCCAAGTGAAGCATCATTACAAATGAAGATGTAATTTTTACAATTTCTTGAATTACTTAAATGGGAACGATCAAATCTATTTAGTCTTCTTTAAACCAAAAAAGAAAAGTCACCAAACATCAGACATGGACAATAAAGATCTGTCCCTCTTGCAGAGGAGCCTCGACACTTTTAAATGTATGAAGACAAAATTTTTTATATAGGCTGAACGTCACTTAAATTTGATTCTTAGATTGCGAGATCCTAAAGAAACTTTCAATTCTTCTTTATAGAAAGCATTTTCATTTTCAAATTAAACAACATAAAATGTCAAATTTCAAAAATATATTTCAATAAATTAAAAAAATTGGATACATCTTTTAATTTTATTGTGTAACAAAACAGATTTAGTTTGGTCACTATAATTTTATGAAGTATATTATCTGCGTTTTAACAGACGAGTAAGGGGAATATTAAATTCCTAAATTGTTCGTTTTACCAATTATCCGAATGCATTACGAAAAGGGTTGTTACTAACGACATCTTTTACTACGCGATAACTTATATTAGTTAATTCATCTGTTCATCTATTTACTAAGCAGCGTAAATAAACATGAGCTCAAGATTTAAATTGACCTCGCCAAACGAAAAAATTTAGGTCAACGACCCAATTTAAGAAATCTCGACGTCTGATTAAATACAGGCGACTAGACGAACCAAAAGAATGACGTCGAAAATCGACCAAGGAAACGAAAAGGGTCGGATTCGGAAAACGATTTTTACAAAACAAAATATCCAGGCGATAAATTTTGCTTTAACAAACAAAGTAATACGTCGAACGCCATTTTTGTGTTATAATTGACCAATGTTTTCGAGCAAACAAGTATCGTCCTTACCGAATGTGTTGAGATTCTGGATGGACATACGATAAACAAATATTACAACTTTGAATCAGACACTTGCCGAATGCAAATAATTTGCACCGATGGATCGGATGGTTTCGATGAAAATCTTGACACTAAACTCTACGGACTTGGACTTGACGTAAAACAGAACAGAAGAAGACAAAACACCCGGAAATGCAAAACTTCGACAAGAGACAGACTCGAGACTCGTTATCGAAGTTGTCGCACGATCGTTCGAGATCTCGATTCATTCTTTAGCTCGAGTCCGAGTGAAAAATTTAAACCAAAATTTCAGGCGATAAGACTTTATCCGTAAAATCTTTTCAAACCCTGTTCTACTAAATTTTTTGTAATCCCGTTTTCTACCCAAATGCATGTCACATCCAAAGAACGCACGTCCGTTATGTTGCGATTTTCGTCGTCGAAAAATATCATGTCTTTAAAATCGATGGACGATTTCGAGCGAAGTTTGTGGAAGTGATCTATTTTACAACCGGGATATATTTCTTTGAAGGCAAAATAATTTTCCCAGCCGAAAAGCTGGATCAGCTGGTTTGCTCCTTTGACCTCGCCGGTTCTAGAAGCAACGGCCAACTGATAGCCGGAAGAATATAAGTCCTCGAGAACGTTCGGCACGTCTTTGTAGCATTCCACCGTTCTCCGACGACTATCCGTGATCTCTCCTCGGCTTAAAATAAGAAAAAATAAAATAAAAGGTTAAATCGATCGGAAAGAAAGTGCCGGGTATGATCGAGATATCTTCGAATCCGATGCGGCAGATTATCTCCCATATTTGACTGCTTAATCGGACACTTACTGATCACGGCTGAAAGGCGGAGTCACGCTGCAATCCACGTAAAAAGGCCAAAGAGTGTAATCTAAATCAAAAACGATCAATCGAGGTTTTTTAGACATTTAAACGTTTGTTAAAAATAACATAAAAACTTAAAAAAAAAAATGTGTTTTGATCGTTGAAGAACCAAACATCGAAATCTCGAAATATCGACGTCGAATCTCGTCGCCACGACGCCAGCCGCTTTTATTCGATAACGCGTTTACTTTTTGATTAGCTGAAAGATTAATCCAGTGATTATGATCCAAGGCAAATTTTCTGCCACATTATTCAAACTAAATAAATATGTAAGTATCACGAATTCACGATTCAAAAAAAGAAAAGAAAAAAAAAGGGGGGGAAATTTAAAATTGACTGGACACTGATCGGCGCTTTTCGAATGGAAGGGATTTTTGTCGCAATTATTCGATACTTTTTTTATTACAAATGTGTCTGTGTCAGAGATAAATAATAAAGTGTAAAAAAATTTTATCCTGCGAGATTTTAAAAGAAACTTTTGATTTAAGTTATGCATGCGGCTAATATCTGGCGATATCGACGTGGACAACGTCTCGCAATACTTTTTTATTTGTAATCATTTTAGGTATATTCAATTGTCTCGAGTAACGATTTCAACTCTCGGTAAAGATTTTTTTTTATCGTTGTTTTTGTTTAGTAAACGAAAACGATTACTTTTGGCTGCTGCTTCATTAATATTTTTTTATTAAGGGTAAGCATATCATAAATTCCATCGGTAAATCGGCTTTTCATTCTAATCGATTCATAAGATCAGAGGCTGTTCGAAGCATGTTAATCATATATTCGGAATTTTACTTTTCACATTAGAATAACCTGTTTCGGTCAAAGGTGCTTAAAGTTTTTATTTGTCAACATGGTCACAAGGAAAATAAAAATAAAAGCTTTAAGGAGAAATTTTTTTTGATGCAATAACATTTTTATTTGGCAGAAGTATCATAAAAACTGACACTTTAAATTTTATTGCAGGAAAATGGATTACAATAACGAGCTGGAACATTTTTCGCTGAGATGGAATAATTTCAATGATAATATGAAAACCGGATTTCATGAACTGTTGAGGAGAGAAGATTTTGTAGATGTCACCATAGCGGCAGAAGGAAAACTTATCCAGGCGCACAAAATGGTTTTATCGATATGTAGCCCTTACTTTAAAAATATTTTTAAAACAAATCCGTGCCAACATCCGGTAGTGTTTTTGAAAGACGTGACACACAAAGAACTATCGGGCATACTTCAGTTCATGTATTTGGGAGAAGTCAGCGTACAGCAGGAAGAACTAGGAAGATTTTTAAAAACTGCAGAAGCGCTTCAGATAAAAGGTTTGACGGGGGAAGACGGAGAAGAAAAAGGTTCGGATTCCGCCTTCCCGTTAAGAGACATTAAACAGTATCAAAATAGGAGAAAAACAAAATTTGTTCAGTCCGACTTTGTCGGTAAAGAGACGGTTCCGATCAAGCGAATAAAATCTAATTCCCCAACAAATGATTCAAACAAAAAAAATGCTCAAACGTCATCGGCCGACCCTTATTCGCAGTCTAATTTGAACATTCAAAATTACGATGCAGAAACTTATCTTAATTCGGATGCGTCGGAATTAGAACTGTTAGATCCAAAAACGGAACCTATCGATTTAGAAAACGAAGTTTTATCGGTGAAAGACGAAAGTGTGAATAAAAGTGATTCGGTGTTACAGTTAACGGACGGTACCTCAGACGTCTGCGACGAGTACAACGCCTCTCTAAATACCACCGTGACTTCAGGTTCGTACGAGTGAAAATCCATATTTGACCTGTTTGAAAATTTTATCTTTTATTACGCCGAGGAAATATTAACCTAGAGAAGCTTCTTGTTGCACTAGAATGCGACAAAAATTTTTCTCACCAAATCGCGGCCCGGTCCGTTTTGATTTAAAAACTTGCAAGCGGCTCTCATATTCTTGATCAAAGAAGCTTTCGGCGCGTGGCATCAGCCGGAAAGACCAACTTGTTTAACGGTTTGCTAGAAAATGTCACGGGTGCTCGCGCTCTAAGGAATTTTTTTAAAAATATTTTCGGTGGGTTATTCCGCTTGTTATAATTTGCTTGAATTTCTCGCCGTACGTTCCATTTTACACCCTGACAGTAAAAGTTTTACCTCAGAGAAATAAAATAATCGAGTGACGTTATTAATTATAAAAGAGTTAAGGAACTTGAAAAGGAATTTTTTAATGTTGATAGATTCATTCGGTTGGGACGAAACGCGTCCCACTTTACAGGTATTACTCATGATTATTATCGTTAACCGGTTTGGCGACTGTCGTTGTTTCAAACAGGAAAGGATCTTAAAGAGGTAAAAACATGATTACGTGTGGTGGTGACCGTAAACGATAGCATGGCAACAGAGATTTAGAGCCTGTCTTTATCGTCCGGTATACGATTTCCACTTGACTTTCCTCCTAAACAATGAAATGCCCGTATGTTTGAAACTTTTCCCTCCACACAAAGTTTCAAATATGTGCCATAAATGTATTTCAGTGAGGTTTCACTAAACCTGAAACCTTGAAATATTTTGAAGCCCGAGGGGGACGTCCCTGAAAAGTTAGATGAGCTTAATAATGACGCCCATCTTTTTTTTGATTTCAGGGCTTAATCACGAAATATTTAGCGGATTAGGAAACGAATCCTATTCGGGATCGGACGGTAATCAAGGTAAGAAGAGTATTAAATTTAATATTAATTATATACAGTATATTATCGAAGGCAGTAAAAAGTTTATTTCGCATAGTGGAGGAAGGGTATCAAAAACATGTTATCTGTTTCGGGCAAAATAAAACTGACAATAATAAAGTCCGTTCAGTATCAGGTTCATACTATTCATGCATTATAGTTGTTAAGCTTGGAGTGCCTGATGCTATCTGCTCCTAACAAGAACGTTACATTCTCTATTATTTTATTTTCGGGGAACAAGTCGAACCCATCGATCGTTCCGGGCACGGATTTTTATTCCTTGCGAAGAGATCGGGCCACACTTTCCAAGTCCTAGCCCTAATGGTTAATCGTAACCACCAAAAGTAAAACTATGTAAAAAGAAGCATATTAAATCAACGCCATTTTGGAAACTAAGTCGGAATTTACTTATAAAAGTTTCATGATATCGCTGCGATTTCATTGGATACGCTTTTATATTTTAAAAATCTTTTTTTATCTTTTGGGCCAGGGCTAAGAAATAATAATAAATCTTGTCAAATTAGTTGGTGTAGGTTTAACGTGAAAATTAAAACTGAACTAAAAAAAATGGTGAAGGTGCTTTTGCATGGAACTCGGAGCTTTCGGCGTATATATTTCATTTGGGTGCGGTGTCTTGGTCTGTTTTTGAAACACTCAAGCTCTTTGTATAGGTAAGTAAATTTCAGCCTTTTCTTTTCCTAATTAAAAGCGAATTGTTCGATTTGGCCTTTTCCATCTTTTTCCGCTTGAATCGTAGTCGTAGATTTCGAACGAGAAACTGGTAAAAAAAATGTCCCTTTTGTTTTCAGAAATCCGATTTGTAATGTCTCCGAGGATGAGACCATGCCTGGTGTTCAACAATTACCTTTACATAAAAGATCACGTGGGAGTGGCCATGCCCGGACAACCGAAAACGATTTACTGGAGATGCAAGGACATTAACTGCAAAGCTCGATGCATTCAAACGGACTTTAAATTTAGGCTTAAAAGGAATACTTACCATCAGCATAAGCCCAACATCGACGGAAACTATTCGCCCATTCAGATAGATCGAGCTTGCGAAATAATTAAATTCCTCAAATAATTCGAAAAAAATGTTTTATTTTCTTGAGACTCCTAATATATTTTTAATCGTGATTCATATCTTTGCTTTATTTAAAAAAAAAAAAAAAACTCGTCGCTTATCTCCCGGTTTTTTGATATTTTAGCGAACCGATTTAAGATTAATTGTATCGAGGTGGGACGCGGACGAGGCTCACATTCACCTCGACTCGAAATTCGGAGAGAGTCGAGTGCGATTCGCGTGTGATCCTTAACAAATGAAAAAATTTGCTGGGACTTTAAACTTTCGTCGAGGTTTTTAACTTCGGCTAATGTGGCCCCGCACTATTTTCTACCGAACAAGTATTGCACTATAAATCCGAATAGACGATATCCCGGTTTTTCGTTAGCCTAGATATTTTAAAGGGGCGCGCCTACGATACATATTTAATTCGAATTTGCTGGAGCCGTACCGAGTTCCGCATTCCGAAGCTTAAATGCCGCTACAGAAAAAGTTAACTTGATGTTGCCGACTATTAATTGATATGCCAGAAATAAAAATTGGAAAACGGTTTTTAAGCAACGAATTACTTTTTATTAACTAAAATTATAAAAAATATTCAAATCTTTTTTTTCCTTGTTTCAGGACTGCGATATTTTCCGATATTAACTAAAAATCAAGGACTTTGTCCTATTTGCGGAAGAATTTTGCAGCATAAGAAAAATTTGCAAACACACATAGCGGATCAACATTCAGGAATATTCAGGTGCTGGCCTTGTCAGATATGTCACAAAGTTTGTAAAACCTGGAGTGCTTTAAGGGTTCACACCAATCGCCATCACACTAAATTGGATAATCCTGCTTTGGTCGATTTTTCTCCTTGACTTTAAAGTTTATGCCTTCGGCGAAATCGAAAAAGGCTTTGTTTAAGAAGTTTACATTAACTGTAAAGCTAGAGTGAAACCTCCGTTGTTGGACATCTTTAAGTCGGATCAATTTTTTTTTTGTAACGGAATCCCACCGCCCCCTCCGATCCCACGTCCGTATTTTCCAACGGTGATCATCTGAAAAATTTTCTTTTCAAGTGTTTTCAGATGTGGCATTGATGGCCACGAATTTGAAATCGCGGCAACTATAAAAGTATTAAATGAATACTGTTCGAGCTTATTTTCTTCGGCTAACCGTGCGTCTGTCTGCCCTCATCATTTTCTACTTTGATGAAATAAGCCACAATATACAGTATAGGCTCGACCGATTTCAAATTAAAATTACACTTCACACCAAAAGCAAAAACGATGAATGCTTGTTGGTTAGGTACCGTTTGAAAACTTAGATAGACTTGTTTTTGTAAATAATATTTTTATTCAAGTCAAACATTTACGTTTGAAACCGCTCAGAACGATTTAAAACTTTCTGGAATGATGACATCAAACATCCTATATTCTAAAAAACCTGAAAAATCAAACCGTAATAATGGCGGTTATCTCAAGCTCCAAGAGTCCGCGGTACCGTAATCTTGTTTTTATTAAAAGAATTAATGTTTTACTGTTTTCATTGAAAATCGGACACTACTTTATAGTTGGACGCATTTTTTTCAACCGCGATTGTTGCAGCTTATGGAGGTTTCACTGTATTTTGTTTCGAAAACTCCCACTACCTATTTCAGTACTTAATAATTTATTTATTTATTTATTTATTTATTTATTTATTTCAGTTTTCAATTTATTTTGTTTTTCCAATCAATTACATTTATATTATATTCTTCTGTTGCAATAATCAAAATTTTATACTTTTACTCCTGAGTGTAAGGAAATGAAGAAGGAACAAAATGGTATAAATTCTTGTTAACTCCTTGCCATTAAAGACAAAAACAGTTGGTTAAACCTTTTTTTTAAACGTATTGCTACCCCATTGTGCAAGATGTCGTCTAGAACTCGCGGTGGTCCTTTATTGGTTAAAAAGGACGGCTTCGAGATGTCTTTTTGACGTCTTATTTGGGACAAATCAGGCGTGTACGTCTTTAAGACGTCATCTTGCACACTGGGACGGGTACAGGATTTGTTTTATTTTGAGGCATTTACGAAAGCGCGATCTTGGAAAAAATATATTAACAGCATTGCTCTCAGTTTCTTATCAAATCTTATTTATTATTCAAATAGATTAAATTTTCTCGAAAGAAACTTTTAGTTTTTCTTTTCTTAATTCAATATGATATTCCTTTGCCTTCACATTTTCATGGTCCTTTCTAGAAAAAGAAATGCCGAAATACCTTAACTCCACATCTAATCGATTAATACACGACAAGATATTATAAAGAAATCGAATCGCCTTAGATTTCGACCGCAAAACTACTTGAAGCTAAAACAGCCATTACACAAAAGTTTAAAATTAAAAAATTGAATCCCGTTAAAAAATGGCATCGTTGAATGCGATTCGAAACCTGGCTGCCTAAATAATTTTTCGATCGCGAGAAAAACGAAAGCCGCGGTTGCTCGAATGATTTTCTTTATGTGTAGGTATGCATAGTTGAATTTCTGGAACGAGTCCGCTCGGATCGAGCGACCCGCCGTGTCCGTAGCAGTTCCTCTCCGCGTTTCAAGAAATCATTTCAAAGTTTTATTAAGCTCCTGAAGCGAAAATTATTTATCCGTTCCAAATTTGCAAAAGTAAGAAAGATCCGAATTTTTTCTAAAACAAAAATTTCTGTCTTAAATGGAAACGAATTTTCCAGATTAATCGACGAAAAGAAACTCGATCGTTAGAGATGTCGTGTCTAATAAAGCAAAAGTTCGTATAAACCGATAGATATCTGCAGGTTGAATAGGAATGGAAAAAAAATTTCATACCTTCCTATAATAAATTTCATCGTCGTCTCGTGTTCTTGTTCAAAAATTTGATTTTTTCATTTTTAACAAAGTTAACTAGTTTCTAGTTACCATCAAATCCAAGATTTTAAATATAATTAGGGAAACAAGAACCTTCATGAATGAGTTTTATTGTTGATAACGAGAAGGAATTTACAAAATTGGGAATATTCCGTTTACATAATTTTCTTCTTTTGTTGAGCGCCAAAAAAAAAAAACGATTGATTTGAGGAGGCGGTGGATCGTTTTGTTGGTAAAATTGGTCGATTCGAATAAAAACAAACATTAAAGATGGCGTCACCGGCACCGAAGTCACCGGAACAGACAGATAAGAACAAAAAATATGACAGACAGCTGCGGTAAGAATCTTTAAAACACAAAATTTACTAAAATGTTTATTGAAATATCGCATCTACCTTTGTCCGTTATTTTTTCATGCGTTATAATCTTTTTAGATTATGGGGAGATCACGGACAAGCAGCACTAGAGAATGCCAAGGTTTGCCTGATCAATGCCACCGGAGTAGGTACCGAGGTGCTTAAGTCTTTAGTCCTCCCAGGCATCGGTGCCTTCACCATAGTCGACGGGAAAAAAATCCAAGATGATGACATCGAGTCTAAGTAAGCTAAAAAAAAATATTTGGAAGCTGATGTTAAATAAAATGAGGCACCAGTCAAAAATACAAACTAGTTTGTTTTCTGATCTTATCAGTTACTGTTCCCAAAATTTTCTTAAAATAATCTCATAAAATCACAAAAGTTTATTATCTCTCTTAAACAGCCCAACATAGGTTCAAAAGAAATGAGAAGCATTTATCATTTTGCCAAAAGCAAATTGTCCATGTTGATACCTGCTTAAAAATTGCAATATGATATTATGAATTTGTTAAATCAAACTTGAACATAAGAATGCTGAAACTAGTCTGCTGTGGCAAACAAAGGAGAAGCTGTTATTAATATCTTAAAAACCTGCTGGCTTTGTTAAGCAACTAAAAAATGACAAAAAAAAAAAAGTAGTCTTTTTGTATATTTTTATTTTTATTTTAGCTTTTTTCTGTTTGCCGAAAGCTGTGGAAAATCACGTGCCGAAGTGGCTACTCAGTTGTTGTTGGAATTAAATCAGGACGTGCACGGGGATTACGTAGACGAAGACATAGAACAGGTTTTGGAAAACAATCCAGATTTTTTGAACAATTTCTCCGTGGTGGTCGCGACAGATCTCAAAGAAAAAACAGTCATTCAACTATCGGTTAAATTATGGGAGTCGGACGTCCCGTTTTTAAATTGTAAAAGCTACGGGTTTTTGGGCTACATTCGGTCTCAACTGAAAGAACACACCGTGATAGAATCTCATCCGGACAACCGACACCCAGACTTGAGATTGGACAAGCCGTTTCCCAGTTTGGTCCAGCACGTGGATTCTATCAAACTGGAAAATTTGGATTTGAAGGATCATGCTCACGTCCCTTATTTAGTCGTTCTTTACAAGTTTCTTCAAGTACACAATTTTTTTTTTGTTTGTTTTATCGTCGAGTGACGATTCCTCAATGCTATTCGTGTTTTTTTCAGACGTGGAAAAAGGAAACGGGCAAAGACTTGCCTCGAACGTATAAAGAAAAAGAATCTTTAAGAGAAATGATTCGATCGGGACTGTTAAAAAACGAAGAAGGAGTTCCTGAAAGCGAAGAAAATTTTGAAGAAGCCATTCGAGCCGTCAACTCTGCCCTCGTTCCTAGCATGGTCCCTTCTCGTGTCAAGCAAATACTGGAAGACGACGCTTGCGTTAATTTGACCTCGAAAGTACGATGACTCGGAAAGAGATGACAGCCGATCCGAGATTAAATATTTTTTAAAATTTCAGAGTAGGCCGTTCTGGATATTGGCGAAAGCCGTTCGAGATTTCGTCGAAAACGAAGGGGAAGGTTGTTTACCGTTGAGAGGCTCGTTGCCAGATATGACGGCCGAAACTTCGGGATATATTGCCCTTCAGCAGATGTAAACAAAAAAGGACCGTTTGCAGATTCAAGAAAGGGGTCACGGTTTTTAACGCTTCCTTCGTTTTTCAGTTACAGAAGTCGTGCGAGCAAAGACGCGGACGTCGTTTTCAGGAGAGTCAGACAACTCTTGCACGAACTGAATCAACCTCCGGACACGATATCCGAAGAGGAAACCAAATTATTTTGTAAACACGCTCACGATTTACATGTGAAAAGAGGATCTCGCATTTCCGACGAATACCAAGGAAGAAACGCAAATTTGCAAAATATAGGCGAGTATGACTTCTCCTCACGGTTTTCCTCCTTCTCGAAAGATTGTCTAACTTGCTAACGTTTCAGTATCGGAATTAGAACCTCCTGGAAGCATGTTGCTTTATTATATAATGCTCAGGGGCGTAGACAGGTTTTATATGGAATACAATCGTTACCCCGGAGTTTGTAACGACGACGTGGAACCGGACATAGTTCAATTAAAGTCTTCCATAGGAAAATTACTCGGCGAGTGGGGATCCGGTCCTTTGGCAAAAGATGATTACGTTCACGAAATTTGTCGCTACGGGGGTTGCGAATTACATTCCGTATCTGCTTTCATAGGTAAGCCGGTTTTACACTCTTCCGTCAGCCTTTTTCTCAAACGAACCTAATTTATTTTTAGGAGGTTGCGCCGCACAAGAAGTGATAAAACTTATTACCAGGCAATACGTGCCCGTTCACAACACTTTCATTTACGATGGAATAACGTCGAGTACTGCCACCTTCAGCTTTTAAAAGTTTCTTAACGATCGTTTTTAAAAAAATGGAATTGCAGTCGATTAAGTCTAGTTTTGTTTCGACTATTTTTTACATTCGGATTAAGTGCTAAAAAATTCAATAATTGAAGCATTTCATAACTTACCCATCAGAAAGTTAAAAGTTGAGCACCATGGCTGAGCTAGATTATTTTTTTTAAACCATCATTTATGGCAAACAACTAGCAAACTTCAAACTTTTTCATGTAAAATTTACCAATTTGTTTTTCGTTTAGCCGCCAAACCTAAACTAAACAAACAGTCATACGAAGTTCAAGGAGTGAGCAAGCTTTCAAATCTTTGCATGAAATTTGTACAGGCCTATTAATTACTTTTTTTATTAAACAAAATTTATTAAATTCATATTTATCATTTTTATATGCACGCATTTAATCACTCATGCAACCTTCTACGAAATAGCAGCTATGTGAAATTCGACTAAAATCTACCGGCTTTTACAAGATTTCCGTCAGTGAATTTTTTTTAAATGGCTGTTTGAATTATCTTCTTTGAAAAAAAAAAAAATAAATAAATAAATAAATAAAAATAAAGAAGAAGAGTTAACAGTTACAAACGAAAATTCTTGCCATCAATTCATTCAGACTTTTAACCGAGCTTTCAGTGACGTTGGAGCTGCATAAAACTTAGCTCTAACACGATTTAAAAAGAAAAAAGAAAAAAATATTCCCTGTCGTCAAGGTAACAGAAGTGAAAGAAATAATTTGTGAAAGAAAGTGAGAAGATAAAAATATGATGCTACTGCCGACAAATCGAATAAAATCTATATCGCAAAACATTGAGGGATATACCAATCAACGAAATATTTCATTTATAAGTATATTACATTACAGGATTAAATCATATCGAAATAAAATGCTTAGTATTCGCAAATTCTTGCACTGTGCATTTAAAATGGTATTGCAAAAATATTTTAAGAAAATTACGGATTTTTCTAATCGGCAAATCCAGAATCACCTCTTGCGTTTTTGTCGATTTGTCTTAGCAAATCCGTGCTAAGAAAAACGAAAGATGGTGATTAACGAAATAACCAGATATAAATAATATTTCAAAAGATTTCGGTACCGTCGGCCTCGATGATGCAATGCAAAAGGATTTTTGTTTTTAAAAAGAAAGCATCGGTGATTTCGACGAAATTCTTTATGGCAAAACAAAAAGAAAACATCTTGTTTGTGTTATGACTCAGAGTGCAAGAATTTGGGTATTTTTTACAACATGATAAACTTGAAAAACACTTTCCATTTTTTAATTCTTACTCGCTTAAAAAAAGGCTGCAAAAGTGCATTTAATTATAATTTTCAATTACTTCTACTAAAACAAAGATTATATCATCAGAAAACTTTCCTCTGGGCTTTCCGTTTCAAAACTGATTTATTTACAACATTTTATATTTTTTTTATGTATATATTTATTTATATTCATATTTATAGATTTTTCTTTTCTATTTCGTGTTTTGATACGAGGTCGGCCGTATTTTAATTTTTATATTTCCGTTTAGAGCTTTCTTTACTTTGCGAGGTTTTAAAACCTAATGATTTATTGGAGGAAATACAATGGACCTCTCGCGATACGAAGAGCTCCTCTAAAATATGTAAATCCCATTCTCAAAGCTTATTCGTTTTCGGCCGAATTAAAATCGATAATTTATATTTCATATTTTATTTCTAAACGAGCTGCAAATAGAGACTTTGAGAAAATAAATGGAACGGCCTGCTGGTTCAACCACAAAAACTCTCTCGGCATGATTTTATATTTGTTGCAAAAGCCCTTCTCATTTGCTTAAATCGAGTCATCATTTTTTTCTTGTGTAAATTAACTTGGCCAAGGCAAAATCAAAATACCGCAAAACAATTTGAAAAAAAATTCTAATGCTTATCTGGAGGTGGGAGAAGAAAGAAAAAAATTATAATAAAAAACTGCGTATTCATCATTTTCCTTTTTTTTCTCTTTTCTTTTAAAAAATGTACTTGTCGCGACCAAGAATTGAAAAAGTAAAAGTTCAACCTCGTTAAAATTTTAGAGGCATTCTTTCTACAAATCTGTAACGAAAAAAAATCACATTCGAAATATTTAAAAAATGAATGAACTTATTGATACGAAACCAAACGAAATGGCGTGAAAAGGTACATCTTAGCCGGGTGTTATTGTTTATGCTTAAAAACGTTTTTGAAATAGTGATTTCTAAAATCTCATTTAAAAGCCTCAAATATTTTTAAACCTCGGCGTGTTTCTTTTTTTTAACTTTTTTGTTTGGTTCCCTTTTCTTTTTTTAACGAAACGACGTAAAATTAATTATTATTCCATTCAACTTGTTCAACTTTCATCATTTTAATTAACAATTCACTCGTTATTTTATTTTTAAGAATTTTACGTTCAATAAGTAATTCAATTTCAACTCGAAAGGTTTAGTCCGGCTTTTAAAACAACAAAAAAAAAAAGATAACACAAAATTAACGTAAAAGAAATGTTCAATTTCGGTGGAAAGAATTGTCGTGAAAAAGAATATCCTTGAATACTCTTATTTTTTGTTTCCGACTAGTGTTCTCGAGTTCAAGCTGTAAAGTTTTTGGTCAAAATCGTAGGATTCGCTGCCGAGTTTAATAATTAAAATCAACTTTCCTAGGTAACGGTGAAATCGTTCTTTACTTTTAATTAAACAAAGCGAAAAGTACACTTTCATTTAAAAGAAACCCTCTTTTTGCTTACTGCTTCACCTAGATACGATCGTAATTAGTCTGGGCAGCCACCTAAATCCATTTGCAACAACTTTTAAAACGCTTTCTCAACATTCATTTTGTAAAAGTGCAAATGGAAGATTAAAAAAAATTCCGAGAGCTGAGGATTAAACTGAATTATTTTAGGTTCAGAATTGAATGAGCGCTAAGCAAGCTAAACATGCGACACTAGAGTCATTTGCAAACCAGAGTTAGTAAAGTTTAATCCTCCATCCAATTTTCATCAAAATCTTTATTTCCATTGGATCGTTTCAAAATTAAATTTTTGAGAAATCGTCTCTTTGTATTTAAGGTTATTATAGGCATTTTTTAATACTGGTCAAAACCAATCAACTCTGTTATGAAAAACCCGGGGATTAAATTTTAATCCCATGACTTCACCGATCAAATTCAGCCAGCTACGCTCGCTTTTCGTTCTGAACAGAGCTGGTAAGTTTAACTTTAGATCATTTTTGAAGGTACTGTACCACACTAATTAAGCAAAAAATATATATACATATATAATAATAAGAAAAAAATTTTGTCTCGAATTTTAAGTGGGCGGGTTAAAAAGTTAAGAAATGACATTCCAGTCTTTTTAAGCCTTCAACATAATATTCTTGACTTATTTAAGTTAATTAATCATAAAATGAAAAATGTAAGGAAATGTTTTTTAAAGTTCCAGTCAATTTAAACTACATTGAATTTTTCTTTACCATCAATTGAGAACTATTTTTTTTTTTTCAGTTAAAACACTGCCACTTTATCCGTCATTGACAGCAAAATATCCTGTCAGTTTTCTGTCGTCCGTCACACATTATACATATTTACAAGTAGGCAATTTTCCTCGTTTTTAATTAATGCGGCACTATAACAGGAAAAAAAAGGCCCGGAATGTTTTTACAAAAAAAAGTACATCACAGCCCCGGAGACTAAATACCATCATACCAAACCAAGCAGTTAACAAAAAAAAATTTATTCGGATTGAATTACAATAATTTTTTTACTTTCCTAGTTAATTAATTAATTAATTAAAAAAATTAATTTAAAAGAGCTGACACTGAAAATTTAAAGAATTAGAATAATAAAGAAATAGAATGATGATGAGGTCGGTAAATTAGAGAGTTCAGAGAAAGAATTTGCCGAGTATGATGCCGATCAAGCCGGTTAAAACTGCTATTACTATATACATCATGTTGAGGGATGGGTTGTTGTCTTGTAGTCCGTGGGCGACGGGGTTCAAATTTTGGGATTCGTTTTGCATGGCTCGCCTTAGCCTCATGATCTCCTCCTGTAAAACGATTAATTACTTTTGTAAAAGAACCAATAAAAGTTATTCCACCAAAAATGAAATTGTGGGCCAAGTATGGTTTAAAAAAATGCACGAATTTTGGAGCTCGTCATACAAAGTTTTAATTTGTATTTCAAAATATGTTTCATTGGTGCAAGACAACGGAAAAAATAGGTAAAATTAAATAGAAAACCTTTTTTCATTGTACAGGGTCCTTCATAGCCTTGGTAAAAAAAGAAAGATTAAATTAGCGAAATATAAAGCAACAGTTTTTAATCGTGCTCATTCTTTTTTCCCCCCTTTTATTTTTAATGAAGAATAATATAAAACAACTGCGGAGCCAATGGATTCGCTAAATTATATCGGAAAAAAATTTTGTTACCTTGAGCTCAACGTTTTCTTGCCGTAAATTGCTTTCTTCCATTCTTAAATTTTTTATATCTGAAGAAACTTTAGCCAGTTCTGGGGAAAATTCTGAAGCAGACTGAAACAAGAACCAAAAAATCGGTAAATCAAAGTTGCTCAAAAACGCGCTCGGTTTTTTCCGAACAATATTGTAGTGCAGTACAATATTACATCACAACATAACCCTTACAGTACACTCCGTTTCAGCAACGTTTCAGGAACGTCCCGAATCGTTACTAAAACGAAGTGTGCTATTAGGGTAGTTTGAGATCTCGAACAACTTACAAGTAAAAATTCATTTTATATTTTAAATTTTCTAAGCAACCCATTTGCTAAACCCTCCTTACAAAAAAAAAAAAAAAAAATAGACTTACGGGGCAGCGGTGAACGGTGTTAAAAACGAACTTTGCCAAATTTACGGGCCGTACGACATACAAGGTTTTTACCGAAAAAAGGCAATTCGAGCTGGATCAAAAGAATGTAAAAAATAAGCCCAAGAATGATTGTTCGTCAAAAATCACAATACGTATTTTTAATTCTTGCTCGACCTTAAGACCCAAACATTACAGCTAATGCGGCAAAGTCGATTACAAATGTGCATTGTGATTTCTTTCTATAATTTCAAGTGAGCTAGCTCATCTTTTTTGCATTCGTCTGAGCATAGTTAGTAACAGTCATACGTCTATTGTGGAGCTCTATTTAGCTGTTCCGAAATGTACACAAACATTGCTTATCTATATTACTTGTGGCAATGATAAAATAAAAATATAATTCTAAAATAAACCTTAAAGCTGAAATAATTTTTTTTAATTATGCAATAAGGTTTAAAAATAAAATACTCAGTGTCAACAACCTTACAACCTTGATATTATTATAAAGGAAAATAATAGAGAATATTTGGAAAGCCTTTCTTTTAACAAGTAAACATAAAATATGTAAAAGATTTGACATACTTTGGAGGAAATCTTTGCATCTGTTGCTCTTTTAATTTTATCCTCTGAAGGAAGAGTTTCATCCATGTGGATATCTCCTGAAGTTGCATTGTTCTCCAGAGGCATTTCAAAAACACATTTCAGTTTTGAATCCATTAGGCATTCCGGCTTCACTTCTTGCCACTGCAAAAAAAAAAAAATAAAAAATAAAAAAAATAAAACAGTATTATAAATGCTACCTTATAGATCTTTTAGCCTTGACTGCAGGAACAAAGGGGACTTACTATATTGTCGAAGTTAATATCTCCTTCTGGTGCGATCATTGTCAAGACCATGAATTTGTGTTTATTTTTTTCGTTTGGATCAAAATCGAACGGTTGTAGACTTACTGCAAGAAATAAAAATATTTACTTTCTTTCAAGTTCCAAAATAAATATTATTATTAAATTATTTTCCAGGATAATAAATACCTGCTACATCCACTATGGACTTGGGATCCAAGATTCCTGAATTTGGTCTGACACAATATTTCTTTGGAGCTGTAGTCTTTATTTTGAAGCATACTTTTTTATCAATTGGATTTGTAAGTTTCATGTATGATGTCACAGGGTTAGTAAATGGACCTGTTGTAAAGCAAATCATTTAATTTCAACAACGAGAAAAAGTTTAAAAATAATATGTTGTTTTAAAATTCTAATAAGGAATCATCAATTTGAATTAGAAGAATCTACAAATGTTTAATTTAATTTTACTGCTTATTAACAGAATTTCTGAAATTTACAATCAAAGTACAAATTTTAAGTGGTAAGCACTAAAAAATCTGATGACCCGTTCCGTTGACTGACAATATCTTGACCATCTGAGTTCATTCTTTTTTTTCTTGTGCGGCTATTTCAATTAATGGTGCATTAACAGAAATTACCTATTTATGTGAAACATTCTTGAAAACAGGTAAAAGTCAAATACAAAAACTCAAATCTGTTGAATGGTTGCAAAATCATAGATAAATAATTTGTTAAAGCAATAAAGCATGATCACAACTAATATTATCTTTCTGCTTAGATAATCAGTAGATTAGTCTTTGATCTCTTTGTTTCAAGAGTTTAATAAATTTCAGAAGATTAAAATCAATATAATTTGACAAATTTCAAGTTGAACGATATAGGATTAAATAAAATGAACTGAACGAAGTTGTCAGACTTTAAAATTGCCTAAAAGGTAACAAACAATGTCACGACTTCAGCCTTCAAATTTTGGAGTAAATTTTCAATGTCCTCAATGTGTAAAGGTTAGCCTTCACTCCATCAAACGAATGACTGGGACTGTATGTTTTTCTTTGACTCTCATAATTTCAAGGGGTAGATTTGCGCGCAAAATGAAAAATTATCTGCAAACATAACTGGGGTTTGCAGATAAAAAAAAGGAGCATTTATCTGCTCTTGGCACTTTAGTAGGCAGTGTGGATTTGAATAGTCATCATTTAATAAAAACCGAAAGGGTTTGGTGGTCTTATTCGCGAAACGTTTTGACCAACAATCGTCGAGTCGAATATATTTCGGCATGATTTCTGCCAAGAAATCAAGGCGATTGAAAGCTGACAGTCCGATCGGAAATTTTTAATAATTTCATGAAAAAAATTATAAAAAGGGACGTTACCGGTCGGGAAGCGACAAGATTTCTAATTACGTTTAGCTAAGGGCCTAGATGTTATTTTGACCACCGATAGACCAGGCCCTTCTCAAGCTAAAAGGCTTGGTCAATAGAAAACGGCTATTTAGAAAAAGACAAACCTAAAAATAGAACTCACCTCGAAATCGTAATTCACTGGAAGGTTCTATAATTAACACCTGCTCGGGTTTCGCCATTCTTCAATAACACTTACAAACTTTAAACAGACTAAATAAATTTTTTTCTCCCCAAAGAAAATATTAAAAATGGCAAATCCCAACCGAATATATCCTTAAATACGCATGCGTCATTGCAGACATGGCTGTGCGTGACGTAATTCCTCAAGTCAAATCACGACTTTGCAACGACTAAAAATAATTTTTTTTCTATCGAGTACCCTTATTCGATCAAAAAATCAAACCATTAATTCATCAAAAATCCGCTTCTGCAGAAAATCTTTTATACTTGGAGTGAGCAAGAATAATTAATTTAAAAAAACGATTTTTGTTGGACTCGTTTCCGGTTTTTGGAAGCTAATTAGGCTATAGTAGTAGAGGAAATGGTATTCCCTTTCCATTAATATATTTTCTCTAACTCTATATAGTTTTGTTGTTGTGTCATTACTGGATTTCGTTTTTTCGCTCGAAAAGTAAATAATGGTTAATACTTTTTGACAGTAATTAGTAACCAGGCGTACATGATTTTATTCATTTTTGGGTCGGCTTCGGAAATTAAACGATGTCGTAAGATTCACTTTGATGTTTTTTTTTTTAGTAAATAATAAATAGCGAGGAGGAGAAACCTTTCATCTCCGCTGCAATCCAGATTAGGTTAGGTTTAACGTCACTTTCTTGTAATTTTATTGCAGATACCGATATCGTAGGACGGTCACAGACGCGACCGAAATGATTTCTCATGCCAAACAGAAAGAGGAGGACGTGTTGCCCGTAACGCAAGTATTTTACTATCCGTCAGCAGAAGATATTATAGCTTCCAAGGAAACACTAAAGCTGATAGATTTGGATGAAAATCTTCTTAAAGTTTTGGAAAATGGTGAAAGGTGAAAAACTTTGTTTGGAGCCACTTTTGCTGTTAGGAAATGAGAACAAATTTTTTTCTTTGATTTTAGTTTGATTTTTAAAGGATGTGAAAATGAAACAGTGGTTTTGTGCACGGAAAAAGAGACTTTTGAAGTCAAGGAAGGAGAAATATCAAATTCTTTAATGCTATGCTCTGATCTTATTTTTGGTTCTCAACTTTTTAAACAGGGAAAAGGCGACCGTTTGTTGAGAGAACATAAGGTATAGCATAAGCATAACTTTTTCATTTAAAAATTTTAGTTTTAAATCTTTGCCAAGAAAAGTCTTTGATAATTGTTCAGTTCATATTTATTCAAGTAATTTTTTTTTCAAAATTTAATTTGGTCTGAATTAAAAATTTTGGATTTGTTCAAAAGATACAAAGAAGCAGGAAACAAAAAAGCAATTCTTGAGTCAATACAAAGCAAAGAACAAAACTTTTTTTTAGATATGTGGCATTCACAACAGCTATTTAGAACTGCGGCCGACTTTCCCTCGTCTTAACAAATTAAGAACTTTATTAGCAGAATCCAAATACAAAGGACCAGAACATGAGGTAATCCATATTTTAATTTATTTTCAAGAAATGATTGCTTTACATTCTGGATTTTATTGAATTACCATCTCATGCTTATAGTCTTTAAATCTTTTTTTGAAATGAAATTCAGTAATTCAGTAAAAATAAATGACTTTATCGTGACTTTTTTTCACTTATTTAAAGTCAGAATCGGTAGTGAAGGACTTTAATATCTTTAATTAAAATTATATGCTTGCATTAAAGGCTTTTCAAACCATTATTGTTCTCTGTGCAAAAAATAAGATTTTAAAGAAAAGACACTTTCTGAAAGGCAAAGTATTTTTGTCAAGGAATGATTTTTAGAATCCTACAACATCGGAATATCAATCACTTTGGGATACATGAAAAGAGAGAACCCTTGACTTAAAGTTTAAAGAACCAGTAAACCTTTTTGTTGCTTTAAATACCAGGCAAATGCATACCTGTATCTGTACAGATTGCACATTGAAGTTTCTTTTCGAATAATTAAAGATTTCGCTTTTGTTTTTTTCTACACGAGTTTGAGTTTATGTAAATTTAGCCAAACAAGTAAAAAAAGTGGAGTCACTTTTTATACTTGTTATGATAAGGTATGTTTTGTTGAAAACTAAATCTTAAGAGTCGATTTTAAGAAAGGGAAAAAAATTTGAAAAAAAACCGTTTTTAAAATTTTTATTTTTGATTCAAAACTGTGGATCCTGCGATGTTTAAACGTGGTCCATTTAATGAACAGAACTTTTGATGCTATACATCAATCCGAAGGGAAAAGACAGTCATTTTTGAGACACCTTTCGAATCGAAAACAAATCACATTACTTAGTCTTTTTTTAAAATGATTTCTTTAGTTTTTTGAAATTTTTTTAATCATTTTTTGTTTTTTTTATGTATCATATTTAAACAGGATGATCCCAACGATAAAGGATTCTATTTGAGTGAACTACTGGACCGAACTCAATGCAGCAAAAATGAGCTTTTGTCGGAGCTGAAGGAGCTGATGGCCTGTTGCGTTGCAGGTTGGCGATCAATCTTTTTTCTAATCAATTAATAATTTTGCCCTCGCTTGAATCGATTTTAATCTCTTCTAGATAGATGGAGGTTGTTAGATATAGAATACGAAACTCGAGTCTTATCCTACATAATAAACGTGGCCGAGGAACAAAAATGGAACTTTGTAAAATGCCTGGAATCCAAAAAGATATTGAAATCTTTGGTACCGGATTTCATAATCGATCACATAATAGCACATTTCACCACTCCAGACGATGATAGTAAGCAAAAATGAAGTTACATTAAAACAAATATCAATAAAACAAAACGGAGGTCAGCATTTTAATTTTTTTTTTTTTACCAGGAAAAGATTGCTTTTTTTGGAGAGGCGACAGAGTTTGCAAAAGCTTTAGCGAAATGTTGCTGAGGGCAGGAGAGGGGAAGTTCAGGCACAGCGAATTTATGATGGCCCTTAAGCAATGTTTGCCTTCGGGTTTGTGTATTTTTTTCACTTTGATTTAAATTTTTTAACACTAGCTAAGAAGTAAAATTTGACTATATTTTAAAAGAAATCCGTTTCCATAAAATTTGATTCGAGGCAAGAGCCTAATTTTTTTGTGTTCGATTTCGGTATTCAGCAGAAAAGGATAAAATAATTTGTTCCAGGAGTCGATCCAAATTTAAATCATCTCAGAGGATTAGCACTCATCGAAAAGGAAGGAATACAACAACCTGTAGTACACTTGTTCCCCGAATACGATTTACCCGAAAATATCTCGGAAAGATTCCGACTTTTATTTAAACGAAGGGACAAGTGGACCCTGGACGAAATTCGACCGTATATAGAGTAAGTTTATTCATCTCTGAACGTTCTCTTTTTTTTAAAAATGTAAACCTTGCTTTATCAATCGCAGGTTTCATTTCTCTAGCTGAAGGTATCGTTAAAATATTTCGTCGGGCTGAACGAGGGTATCGCCGTCTTAATTAAAAATTTTTTGCACCTAACGTATTCTGAAATAAAGTTGTTTTATTTTTAGGAAACTGGCGACGAAATCGATGAACGTTAACACGATGTTGACTAAATTTGCTCGAGCTTCCACCGTTAACGGGGTTCGGGTGTTCGGTGCCAGGCATGCCAATTAAACCGCTTAATCTTGGTAAGTGCTTCGTTGTTTTTAAAAATTTTTAACCGACCGAAATTTTTAACTTCTCACGCACGATTTGCGCTCGCACCAAACAACATTCAAATCAAATTTCGTCTCGCCATCGATGAGCGAAATTCGACAGCCCGCATGATTTTGACAGTAATAAGTAAAGATTTCGACGTTGAAAAGTTACGGAAAGGGCAAGGAAAAAAATGTTTGTTTGTGGAAAGAAGCAGAGCTAGCTCGCCGATTAGCGGGCACGTCCGGAAACCGTTGCTCGAGACGAAGTATTCCACGCGGACTTTCCGACGATAAACGTTCGGAAAAAATGACGTAAAGATGAGTTTCCTCTTCCTCCTCGCGGTAAAGTTCGCGCTCGACGTCCCACGGAATTCTCAAACGTGTATTTATTACGTAAAGACCCTGTATCAGTTTTATCAGACTATTTAATTAGCGAGTCGACTAAATTTAGAAAGAATCGCAGTCGAGAACCATGCGGAATCGTCACGTTTTGCTATTTTTCTTCTTGCTAACATTTTGTTGCATCGTTAACTCCCGACGTCTTCGAACGCGTAAGTCGTAAAAATTTTTCTGTTAACCTTCAAACCTTCCGGTAATCTTTTCGATTGCTTTCGCAATTCCTTATGATATAAAAATTTGAAACATTCCGAATTAGAGACATCGCTTCACGAAAATTTCCACAAAAGAAAAATTACTTTTTCCTCGAGTTATTTTCCTAAAATTTTTTAATTCGGAAAGAATCTTTTTCTTAATTTAATTTTTTTAGTTTTGACCCGTTGTAATGTTTTTTTTGTTTGTCATCAAAACCTCGATAAATGCAATTTCGCAAGAAAAGACTCTTTTTAGGTCAATCATTGAAATCTCGATGCATTAATTAATATCGTTAAACCGATAAAAGTGGTCGTTTCCTTGAAAAATTTACAAAAATAATCATGACGAGTCCGGCAAGTTTTTCAGTTGTAAAACTGAAAGAAAAAAAAAAATTAAGTTTTTATTGGGCGGGAACTCTTTGTTCGATGCGCTGTGATGCCGAGTAGCCTCCGTATCGAGAGAA
Source organism: Liposcelis brunnea (assembly GCA_023512825.1). Classification (NCBI taxonomy): domain Eukaryota; kingdom Metazoa; phylum Arthropoda; class Insecta; order Psocodea; family Liposcelididae; genus Liposcelis; species Liposcelis brunnea. Next base: position 24,733,368 of record CM042073.1, read on the forward strand.
GGCGCCGATTTCCACAAGAAAATGGAGTTCTAGGCGGGCTAATTTTTTCCCGTAAAGTTATCGCTGCACAAACGTGTGTCTTGCATTTTCAATGATTTTTTAATTTTTTATCGAACTGCTCTCCGGATTTTGCTGAAGAGTCATCGCTCTCCGTGAATAATTTGATGCGTACTTATAGACCGATTCGGGAAACCCTGCGCTTGCTCGGAATCGGAGACAACGGGGAGATCGGGACGGAACTAAAAAGCAACAGGTGGAAAGGATAAATAAAAATTTGTTTTTACAGGATACGCGGAAAGCGTTTCGGACGAACCGGGTGGAAGATCTAAACTTCTTCCCGAAAAGGAATGTTCAAGGGTCGGAGGGATTTGCCTCGAAAGAAAAAATTGCCCCCCGGAAAAAGCGTCTCAAGTCGGGAAATGTCCGAGACAAATCGAGTCCGGCGCCGTTTGCTGCCATTCTCGTAAGTAATTATTCCTTTACTCTCTGAAAATCGCATAATTGTTATTAATTTATCGTTAAACAAACGGTTTTAGTGGCTAAAGGAGAAACAGGGTGCCGAAATCTCGGAGGTTCTTGCATGGACCTCTGCAGAGAAACTCTTAAGATACATCAAGCTCGAGATTGTCCTGCTTCTCAATTTTGCTGCATTTTGATTTGAGTCTCTTGTTATTTTTGGGAAAATATACAAACTATTATAATAACATTTTGTTGTCGAATTTTCTTTTGGCCAATAATCAAAGTTTCAATTACCGTTCTTTGATCCCGATAACCTTTTTCCGAACGCTTTTCCATTCGTCACGTTTAGCCCGAATATAAATGAGGAGAAAGGAAAAAATATGTCGGACCGTTGACCCGAGAATCATGACAATGATATTATAATTTGTTTTGGTCAATTATAATGCGTCATTATTTATACTGAAATATTATCGATAATAAATTAGATCGAATATTTTATTATTTCCTCGTCGGCGTTCGGATCATCCTCTTCCTCGTATTATAAAATTAACATTTTTATATTCTTTTATTATGAAAATATCGGAAAAATCCCCTTTCTTTAGTGATGGAATCGGATACGGATCTTTTCGGGAGTGAGTTTATTTTACTTTTATTAAACTTTTTTTCTTTTAAATGATGAATTTTAGAAAACCGGTTTTTTTTTTCCTTTTAAGAAACACGGTCGAAAAAGCGAAAAAAAAGATTTCGGATTCCAAGTCGGGGATTAAAGGTCTGGTAAGTTATTTTATCTTGATATTGGAAAAGAGGAAAACCGAAATACGGAACGATACTTGGAACTTCGATTTTCAGTTTCGATATGCCAGGAAAGGGGACTTGTTGCTGATGGCGATCGGTTCGGTCTTTGCCGTGGTTCACGGAGCCAGCATGCCGGCCTTGGCCCTAATCTTCGGTCAAATGACCAACGCTTTTATTTTTCAGGTAAGTTGAACTTTTATTAAGTTTCTTTTTTTAAAAAAATCAAAATTAAACGTTTTCAGAGTTTTTTATCGGATTCGAGCGGATCTCGAAGAAACGAGAGCGACGCCGAAACGTTTTCGTTTCTAAACGAAACTTTCGGGTCTTCGGACTCGACTTTGTCGGCTTACATGACGAGATTTGCTCTATATTACTCTTTTATCGGAGCAGGAGTTTTCGTTGCAGCATTCGTACAGGTTCGTAACGTGCAAAGATTTAACAAAAAATCCTTTTTCGGCTTATTTTCGTTTGGTATGTTATAGTAAATAAATAGATTACAATTCAAGATTTTATTTTTATTTTTGCAGACGTTGTGCTGGGAAATGGCTTGCGAAAGGCAAATATTCCGCCTTAAGGGGAAATTTTTCTCTCAACTGTTGAGGCAAGATATAAGCTGGTTCGATTTGCAGAAAGGCGGCGATCTCACTACTAAATTATCAGAGTAAGACTTGGTTTGATATGTAGTAGGCGGTGCTTTTTTTTAAAAATCATTTAAATTGATGTCGATACTTGCAGCGACCTAGAAAGAGTGAGAGAAGGATCGGGTGCCAAGATGAGCATGGTTCTTCAATACGTTTCCACCTTTTTTTCGGGATTAGGCGTCGGACTCTACTCTAATTTTAAGTTGACCCTGATTGTTTTAGGAGTGTCGCCTGTTCTGATCGGGACTTCGGCTTACATGGCCAAAGTAATAATAGCGCCGCAATGCAATTATTATTATTATTACTCGAAAACTAGGGCAAATACAGTATAATCTTTTCGCGTTCGATTCAGGTGGCTTCATCTTCGGCCGCGAGGGAGCAGCTTAAATATTCCGTTGCGGGGAAAATTGCCGAAGAAGCTTTGACAGCCATCAGAACGGTAGTGGCCTACGGAGGCCAACACGGAGAACTGAAAAGGTATGCGAAAGAAAAGAGGTCCTCGGTCCGAGATTATATCTTATCGTTAATATTTTTCCTTATTCCTAGGTACGAGGCCGGATTGAAAGAAGGATTCGTCCTTGCCATGAAAAAATATCACGTGTTATCAGCCGGAATAGCGGGAGTTTTTTTTTCCGTTTACGCCGGCTACGGTTTGGCTTTTTGGTGCGGTTCGGAAATGATAAGGTTCGGCACGGCCAGTCCTGGCAGCGTTTTCACCGTGAGTAAAATCCGTTTTTTTTTTTTTTACGAGCACGCGAATCGTAACGAGGGTAAAAAGCTTTTATCAGGTTTTTTTCAGCGCGATGGCCGGGGCGTTCGCTCTCGGAAACGCTCTGCCGTTCGTTAACGCCGTCGGCGCAGCCGCCGGGGCAGCGGGGACGATAATCGACGTCATCGACAGGATTCCGCAAGTCGATCCCTATTCCGTTCGAGGATCGACGCCGAAAAAAATCGAAGGACGAATCAGGTAAATCCGTTTTACGCTTATGATCGCTGGCGGAACTAAATAAATCCACACCCGTCGTTTTTCGTCGGCAGGTTCGAAAATGTCAAGTTCAGCTATCCCGCTCGGCGGGACGTTCCCGTTTTGATAAATTTCTCTTTGGAAGTTAAACCGGGAACCACCGTCGCCCTGGTCGGACCGAGCGGAGCCGGAAAAAGCACGGTCGCTTCGCTTCTTTTGAGGCATTACGATCCTTCCGAGGGAAAGGTAAGAGATTCGCCGTTCATTTCCTACCTTATGCTCCTACTCCCCTTTTTTTCCGCAGGTGACGCTCGACGGAATCGACCTCAGAGACCTTAATTTAGATTGGTTCAGATCTCAAATCGGACTGGTCTCTCAGGAACCGGTTCTCTTCGGGGTGTCCGTAGAGGAAAACATACGTTACGGAAGAAGCGACGTCACGTCCGAAGAAATAATCTCAGCAGCTAAAATGGCAAACGCCCACGATTTCATATCTTGTTTGCCGAAAGTAAATTTGATTTTTCTTCCCCCCCCTCGGCCCGTGTACGAATTATTGAAACGTTTTCCATCTATTTAGGGCTACGAGACGTCCGTAGGAGAGCAGGGATGGCAGTTGTCGGGAGGTCAGAAACAAAGAATAGCGATCGCTCGAGCTTTGGTCAGAGATCCCAAGATCCTGGTTCTCGACGAGGCTACGTCGGCTTTGGACTCTCGCAGTGAAGGCGAAGTTCAAGAAGCTTTGAACGTAGCCGCCGCTTCTAGGACTACGCTCATCGTCGCTCATAGATTATCGACGGTCAAAAACGCCGACGTCATTTACGTTTTAAAGGTAACCTAGAGCTTTTCTTTTTTTTTAAAAACATGTTTATCGTTTCTTTATCAAAATAAACTTTTCGAAAATTGCAGAACGGAGAAATTTGCGAGAAGGGATCCCACGAGAAGCTCATGTCCGAGAAAGGGGTTTACAGCCGTTTAGTCGCCGATCAAAGCCGCGGTTCCAAGCTCGCAAAAGGTAATTCCGACGGAGAAAAAAAAGATTCCGTCGGTGAAAACGCTTTGGAATTCGGTTCTTGCGTAAAATTTGAGGCTGTAGCTCGAACCGATTTCGGAAAGGACGAAGAGGTGAAATAATCGTTTAAGGATCCGTTCGAGTCCCGCTTTTTTCGATGACGGTTTTCGCTCCGTTTTCGTTTCAGATTCCTAAAGTTTCCATGAGAAAGTTGTTGGCTTTAAACGGTCCCGAATGGCCTTGGCTCCTTCTGGGATTATTCGGATGCGTTCTCACGGGATCCGTCATGCCGATTTTCGCATATTTTTACGGTGAAATTTTTTCCGTAAGTCCGATTACGTTTCCTTGTCGAAGAAAATTTTTTTCTCCCACCGATATATTTTTCAGACTTTTCAACTTTCGGGCGAAGAGCTCCGCCGGGCGGCATCCTTTTGGGCTTGGATGTTCGTGGCGTTGGCAGTCGTTTCCGGATTCGCATATTGGCTTCAAACCTTGACCATGGTCACGGCGGCAGAAAAATTGGTTTTAAGGCTTCGTCTTCTCGCTTTCGGCAGCGTCGTCAACCAGCCCGTGAGTCGGTTCGATTCGGAGGAATATTCTTCAGGCGTGCTTGTCACGCGACTGGCTCGAGACGCGCCTCTAATCAAAGCCGTAAGTTACGTTCACGACCTCTCTAGTTTTTCAATTTTTCTACTTTGTTCGACTCTTTCGTTGTCGTCATTGTGAGAACAGAGACGGATCGCACTTTACTGTATAGCGCCAGATTTAAAACTGGAAATACTTTAAATACGGTTAAAATTTAAGACGTTGTAGGGGAATCATTGGAACTTACTTGCTTAGTTGCTCGATATCTACCGTTTGATTTGTAAATTTCGATTCAGGCCGCCGGACTTCGGGCGGGGCAATTGATTTCGGCTGGAGTGACGCTGGCAGCGGCCGTCACCCTCGCTTTTCTTAGCGGATGGAAACTCGCTCTGGTTTTGCTGGCAGCTTCGCCGGCCGTCGCCTTCGCATCTCACCGTCAAATGGCTCTCCTTCGAAAAAACCAGCGAAGAGACGCTCTTCTTGCCGACGCGGCCGGTCGAGTCGCTTCCGAAGCAGTCCGGAACATCCGAACCGTTCGGTCTCTGGGCTTGGAAAAATTACTGATTAGTCGGTATTTAAAGTTTCTCGCCGAGCCTTTCAGGTAAATAAACTTTTCCACACCGATCAGGACCAGAGATTCGACAAAACAACGACGCTTTTAATTTTTAGGGAAGCCAAAAAACAAGCTTCGATCTTCGCCTTGGTTTTCGCATTTTCTCAGTCGGTGATATTCCTCATGTATTCAGGTGCGTTCAGATTCGGAGCTTACCTAGTCGAAACCGGAGAAATGACCGCCTCCCAAGTGTATCGAGTTTTCTTCGCTCTCGCTTTTTGTGCCGCCTCAGTCGGCCAAGCTTCCGCTTATCTCCAGGACTATTCAAAGGCCAAAATGGCGGCCGAAATGTTGTTTCGCCTTGTTTATGCTAAAACCGAACCGGAGACCGAATCTTATTTCGGCATAAAACCGGTAAGAGCTTTAAACGTGTTTTCGTCGACGCGGACAAAAAAATGTCTGAAAACGGACGGTTTTTTTTTTTTTTTTACATAGCCCTTGGAAGGAAAAATCAGGTTCGAGGGCGTTCATTTTCGATATCCTTCTCGACCCGACGTTCCGGTATTAAAAGGAGCAGATTTGGAAGTGGAACCCGGAACGACTTTGGCCCTTGTAGGGCCTTCGGGCGCTGGGAAAACGACCTTTATTTCGTTGCTAGAAAGATTTTACGATCCGAATCGCGGACAAGTGGTAAAGCCTCTTTTTCTTTCTTTTCTTTTCTTTTGTCTTGCTTTTATTAACGAAAAACTTTTTCTATCGTCTCGTTCCAGTGCATCGACGACAAGGACATAAAAACGTTTGATGTAAAGTATCTGAGAAGCTGCATGGGTTTGGTAAGCCAAGAACCGATACTTTTCGATCGTACCATTTATGAAAACATCGCTTACGGCACCGAGAACGCAACCGTAGCAGAAGTGATCGAAGCTTCTAAAAAAGCAAACATTCATCAGTTCATCGCCGGTTTGCCTCGAGTGAGTAACGGATTTTCTTTCCTTGTTTTCGATGACCAATCCTTCAAAGGAATTTACTGTTGGACCTTTAGGAATGTTTCCCGACATATCGCTATGATTAAAATCAAACGTCACTATAATGATTCAAATAATAAAAAATTCTATCGTTAACAATAACTGACTTTAAAAAAGCCACGTGGATAGCCTAAAAACCTTTTACCGACCGTGGTAAGCTTTCTGTTACCGAAAATTTTTCCAAAGATCAATGCTAAGCCACAAACTTTACTTCCGAACGTTTCTTTACGTTCCGAACTTCATGTTTACTTTTTCGAGCTCTCACTACTTTTTTTTTAAATCCGTTGCGGATTTTCGAGCAGTACAAGTATATCAACAAGATAAACGTGCCGATTCCGTCACGAAACATTATGTTTTCCTTCAAGCAAAAACTATGGATACTAACTATGGATGGTGGTTTCGGGGGAAAAAAAAACACCCACCTTTAACCTCTCACCTGTCTCGATTTTTTTTAAAATTAAAATATCCGAAAAATAAGGATTTTGAACGGTCGCCAGGGCTACGATACGCCGGTGGGCGAGAGAGGCGGTCAGCTGTCCGGAGGACAAAAGCAAAGAATCGCCATAGCAAGGGCACTCGTCAGGAACCCGAAAATTCTTTTGTTGGACGAAGCTACTTCCGCTTTGGACGGAGAGAGCGAACGAGTAAGGCGATCCTCTTTTTGGATTTTCTTCAATTTTCTAAACTAATACGCTTAATCGAGAATTTTTCATTGTAGGTCGTGCGAGAAGCTCTGGAAAAAGCGCGAAAAGGAAGGACTTGCATTATCATAGCTCACAGGTTGTCAACCATAGAAATTGCGGATTCCGTAGCGGTTTTGAACGAGGGCGTCGTCGTTCAAAAAGGCACTCATTCCCGACTTTCCGAGGAGCCCGGGTTGTATCGCGAACTAATAGAAAGACAAAAAATGTGAAAGAAGAAAGAAAGGAAGAATTAATTAATCGTAGCGGAAACGTAAAGAACGAGTATCGGGCCGGTCGAAGCGAGACCGAGACCGCTACCACTTCCCACCCGATGAGGATCGGTTCTTTGTCTCGACGAAAGACGTCGACGATCTCTCAGTCTTTCTTCGGCTTCGGTCGCGCCTTGGCGCTCCTCCATCTCGAATCAGGTGAAATGCCTACCTCGGTTCCCTTATTTCTTTACGCAAAACGTTAAAAGGTATTACTCTTTTCTTTCTTTTTTTTTCGTTTATTATAACTTAAATAGAAATCTGATGTTTGATTCGTTTCTTTATTTTGTAAAAGTGTTTTTTTTTTTTTTCGAGTAAAAATTTTGCAGTTCCATTTAGAAACAAGTGCATAAAGGAAAATAAACGACGTGTGCTGGCTAATAGGATTTTTAAAATATGGAAAAAAAGCACGAATTCGTTGAAAGATGTGCAAAAGTCGTGGGCCTGAAGTCGTTTGGAACCGAAATTCGTATGGATATACCTGTTTTCGTTTGTTAGTCACTAATAATTCGAATTTTCAAGGTCTGTTTTCGGTCTCACTAATTACTAAGAAAAATTAATACGAAAATGAGCCGTGGGAATGCGGTCACGAATTATGCCATTACTTATAAGAAATTAAAATGTTAACTTGAAGAAAACCGTTTCTTTTAAAACTTGATTCTGTTTTAAAAAAGTTAAAAAATAAATCCGCCTGTCGGAAAGATAGAAACGCTTATCAGATTTGAAATCGAGGTCGTTCGTGCCGCTCTTATTTTTAAAGAGAAAAAACGGAACCAAGTAAGACAGGTTTAGCCTGTCCGCGTCCGAGTTTTCGAGGGGAAAAAAAAAGGTTTTGGGTTCGGAATTTTTTGCCAAAGCATCCCGCAAACGTTTGAAATTCGTGCCACGGAAATAGGTCGCAGATAATTTTAATCGGTTTCGTTACGTAAAAGTGTCGACCGTTAGGTCGTGGAACGTGACATACGAGGCTCACGTTTTGCGATCGAAGCGACCCTCCGCCTTACGCAACCCATTTTTTACTCCGAATTTAAAACAAATTCTGATTCTTTACTTGCAACTTTTTACTTTTAAGTAAAAAAATATTAAACGGTTTCGAATGCTCCAATCAATGCTGGCAAATATTTTTCACCTTTTTCGTCATTACAAGTTGCGATTCCCAAGTTTCACATTTTGTTACAAGAGAAGTAATTAAATCGTTTCCTAAAAGGAAGTAACGCTTCGGGTCCGCTGTTATCAACGAGAATTTTTTTTTTTTTTTTGTTCGCTTCATAATTATAGAAAGGTGCGGACTGGCCGATTCGCTACCTCCTGTTGCATCCTATACTTTCCACGTTTTCTTAAAGAAAGAAAACAAAAAAAAAAGCACGGCGGTAGAGAAATTTTCAAAAAATTCGAGCAAACGACTTTGCGCGAAACGAACTCGCTTAAAAATAGGAAAGGATTTCATTCTGAAAAGCCGTCATCCGAAACGAGAATTTTTTTTTCCCCCCGACACGAGACACGAGTCGAGGAAGCGAAAAGCATCCAGGTAAAAGTAAGCAAGTGTTTGGAATTTTTTCAGAGCGAAGATGAAAAAGCGATGGTTATTAGGGGTAGCAATAATTTTAACGTGTCGAACGGAGAAGGCGGAAGGGCACGGCCGACTGATAGAGCCCCCTTCGAGGGCTTCCATGTGGAGATACGGCTTCGACACTCCTCCCGATTACAACGATCACGAGTCTTATTGCGGAGGATTTTCTAGACAATGGCAAAGAAACGGTGGGAAATGCGGGATTTGTGGAGACGCTTGGGACCTTCCCAAGGTATTTTATGTTTTTTTCCCCCCCCAGAACATCCTTCTTTTATTGAAAGCGAATCCGTAATAAAAACGATCGACTCTCGCGGAGAGAGGATTACTGTTACCCTATAAAATAAATTCATAATTTTAACAATCACTTTTGTTACCTTCGGAGAAAGCATGAAAACATTAAGTATTGCATCTTGATTAATTCATTTTGCAACTAAAATCTCGGCGATCGCCGTAAACTTGCGCAACCGAAATAATACAAAGAATTTTTTTAAGGATTTATAAATAACTTGGTTTTTGTGGTCGGGCAGAATAATTTTAATTATTTTTACCGACTTGGAAGAAAACCTTTTGGAGAAAACCCTTAAAAATCTTTTGTTTTAGTTAGAATTTGCAAGTTAAATAAACGGGTAGTTTGTAATAAAAGAGTTGGTATAATTGCTTCACGGATAACGAGCATCAAGAGCGGCCTCGCCGACCGTTCCGAGATGAGGAGGTTACTTTCGGATCGTTCGACCGGCAAAACGAAGATATCATTTCACTGGCTCCGTTTTCACGTCTCCATCCAACGACGACGCATTATTTTTCCTCGGAGGAAGAACGGAGACGAAAATCCGAACCGACCACTTTTGCCTCCTTAGAAGCAAGTGAAAGTAAAAATACCCTCGAGGCTGCCAGTGTTCTTCCATTTAGTTTCTATTATTTTTTATTTTTTTTAAAACACGACCGCAAGGTCATCGCCGGCCGGATCGGAACCGCCGAGTCCTAGTTCGAGGAAAAAAAATCTAGCGAGTTTGAAAACGATCGGAATCCATTCTTGTGATTTTTCTTAACGAAACAGCTTTCGTTTTTTAAAGACAATCCGTGCCGAAGAATTATTTTCACGCCGCGGAATGGTCTTTCCGTTTTCTTCGACAGAATCGGCAGAAAATGATCCTTTTAGTGCCGTTTTTTTTTTTTTTTTTTTTTTTTTTTTTGGTCTAATAAAATTTTTTTATCTTGCTTTATTTTCTCGACGTTGGAATCGATAAATTTTTCCGATGACTTTTCCAGCCTCGACCTCACGAAGCCGGCGGGAAATACGGAAAAGGAATCATAGTGAGAAAGTACAAAAAGGGATCCGCGATTAACGTTCGAGTGGAGCTCACGGCAAATCACAAAGGTTATTTCGAATTCAGACTGTGCCCGAACAACGCTCCTCACAAAGTGGCCACTCAAGATTGTCTCGATCTTTACTTGTTGAAATTGGCCAAAAATAACAGAGGAGGGACTTACGGTGAGGAACCGGCGATGGCTCACGATCTCAGATTCTACCCCGGCCCGGGAAGCAAAGTCTTCGAAACAAAATATCGCCTCCCGGAAAATTTGACTTGCAGCCAATGCATCCTTCAGTGGAGATACATCGCAGGTAAGATTTTCGGTTTGGCTATAGTTTCCTTTGATTTCGGAGATTAAAACGGGTTCCGGTTTCAGGTAACAATTGGGGAACTTGTCCAAACGGAACCGGCCAAGTCGGATGCGGTCCCCAAGAGGAGTTCAGAGCTTGCGCCGACGTCGCCGTCGTCGACGGTACGGGAGCTGCCGACGAAACGCCTTTCGACGACGACACCGAAACCGAGGACGAATCCGACAAACCACAAGAAGGAATCCCGAAAAGCGAAATCGAATCGGAAGGATGGTATCTCGTCCTTCTCCTCGTTTTGGCGACCCTCTTCTTCGTGCTCGCCACTTTTTTCCTTCTTTATTTTTACTTTTACCAAAAAGAGAACGTCAAAGACTGGTGGGAAAAGAACCGGCTTTCGATCCTCGGTCTCGAGTCTCGGCAAGACGGCCTCGGCTTTTGGAAAACTTTAAAACGCGATAAAAAGTTAAAGTTTTGGAAATGGAGCGAGCGGGATCAAGGGAAAGAAAAAAATTATCCTGTGCCGCAGCCTATTCCTCCTCCGAGAACCAAAAGGAGCAACAGAGTTTAAATGGAATACAGAGACAGAAAGCGAAAACGAAACGGGTTTTCTCGAGCTTGAATCCTTCTCGCACCGTTGAAAATCCGTCGACTTGATAATTGTTTGATAAAATGAAAATCGAAGGGATTTATTTGCCAAACACTAGTTATTTATTGATTGAACGGCCAAACTAATTCTCAGGAATTTATCGTAAATTTTTTTTAAGAGTTCGGCGTTTGAATCGTTTCCAGCGTCGACGAAATAAAAGTTCCTTTTTATTATGTGCTAAATCCGATTTGTCGAAAAGGATTTGTATCGTTTACGGACTAGAAAAAAAGGATAAAAGGATTTTATATTACAAAATTTTTCATGAACATGATACTTTTTAGATATACAACTTTTTTTCTCCCCTCTTGTTCCTCTTCCTTTTCCCAAGGCACTAAAAATCTGAAAAAGGTTTTCCGAAACAAAGCGAAAGAAAAGATGGGAAATTCACAGTTTTTAAAGAGCTCAAAACGATACGAAATTCTAATCAGGCGTAAGCCAGAGGGTAAAGTTTGAAAAAGCATCGAAAGCATCGAAAGCTTTATTGAACGTTTTCGAAAAACGATCTACTCTGGCCACCGTAATAGTTTCGTGGCTCTTTGTTTCAAAGGAAATTAATCTTAAAAACGACTGAAAACCGTTCGGCCGAGAAACCCGAAACTCGAATAGCAATTAGCAACAGACTAGCTCGATTCAGAGAGCATTATTTATAATGTTAACCTCTGACTAATGGAAATAAAAATTTAATTACATTTTTCGTCGTCAAATACGTTCCCGACCGATTCAAGTCACGATTCCAGAATCTAATTCGGAATATTTTAGAGGTAAAATTTTTTAATCTACGGGTCGCTAACAAGAAACGACGTGACAAGATCTCGCGGCTTTGGCGTTAATTTTTTTCAAGATCGAAGTCAAAGAAGTTCCGGGACCGCATTCGTAGGTCGAAGGAAAGCTTTCTCCCGGTTTCCTGTCGTAAACGGTTTGAAGCAACTGTTGCCACTTGACCGGGCTGTAAATTTGTTTCGGAAGCTTTTTTATCATGTCGGACGGTCCCGAATACCTTTGACCGTCGAGATTGGAGAGGACCGGAACTAAGGGAGGCCGAATTTCCGCTTTTTTTAAAGCCGTCCTCAACGGTTCTGCGGCATCTTTCATCAACAACGTGTGAAAAGCTCCCGACACGGGCAGTCTGGATAATTTCCTTAGCTTGTATTTCCCCGCGTTCGACGCGACGTAATCGAGAGCTTTCGAGTGTCCGGCCAACACTTTGCAACCGGCGAACAAATAACAAGCTACGGAACATACCGGACTTTCTATGCCTTCCTTTTTACAAAATTCCTTGGCGTCCGATAGTGCTTTCTCTAACTCGGAATCGGCCCCGAACAAGACCGTCATCATGCCCCCGGATACCGATTCGGAACAGGCTTGCATCGCTTCGGCCCGAATTTTCACCAGGCTAACTCCTGAAAAAACAAAATTGACCTTGCATGTTAAAACGAGGATTCGGCGAGAGTCAAAATCAAATTTTGAAACGAGAACCGACCAGATAATAAGTTGATAGTCTGCTCTAAAAAATTAATTATTTGTACCCTGTAGTATTCATCGTTTTTTCTTAAAGTAGTTAAAAAAGAAAATTTATTGGCCATCACCTATGCTGTATCAATGATGATGACGTACTACTGTTAGTTAACCACCTTATTTTTGAGGCATTCCCTGACAACTTGCAAAGTCTTACTAAAACCTACATGATGCACAAACGTTAAAATTTTTTTTCACTTTTGCATTGGCTTTTCTGTCCAGTTAGGGTTTCTTCTTGTAAATCATTAGGAAAATTGGCTTGTTCTGGGACGATGGACCATCCAAAATTAAATTTAAAGTTTGGGTTCTATGTATAATTACAGCTTGCTGTCTGCATCTTTTTCTAATAAAACGGCTGGCAATGCCTGAGGGACGGAAAATGGACTCAAAATGCAAGTCAAGATTCAAACTAATTAATTTAAGAACTCTTCCAAGTCGAGTTAAAAGGAAAACTTGCCTTTTTCAAAACTGAGACATCCAGCAAAAACCAAAGCAGATATTTCTCCTAGGCTGTAGCCGCAAGCGGCCACGCAACGGTTTATCGCTTCGGGATTGTCCTCTTTCAGTTTCTCAAGAGCTGCCAAAGAACAAACCATTACAGCAGGCTGAGAATACTCGGTCCTGTTCAGCTTGGCAGAAGGTCCCTTCAGACAAAGTTTTAAAAGATTGTATCCTAAGACTTCTCCGGCGGAGGCGAACATGTCTTGAACTATCGGGTATCGAATCAAATCTGAACCCATCCCGACGTGCTGAGTACCTTGCCCGGGAAACATGATCACACTCAAGCTTTCCACGTCCACGTTTAGGAATTTTTCGTCCGTTTCGTTTTGAAAAAACGTCCCTTTCGGATAAGGAGACGTAGCCCATGACGAATTTTCGTTCAAACGTTTTAAAGGCGAGCTGTTTTCCAACAATTCGCTTATTTTATTTTCGTCCCGAAAATCTTTGGGTAGTACACTTTTCTTTGAACAAAATTTTGCTTTCACAGTAACATTGAAATTATCACAATAACAACACTCGTATTTTAATTTCAAACTAGGCAAACGATACATTACATTTCGACAGGATTTTAAGTTCATTTTACTTAGGCTAACAACTGCCAAGATCAGATTTTTACCCGAGTCCCGAGTATTATGTTCATATATTCACTACTAAGAAGAAACCACGCTTGTTCGCCTTTGCCTTTGCTTATGTTTATTTTTTATATTATTTAAATGAAATGAAATGCCACCAATTAAATTTTACCATAGAGCACAAACTCATGAGGATGAGCCTTCTCGAGCTCGAGGGATTGATTGCCATTGGTTGAAAATCGTGTTTCTTCTGCAGTCCACTGCAGTCAACGATGAGTCAACAAAGTCAACATGATGTCTGTTGGCGGCTTTGTTTTCCCGCCTTTTTCGTAAATTTTTAGGGGTGGCCATAAGCCAAAAGTCTAAAGAGCCAATAATAATAATAATAAATAAGTGCGAATAATTCAGACAAGATCTATAGTTTTAGAAGACGAAGAAATTTTGGCAATCGCGCGTTAGATTTGATTTTAAAAAAATAATAAAGAGCAGATGTAAAATAAAAAAAAATGAACATGGTAGATAAATAAAAATAAAAATGGAAATGAAATTATTAAATGCGAGTAATGCGAGGTGACGGATGTGAAAAGAAAGAAGAGCGCTTGCGTCGCTTCGATTTTATCCGCCATACTTGTTTGCTACAAACAACGCCCTCACTCGGGCATTTAGCGTATAGTGAATTTTAAAATATTAAATCGGACTAAAATTTCATGTCGTAAAATTTGTCCAAGTAAGTATGCCGTCAAGGGATTAGCTACAAAAAATATTATCCGTATTTTGGAGAGAAGCGATCGAGAATCCTGTTGTTAATGCGATTTCGGTGTGCAGTCAAGTACGTAAATTTTCTCGTCTACTTTGGTGTCCATCTTTGTTCATAACTACAGCGCCTACAGTGCCAATTTTCAGAAATTTGTCTTTAATGCCCCTTACGGCCGACAGAAGGCGTAAAATTATTACCGAACGTTGTTATTATTAATGTCGATGTTATATTTTGCCCGGTTTTTCTTTAGCATTCAATGAAATTTAACGAAAGATAAAATCCGTTTGGTTGGGTATGGCTTTTTTCGTATGTGACCGGGTGACCTTGTGCGTGCTGGATAAGCTCTGCGCTTGCCTTTTCAAAAGGAGAAAAAATAAATTAAAATTATGCAAGTTTCTGTTTACCCTATAAATTAGCGATTCTTGACGTCGAAAGACCGAATTATGATTATTTTTTAACCGATCGGGCTTGGATACGGGTTCAACCGTGACCGGGACTCTGTTATTAATGTTAATCTAAAGCTTATATGTAAGTCGTATTATTTTTAACACGCCGAAACGTGACGGAAGTTTTAACCGACTAGGTGTAAGCTTGGTTCTTCCATTATTTATGTGTCGAATGTTTAGCAATGTCAATTCATCAATTTAAAAAAAAATCTTATTTTTTCAGATCAATTTTAAGAGGTAAATGTCTGCAAACATGGCAACAACATCTGATGGTCAAGCTTTGCACATAGATCCTTTGCAGACAATAACATTTGTCAAAGTGGAACCGTCAGCTTCTTCTTCTGGAGAAAACGTGACAGACATTCAAAATTATTTAGAAACTTTTAATAAGGAGATTGAAGGGCAGGATCCCAGTCAAGTTGCAGAAGGTCAGGAAGGATTGCATGCTTACTATGTGGACGAGTCCGGGCAGTTTTATTATCAGCAACCAGTAGTTGCAGTTATGTCTTCAGGTAAATTTCTTACACCATAACCAAATAAAATTAGTAAACTGTTAAGCATGCCAAAAAAAAAAAAAAAATTGAACAATTTTTTCATAAAAAGGTTTTTGTTAAAACCAAGTTTATAACTAGCCTTTACAGGATTATTTTTATGAATTGAACCCTTGATAAGAGTGCCTTGATAAACAGTTTTGGCCCTAAAAAATTTTTATGTTGGCTTTGGTTATGAATAAAACTAAATCATTGGATTTCAACTGACCTGTGACCTGTGACCACTGCAAGTTTATGTAAAACCAATAAATACTTTTGCCTAGTATTCTTTTTATTGAAAACAATAAAATGTTTTACTATTTTACCACTTTTACATTTGAAAATAAACAGCAGTTAAAAATACGGTATACTTTTTGCAGCTTGATTACAAGTTAATTTTGTCATGTTTAATGCTCAAAGTTAAAGGTTTGCAAAGGGGCATCAGGATCAAAACATAAGGAAGATTATAGGCGTCGTATGTATTTCAGTTAAGCTGCACCATCAATTCTTCAATATCATCCAATAATCATGTTTAAAAAAATTCTCAGACATGTACAATCTGTGGCTGAAATTTATTTAAAACCTGTAAAGCCAAGATTTGTTTAATTCACTCAAGTAAAATTTTTTGTTATTTTTATTTAGATGGAGAAAGTACCGTTCAGAAAGATGGACAAAATTTCGTTGCCGTGCAACCGCCGGCTAATTTAGTGCAAAGCAGTGCACAGCATACTGAAAACGTAAGTTAAGAAATACTATTGCCAGTATATTACTTTGTTTTTTAGAGATAACCTTACGCATTAACTGAAATCCATTTGTAACATTGACTTTTGTTTTGTTAGGAGGGCACGGTGGACTTGAGTGGGGAAAGCGGAAATCCGATGCTCATAAATGCTGCCGAAGGTCCCATCGGAACCGTAACTCTGATGCAACCGGATTCTTCGATGGGAAATTTTAATTACGTTCTTATTGTACAGCAGCCCGAAGCAGGCGACAAACAAGATATCATCGACGAACAAAACAAAGCTTTACTAGACGAAGAGCAAAGTAGAAATTTGGAAGTTTACGAATTCGACGATAACGAGGAAGGGAACGAAATAGAAACGATGGTAAAAAATTTCTCAGTCTCAAGAATCGTGACATCAAATTTTTGTTTTAGTTTTCGCATATACTAGTTACGTACTAGTTAAAATTTGGCCTCGAATTGATCAAGACCGATCGCTTTTAAAAAGTGTTATCGACCCTAAAATCCGAGTGTGCAGGTCGGTCTTTTTTTTTTCTTTAAAAATAATAATTTTTGCTCGGGCTACGCCGAGTTTATAATCCTGTTCGAAACACGATTACCGCGAGTTATCTAATTTTAGGAAACCATCGTTATTCTTCGGTACATTTTTTTTTTAAACGACTGGATTCGTCTTTTCAGGAATCCGAAAACGAAGATGACAAATCAAAAATCGTTAAAATAATTCCTAAAAAATCGCAGACCGTGACGACGGCCCACATGTGTAATTATTGTAACTATACAAGCCCCAAGAGATATTTACTATCGAGGCATATGAAAAGTCATTCGGAAGAGCGACCTCATAAGTGCAGCGTTTGCGAAAGAGGTTTCAAAACTTTAGCATCGCTCCAAAACCACGTCAACACTCACACGGGTACGAAACCCCACCAATGCAAGTTTTGCGAAAGCGCCTTCACCACTTCGGGTAAGTTATTATTTATTTTTCGTAAACGAAAAACATTTCGATATTTTCTCTGACAGATAAGCAGCAGCAGGTTGCTTGCTTGCACTTCCTTTTATAAAATCAGGCGAAAAGTCTCCGGACCTTTTCCGAATCCTTTAGAAACTTTCGGCGAACCCGAGAAGTTAAACTTGGGGGGGAAAAAAATGAATCATTTTTTTTTTTAAACTTTACCAAACGGCCGAAGATTAACGAAAACGTTTTATAAAATTTATTTCGTCAAGTCCCCCTTAACCATATCAAAAGGTGCCTGAAATTTGGGGACGTTAAAACAAAGACTACAATCGAGCCCGATTATTTTTAAATTATTATTCGGTTAATCAATTAATAAAAGTTTTCACGAATTTGGCAGAAACGAAACACGATCATTTTTTTTATCAAATTTACCGTAGATTCAAATTATAATCTATCGCTTTGGACCGCCGTAAATTATTTTATAACTTGCATTTTGATTTAAACTCGGAACTCGAGCTACCGTAAAGATTTTTAGGTTGATCAGTTTGACCGGATTCACTCGAGTGCACGGCAGAAAAGTAGGCTAAACGCAAACTAATAATAAGCCACCGAAGGCAATATTTTTATCGTCCGGTCTCGACCTATAATAATTACTATTCTTTTTTACGATTATCAAAGGAAGGATAAAAAGAAATTTAAAAGCACTCGACAAACTCGGATATGGAACCAATATTAGACGGAGGAAAAAGCTGAAGAAAAAAAAAGTGAGGATCAAATTCAAATCTCCGAATAAGGCGCTTTGTAATAATCATCGACCCAAGTTTAATCGTTTAGTTTTCGCCTTTGTTATTCCCAGGAGATGAAATGTCCGAAAACATCCAGTTTTAATAAAGCTTGCTCTTTTCTTTTTATTTATTTATTTTTTTAAAATGGTTATTTAAAATTGGATGTGACGCTTGTTTGTTGGCATGTGTGTTGTTTGTACCGATTTTGTTTCGTTCCGATTAGTGTGCTGCAAACGTATTGAAATTTACATTTCGATCGGCTTATTTTTATGAGTTGTAGACATTTTTTCTTCGACGTAGCCGTAGATTTTTGTTTCGGCCTTTTGTGTTGTGTCCGCACATATTTTTCAATTCCTCACTTGAAAATCCCCGTTTCCTATCCTCAACGGAAAAAAAACCTTTTTCTTTCTTTACTCTGATAGTTACATAGGTATTCATTTTAAAATGGCGGAGTTCGATACTTGTATTCCTTGTAATATTTTTGGAAAATCCTCCCTTTGTTGGCATTCTTACTGGAATATCCTTGTTTCACATACTTCCGAATCTATTAAAGGAAAACTCTTGATAAAGTAAAAACGGCTAAAGATATCTCAGCTCGGAAGGTAATACTTGTACCAAATTAGATTAATAATAGTAATTGGCTAATCATCCGCCATTAAGATCTAGCATGAGTATTTTTTTAAAAAAATGTTACCGTATCATCGCCCAGAATAATTTGTTTCTTTATCTAGTCTAGTTTTGCAAAACTAGATCGGTTGTACAAATAAGCGTAAGGTTTTGGCACGTTGCATGCTTTTCTTTATTTATTATTGGATCCGATTCTTAAAACCGTGTTTGACCCGAAGGGAAAAGATGTTTACGAGGAAATTTTTTATAGAAAAAATAAGAGTATTTTTTTTTTTTTTTTTTTTTTTTTTTTTTTTAAGGTGGGGCTCCTTAAACGAGATCGGTTATTATGGAGCCGGTTAAAAATTTGATGATTTTATTCTTCATCGTCGGCTAAGATTGCTTTTGAAATCGGGGGGGGGGGGGGGGGGAACCCGAGTCCAAAGCTTTTCGTGCATCTAAAATTATTTTGTTTTATCTCCACCGTCCTAAGCTAAACATACGGATCGGAAGCGGGGACGGAACGAAATAATTTTGGATTTTCTTATTCCGAGTTTAGTTTAGGTTTTACGGCGTTTTAATTCATAAAAAATGATTCATGTTTTTTCGTCGCAAGTTCAGAAATAAGATACGCGGATCCATTCCAATGATTTTTCAGCCGAAAATTCTTTTTTTTTTTTTGAGACAAAAAATTTTTTTAACCGAAAAAATAGCTAGAAAACTATAGTTAGTTAATCGTGTTACCGGAACGAGTTAAGAAAATATTCTGACTTTGGCCTCTGTTGCTAAGATCGGTATAGTGATATAAATTTGAGTTCCTTGTCCACTTAGGTGAACTAGTTAGACACGTACGGTACAGGCACACACATGAAAAACCTCATCGCTGTCCCGAGTGCGACTACGCGAGTGTGGAATTAAGCAAACTGAAGCGTCACATTCGATGCCACACGGGCGAACGACCTTATCAGGTGAGTCCTATGAATCCTTTATTTTTACAGGCGAATTGGTTCGTCACGTTCGATATAAGCACACTCACGAAAAACCTCACAAATGCACCATGTGCGAATACGCTAGCGTCGAGTTAAGCAAGCTCCGAAATCACATGAGATGTCACACCGGGGAACGTCCTTATCAAGTAGGTATCGAGCTCGTCCCCGGCCGCTCCCCCCCCCCCCTCCACTCCCCCCTTTAAACTCGACGCTCGTTAACGTTTAAAATTTGACGACAGGGCCATTTTAATCCTTTGTCCTGTGTTTCAGTGCCCGCATTGCACCTATGCTAGTCCCGATACTTTTAAATTGAAAAGGCATCTCCGAACTCATACCGGTGAAAAACCTTACGAATGCGAAACTTGCCATTCGAGGTTTACTCAGTCTAACAGTTTGAAAGCTCATCGACAAGTTCATTCGGAGGCGGATAAACCGGTATTCAAATGCGAACTCTGCCCGACCACCTGCGGCCGTAAGACTGATTTGAGGATTCACGTTCAAAAACTTCATATATCGGATAAACTGCTCAAGTGCAAACGATGCGGGAAAACCCTGCCCGACCGATACACCTACAAGGTAACTAAAAAAAATTTTCATTTTTTTCCTCCTTTTTCGGTTTTGATTTTAAATTTGGCTTCCTTTTCCTTTTTAAGGTTCATAACAAAACTCACGAAGGTGAAAAATGTTATCGCTGCGATTTGTGTCCGTATGCGTCCGTCTCTGCCAGACATCTCGAGTCTCACATGCTCATACATACCGACCAAAAACCGTTCCAGTGCTATCAATGCGATCAAGCGTTTAGACAAAAACAGCTCCTTAAAAGGCATCAAAACTTGTATCACACCCCGGATTACATCCCTCCGACTCCCAAAGAAAAAACTCACGAATGTCCAGGTAACGGTTATAAAAATTTGAAAATTTCGACCGGATCCAAATTAAATACTCAAAAGTGGACTCGTCCCTTTTCAGAATGCGGGAGAGCTTTCAGGCACAAAGGGAACCTCATCAGGCATTTGGCGGTCCACGACCCGGAATCTTCGACTCACGAAAAAGCTTTGGCACTCAAGCTGGGAAGACAAAAAAAAATTCAATACATCGACGGTCAGCAAGTGGAAGTTTTGACCGGAGACGACGAGGAAGACGACGAAGGCATGACCGAAGGAGACGTGATGCTACACGGTGGTCAGCAGTTCGTAGTTTGGGAGGTGAGCCCTCGATAACGGCCTAAATCCCTTTTCGTCTCTTGATAAATACCGCATAGCTCTCGCTCTTTCGAGTAGAGGCTCTTGTCAAAATCCAATTCGATACTTCCTTCGCTTTTATCCATCACGAAACTCTTGTTACTTCAAAGTAAACAACCGACTCATTCTAATATTGACGTTGCATCCTGATTTTTATTTTATTTCCTATTTTACAGGTTGTTCAGATCCAAGACGGCGATGGGCCTAAGCAAACCGTGGTCGTTGCTAACGATGCTTTATCCCAGAACGCGGTCACGTTAACCGAGCAAGATATTTTGGCAGCTCAAAGCGTTTCGGAAGATAGTAAGTTTTATGCATTTTTCTTTTTTTTTTTTTTTCTTTTTTTTAAAAACAAAATCAGCTAGAAATGAAGTTTGGAAAAGGCCTTTACCGCGTCCACGTTTTCAAACGACCTAAAATAATTTCGAATCATTATTTAAAAAGTAGTATTATTTAAAAATCAATACAATGAAGGCTTTAAAATATTAGCGTTTCCAGAATATTTCCTACTTTAAAACTAGTATTTTTTCTCAACAGGCAAGTCGTAGATTAAATTTTATAGTTTCTCCGATACCATTACTTCTCATGAATTTTTTCTTATTTGCCCTTTGATCGGTCGATTTTGATTTGGTTTTTTTTTTTTCTACTCAGACGAAATGGAGGAAGAAGACGAAGAAGAAGAAGACGAAGAAGAAGAAGAAGAAGAAGAAGAGGAGGAGGAGGAGGAAGACGACCAAGATGATATCGACAAAGTAGAAGAAAGTTTAAAAGCGAAAAGAAACGTAATTAAAACGGAAAGAAAAGATACCAAAAACGATATGCAGAACTGCTTCGGCTTCGACGACGACGAGGAAGATCTCGAAATAGAAAAGGACGAACCCGAAATCCCTAGCAAGGATTCCATCAAACTCGTTCACGCAATAGCCAATTAGATCTCAATTTTGTAATATTTTTGTAAGTAAAGTAAATTTACGTAAAAAAAAAATACGTTCGTGGAAATTCATTTTCCTCAATCTTTTTCGTTCCCCAATAATTTCAAGCTTTTTGCTCGTTAACGAAAAAAGAGCAAGGGCCGATTACATCAACGTTAATAGGTCAAATAAAAGACTCATTCCAGTCTTTTCTCTGGCAATAAAATAAATACATTCTTAGATTAGGGTACTTCAAACGATTCAGATAACTTAAGGATAAATAACTCACGAATCAGAAACTTTTTAATGTCATCATTAAAATGACTTTTCAAAAAAAAAAATTCTGGAGGATCTTTATCCCATTAACATCTATGCGTGAGGTTATAACTAATTATAATTGTTTCAATAATTAGAACCGTACGAATTTCTATTATAACTAGAAGTTCCATAGTATGTTTTCCCATAGTTAGGATTGTATGCTCCGTAACCGGAATTCCCGTAGCTTCCGTATCCGGTATTTTGTCCGTAGCTGCTGCTCCCGTAGCCACCGCTGTTGCTGTAACCTGAAATTTTTTCGTGTAAATGTAAAAAACCTGCCGTATACTGAATATAATGGATAAAGACAGGATTCTGTTATTAGGCGAACAACGTTCGATTTATTTTGAAAAAGAAAGGCAAATAGATTAATCAAACGATTTTCTTACCGTTTCCGTATCCTCCCGAGTAACTGCCGAAGCCACCTGGATAACTTCCGCCGAATCCACCGCCCGCATTATAATTGGGGTAGCTACTTCCGTAGCCGTAACTCGGGTAAGAATTGCCCTGACTATACGTTGGGTAGTAATTTCCGTAGCCGTTATAACTGCCGTACCCTAATCCGGTTCCGCCGCCGGACGAGGCTCCGTAATTGGAATAATATCCATTATTCGGGTAATAGGGTCGATATCCTCCGTTTCCACCGTACCAGTTCCCGCTGCCGCTGCCGCTGCCGCTGCTGAAGACTAAAAGGACACGAAATACAAAGATATTTTATTTAACGTATGACATCGTTATTTGAGTAATTCAGGCAAAAACCCATGAAACTAGCTAGAAAGAGAATAATTTTGAAAACCTGCGGTTATTGAATTTTTGTAACGAGAACCCTAACCGACTTCTTAGGTCATCCGCCACCTTAAATGACAAAAAAATTTAGATAATAAGTAACAAGCATATAATGTCCAGTTTGATGGTATAGTCGATTTTTCAAAAAGTCAATTAAGGTCCAGTCAGTCTCTGGTTGTGAGAGCTTACGTTACGTTGCGTCCCATAAGCTAAGTATCACACGTAACGTAACATAAGCTCTTACAACTCGAGACTGTCACAGCCTATAAATGTTAAAAATAGACCTTACTAACCTATCGTAACGAGTTTTAAAGGCAATAATTATTGAAACAGTGTTGAAAATCCAAAAAATTTGAAAAAAGCCTGTTTGTTTTAAGTTAGTGAGGCTATGCGTAAATGATTCTGCATTACGAAATTGTACCTTCTCAAAACACGAACAGTGAAATCATCAATGGTTCATTTATTTTAATGTTGAAAAAGGTGCTCGGGTGTATTTTTAATATTAGATAAAACGACCTTAAAGATAACTCTTCGGACGCCTCATTCGCAAATAAAACATTGGTCGCTGATTAAAAACGGAAATAATATTTCTGCGCCGCTAATCGGAACTTGATTATCATCTTAGATATATAGCGTGACAGTTCCAGTTTCATGAGTTCAGGACATTGGAGAAACTTTCATGCATTAAATTTTACTGAAATGAGAGTCGACGTTAGATCGAGTGATTTTTTTGGACTTTATTTGTTAATTTTAAATCAATTATGACTTTGAAAAAAGTTTAGCTAGTCCAATTTTAGAGTGAGGCTCATTTTCGTTTCCACTTTCCTTGCAATTAGAATTGTTCTAGGGTATTTTTAATCTAAAAGAGAAATTTTATTGAGGGAGTTTCTAATATTCCTGTGATTAATTTTTTAGTTATGTAAAGTAGAATATTTCATAAATGTAAATCATCTTGGCAGAAAATGAGATGACCCTCTTTTTGAGCCATAATAGTGCAAATTACATGAAGATCATTTAAATTTTCCCACGATTTGAGATTAACTTATTATTAATTAATAAATAAAATCGCCCTTAAAAAGTGTTTTTGATGAGAGGCTTAAGATTATTTCCAGCAGCATGTATGTAACAATATCCCCCCTCCCAGATTTTTTTAAAGGTATATCAGATCTTAAACCATCCGTCTTGTAGAAATCAGTTATCGAGAGAGAAAAGCGGGGCTGTTTCTAAGACACTGATTTTTCACTTAAGCAAGAGTAAACCCATCGATTTTTTTTTTTTTATTTATTGTAGCTTTTCACAGTTTACAGTACCTAATGTTTGTTTTCGTCAAAAAAAAAAATTTTTAATATCTAATTTCTAATTTTACAATTTTATAATTTAAACTTGTACCCCTTTAAAGCATTCGGCCACCTCGTACCGTTTTTATTTATAAAAACATACTCTGGCCTGTTTTGGAGAAATGATCCAAACAATGCACCTAACTTTTTATCAAATTTCACTCCGAAACTTATAATGTATGACTTTTCGAAAAGTCTATCAAATTGATCCCCGTCGTTTGAATACTTTTGTAAAACGAATTGATTTCTTCATCCCGATCTCGGCTTAATTCTTTTAAAATATTGAAAATTCACTGAAAATAAAAACGAAATAATATAAAAAAATGAACTTACGGCGAGCAGATGTTTCAGACGCACTAAGTTCAGGAATCCTTTCTTCCGACGGCCCGATCGGTATTTCATTTTTTGCAGTCGGCAGCATTAATAAGAAGCTTGCCCAAACCTAGAAATAAATTAATTGACGGTAAGACGTTTCAGACTATAACTGCTTTATAAAATGGAACAGGAGGGAAAAAAAAATACTTACGCAAATAAACATTCTTGAGACCATGACTTACTGTTGTGTTGGTACGAACCTGACAAAAAGAAATCATATTTCACATAATTGAAAACGGAACTAATGTGCGATGATCTTGCGATGAAAATTAGCTTTTCGTCATCTCCACGCAAACAGAACACAACACATCCTTTGCCATTTTAAGTGTTGGTCCTCGTTAGTTCTTCAAGGACGGTCTTTGTTTTACAAACCGAAAAATCTTATTAGCCAAACGAAAGATTTCTTAGTATGCAGATAGACTTTCTAAAATGAAATAACATAAACTTTTGCGCCATTTTAATTGTCGCTTTTTCAATTTAGAACTCGCCCTTTTTAAAATTACACTCATCCGGTTCGCAATTTTTGTTCAAGAGGCAATCGTCTGACATGATAATGAAGCACCCTAAATTGTTTTTTGATTTAAGAAAGATTTAGTATTTTAAAAATTTCTTACCTCGATTAATTTTAATTCATCCGTGGTTGTAGTCGGTAAAATTATTCATCCGCACCGCATCCGTATTTCGTGATGAAAGATGTAAGGTCATAGGATTTAAGTCTTGTTAAAAAAATTAAGAAAGCGATAAGCCTTCTTACAGGACAATGCAAAATACCGTTTACGATCTAAAAAATTGAAAACAATGAGGTGCATTTAAACTGTTAGACAGCACACTGAACGTTCTAGTATTTCTTTTAAAGAGTGAAAGTGAAAAGTACGACAGAAATGTTTTCTAAGCTGAGCAATAAACTTTTGTTATGCTGTTATCGCACTGAAGAAACCTAAGGTTATTGACAACCTCACATACTTGATTGAGGGTCACCTCGCTCGAATAATTTTTTCCCCTTGTATTGAGTATTGCATCATAAAAACTCTACTATCCCGATATCCTAATTTATACTGCCGATAGAGGTGCGTCCGTCCTCATCGTACAAGGTTATGAAGCCGAAAACAACCTTTGTACCTGGTACGTACTTAACAGTATCCTGTGCCCATAAAATGGCTTATTGTTACTGACGTAGAATAATAATTCGCCGACCAGCAGTGAAAACTACAATGCCAAGTTCTTATAGCTTTATTAGTTTTAACGAGGTTGACTCCCCCTCCACAATTGAATTCTTTTTTAAACTTTTTGGTATTGGAGGAGTAAAATAAACTAATAGTTGTGGTTGGCAATACCAAAAAGTTTGAAAAAGAATTTATTAGTTTTGATTATCAACAAGCTGACCTTTATTTTTTTTGTTTCATAAAGCTTAAAGATTTGCAAAACCATGAGACTTAAAAGAATTTTTAATATATTATCCATATCCGGCAATAATAAAAAGCGGATGTTCAATGATTCATTAAAAAAATGATAAGCTGCATTTTGCCGGAAAACTGGAAAACAGGAAAAATGAACAGTAAGGATAAAAATATTTTATTTTCAGTCGTAGGATAATATTTTGCAGAATGAAAGAATAAGAAGCCGATATTTAATTAATTACATGATAATTTAATATAATGTTATAAATTTATTTAATAAGAATAAAGATGCGAATCACAACAATGAAAAAAAAGAAGGCGATGTTTATAAGTGAAAATATACCGTCGTAAGCTTTTTTTTTTTTTTTTTTTTTTTTTTTTAATTAAAAGGGATGGGTTTAATAAAAATCCTAATTATTTCAATCGTCAACCTAATGTTACATAAAAAACTGCCAAAATCATTTTTTCGAGAGGAGCTTATACGCTGACCGGACGGCATAAAGACTCCACAGTCATCGTTAATTCATTTCATGTGTCTGTTTGCTTAAAAGCGTAGCTTTTTTTCCGGTCTTTATTTAATCTGAAGTTACGATATTCCCACAAAGATTTACTCTTTTAGAAGAAAAAGTGACTTTGGCCGACCATAGAATTATTTTACATTAGATAGATCTAAACGATTTACATTAGATCTAAGATCTAAATCTTTTATTTTAATTAGGACATTAAATTTGATGCAACTTATGTAAAACTATAAAAATACTAAATCTTTTTTAACTAAAAATAAGTAAATCCAACCTAGATCTCTGTCGCTCCGTCTTGAAGACTTTTATTATCACTCGAAGAAGTGGTCTCGTTTTGATATCTTACAGGAGAAAACGAAGAATTTAACGATGCGGAAGTGACCATCCTATTACATTTTTCTGAATGCCATGCGGTGCCTTGTCCTTCCACATCTTCGGACATGAATATATCGGGAACTATTCCGCTTTCTATGAATGAAAACAAACACCTTTCAGCAAATTTTTTACGGAACTTTTTACACCGAATAGAAATAAAGCTTCTTCATAGTAAAGCTCTTATTGTAAAAGATTCAACAAGTTTTATTAATACATTTAAACCTAATCAAAAATTTATAATAATATTTTTGATACCTGTGGAACACCGACTATGCGAAATTGATCTAGGCAAAGTCGGACTGTCGGCCGCATGGAAGATGGAACCGATACTGCCTCTCGAAGAAGTAGAAGAAGACGACGAAGACGAAATGACGGAAACAACCGAAGAAGGCCTCTTTGCGGAGGCAGAAAAGCCTTGGGTTACACTTCCGGCCGAGTTGCGGAATTTAAGTACCGCTAAACAAAAACATAAGAATAAATAAGAACGAATATGTTGTATTGTTAATAAAAGCTCAGCCAAGTTAAGGCTTAAGTTGTTCGTTAATAAACTCAATGATCGTGTAGAATATCCTTATTCCGGTGTGGCATGATGATTTGATAGCGTGACGTCCTCCGGACATGGCTAGAATCAAAGATTTTTTTGTAAGATTTGAAAGAGTACTCACTTTTAGTTAAAAGAGTTGCACTGACGGATCTGTCGCTAATTTGATCAGAGCTCGGACGAATATCCAAGCAAGGTTTATTCCCGATTCCCATCGATGTCATTTCTTGAAGTCGCATTTCTAAAACGAAATCAAGTTCAAAGTTGTAAGTAAACATGATCAGAATAACAAATCCGAACTAGCTGCCTCACAATTTCCTAAATCAAAACGACGAGCTAACTTGGTTTAATAGTAAGTTCTGTCTAAATATAGGTGTTCCGTTTCAAAGGCATTTAAAGGAAACTTTAAAAAGTTTGATACGAAGTTTAAAGAAAAGGACAGAAAACTATAATTGCAATAATAAAGTTTATAAAACCAGAATCCAGGGCACCGCTTATTTCCTGAAATCTTTGGAGGGTGAGGACAAAAAATCATGTAACGTTTAGCTCACGAAAGCCTTTAGCTAATTTTCTAGCTCGATTGGTAAAACGGTGCTTCACGAGTTTGAAAGCAATAAGAGTCTTTCAGAAGCGATTTAGGATGAACCCGATTAATCTCTGATCGAGTTTCGAGGGCTGCGACTAGTCGACATTATTAGACAGCGCAACCGCTAAATCGATCATTTTTTTTTACATTTTGAAAAAAATAAAACCGTAAACTCTTCTGTTACCAACCTCGATTTCTTAACGCTTGTTTCCACAGCAGCGCAGACAATTCCTTTATCCACTCATGTTTCACTTCTTCCGACATCGACTGCAGCGTGAATGTATCGTTGGGTTTTCGTTTCCTAAACCATATTTCGAATTTGGTTGGACTATCTCCAATTTTGGCAGTCAATCCTATATCCGTAGTTTTTATACTGTTTTTGTAAATGTATATGTCTAGATTCTATAAAAAATCATTTTAAAGGGAAAACTATAGAAATATAAGCTTTTATGAAAACAACCAAGTTATGCGAGAATAAAATCACGCACATTTATCAAAACGTATTCAGATAAAGAACCTTAAAGAATTTTAAGAAGGCTTTTTTAAAATTATCCGTAACATTCACCCATCAACAACAATTCGGAGTCTCACTTTAATAAAAAATGTTTAATGTTTAATTTATCTCCGCAAAATTTCTTTCAACAAAAAAAAAAAAAAAAAAAAAAAAAAAAAAAAATCGATTTTGCCTTTAAATTATTAAAAAAATACCGGTATTACTTTGTTTTTTAATTCTCGACACAAAAAATCAAAGCCTAACATATTAATGAGAAATACTATATAATTTTAAAAAAATACAAGAACTTAATGCGAAATCTAGGTGTGGCTGGCAAAGCGTTAAAAATGCAGGTTAACTTTACCTT
The DNA here is from genome assembly GCA_023512825.1 of Liposcelis brunnea. Taxonomy (NCBI): domain Eukaryota; kingdom Metazoa; phylum Arthropoda; class Insecta; order Psocodea; family Liposcelididae; genus Liposcelis; species Liposcelis brunnea. The sequence continues at coordinate 24,761,828 of CM042073.1, forward strand.
TTTGTCCGGAAATCTTCTAGCTTTACTGAATAAAATTAATTCTTCAAAAAGGAACACATGACGTAAGCACTTTTTCCCTTTTCCTTGCCAGACTAGAAATTCATTTTGTCGCAACAGTCTTCCTTGTTCCTTCAAGTTAACCTAAGGTAATAACGTATAACCATAAAACAATTTAAATATCGTGGGTGACGAAGGAAATTTATAACGTAACAGTAAAAATTATATGCCTGGTCTCAGCAACCGGCATGAAATGGAAATAAAATTGGATGTTTTTGCACCAGGTAGGTGTCGCGCCTCGAGAGTTTTTGGAGAATTTTAAGGTCGGAAACGGAAGGTATATTCGTAACCGATCCTTCAGGTAATAATGTTATGTTAATATTAATAAATAGCACGTAATTTAGTAACACTTACATCGCATTCTCTTAATGAGTCCATGGCCAACAAATCGTTTCCGTGGCGTAGCTGAAATCTCACCATCGCTTCTGCGGCAGCCAACTCCGAAGAATCTTTAGGAGCAGATGCTTTCATCAACTGTTGCAACAACAGAGCATACTTCCCCATTCTTTGTACAGGTTTCAGAAGGTAGCTTGCGAGATCCATTTTATCCCCGAGTTGGACTTGTTTACTTTTAAAAAAGACGGAACCATATTCCGTCATTAGAGAATCCGATTTGGGTTTGTTTTTGTTGTACAAGGCGTATAAATAAAATTTGTTTTCCTAAAAAGAGAGTAATAAAAAAAAATAGTAAGGATATAAAAGCACCAACCCTTTTCTGACGCTAACTAAATGAATTTTAATACTAAAGTACTTACATGTCTTAAAAAGCATTGTCCTATAGAGCATGGATTTTTTTCGTTGTTTGTAAGTTCTTGAAGGAAATGACGACTATGAAATTCGAATATTTTTTCAATGTTCCCGAAAATAACGTTTCTTTGTCCCCGAAGTACCTGGGGAATGTCTTCTCGAAGTAGTTCGGGTATGTAATTTTCTATGACATATTCGAGCGATGCCACATAATCTCTTTCGGTTTGTACCATCTCTCTCGTTATCAGTAAAAGAGTCCTGAAATGCATTCGTTATTCGGTAAATTAATTTTATAACTATAGTTCCCTTAGGCAGAAAGGCAAGCTTTCCGTTTGCATTCATTTGGATCATTTTAATTAACTTTATTACAGTGATACGAGGCCCTAATAAATTATCAAATAAAAATCAGGGGGAAAAACGACTTAACCACTCGGTTGTAGCTCTGACACTTGTTTGTAAAAAATTTTAGCTGAAAAAACTTAAAAGGTTACACGGGAATACATTATCAAAAGGAGTATTTTTGCGTACTTTCGAGATTTAGATTCTTCTCCTCCGTCCGTCAAAGATGCAAGATCAAGACTTAAATCGGACGCGTGACGATAAAGATGGCTGTTAACGGTAGCGGAAGTCGGAACCGAAAAAATACCGGTGATCCCTTCCTGCTCTTCGAAATCTTTTACGTCGCTCTCTTCGGATCTAGAAGAATTAGTGGAAGCGAGATCTTCAAATTTTTCCGTCGCGTGCTGCCAAGAGCAAGTCCTTCTTTGACGCGCCTTCGCATAACACTGAAGAACCGAGCATTCCCAATTTCCGCATTTTTCAAAGGAAACGTTTTCGACGTTTTCTTCGATTTGTTTCGAAGCCTTCGACTTGGATGTCGAAAGGCAATCGCATCGATGGGGCGAAGGATTTCGGTTTTGGTATTCTTCCTCGGGTTCGAAAGGATCTCGAACAAAGCCTGGGTCGCAAGAGCAATCGTTTCCTTCGGCGTGATGATTGCATTTGTATATGTACGGAAACGGGCCGAAGGATTTCCTGCGTCCGGAATTATAATCGACAAAACTTTCGGACCCTCGAGAGCTTTTACGAGCCGGAATCGGACCGGTGAAAAGATCCTCGCTCGATTCCGCCTTTTCCGTACGTTGGCTTCCGCCCGTTTCGGCGGTTTCTCTGTGACGCGCTTCAACGACTCGGAACAGCTCCGTCAGCTCGTCGTCGTTTAATTTTTTAATCAAAACCGAAACCTCTGCTAAATGAGATTCGGTATGAAAAGGACAGTCGGGCATTTTTCGCTGCCAATTCCTCCTAGCAGTTTGTCCCGCGATTTCTTCGCTGCTACAATCTTCGGATTTTAATCTGTTTACATAATTCGAAGTTTCGAATGTCTCTTGGTAGATTTTATCGAGCAAGCGAAAACACCGACAAGTGTCTTCTAACTTTTCTCTCGCGTTCTCCAGCCTTTCCCCAAACTCTTTAACGCCAAGTTTTAACGAGTTTGTAAGTTCCCGTATACCGGCGATAGTCTCGGATTCGATGCGACCCTCTTCTTCGCCTAAGCACCGCTTTCCTTCTTCTATGAGATCGTGACCTTTGTCCAAGTGTTTCTAGAAAGAAAGAATGGTTTATATCGGAACCGAGTATCGGTCTAAATTTTAAACTACTTTCCTTAAATTTGCAACAAATTAATGTTTTCGCCTTTTTTTTACCTTGAGTTCTTTCCGCCGAGATACATTCCTTATACAGTAAAACCTCTCTACAACGGACACCTCGGGACCGTGAAGTTCTGTCCCTTAAGTAGAGATGTCCGTAATGGAGAAATTCAACTTTTTGACCAAAAATTTTGCACTTTTCCATTTTTTCCCCGAATTCATAACCATGCATATATTTTTTTTATAATTTTACACCGACATCCCGTTTCATTTAAAAAAGTGCGATAGTTTCATTTGAACTATTTTTTTTTTCAACCACATTTTTTTGGATGTGGTTTTCCAGGGGTTTTCCAGAGGTTTTCCATTAGGCTTTAAGGAGTAAACAACAATGTGACACATTGTAACTTGCTTTGAATGACAAAATAATATTGACTAGGTTTGTAATCCATTTCTTCGTACAGGGATGTCCAAAAACAGTGTCCTCAAAAGAGGTTTTTTTAACATGGCCTTATGGGGGAAAACGAGAAATTTAGTGTCCGCGTCCGGTATTCAGAATGTCCGGTATTGAGAAAAAAAAATACATAGGCTTATATGGGAGAAAATCGGGACCGTAAAAATTTGTCCCTTAACAACAGGTGTCCTTTAGCGAGAGTGTCCGCTTTCAGAGGTTTTACTGTACTGTATAACGGCAATACGTAGATTCCGACGGAAGGCAACCTCTTTATTTCGTAATAAATTTCCTTTTGAGGGCCGTTTTTAAATCTTTGAAAATTCGACAAGCTCTACCGCAAAACTATTCCGACAGGGGATATTATGGCATCCGATAAAAATCTTTTCTAGCATTAGGCATGGATTATTTTACGTAGTTACCGTGATACCCTTACACCCCTAGAGGTATACTTTTTTTTAGTTCCCATGATTCGAAATGTCTGGAACTCTGGATTGTCTCTGCGAAATTCTTTCCGTAGATTCATGCCCAGATGCTTTTGTTGGATTTAGTTGTTACCTTATTGAATTTTTGCGACGTTACTCTTTCTTTCCGATAAAATAATAAACTTTAAATGAAAACAAAGGCACAACAAGGAGGAAATAACTTTTTCAAGTTATATTCTAATGCCCGAAATAGGTGTACTGCAATGTTATCGGGGGGGGGGGGGGTTTCTTTTAGTTAGTCAGCCTATTATGAAACCGAAAATTAAACGCTAGTGTTCCCACATATTAAGTCGTATATAAAATGCACCATTCAAAGTTAAAAGTAAAAAGAACTCACCATACCGTTGAAATAAAATATTTCAAAATCATGTTCTTGCTTTTTAATGCCTTGCAAGTTTCTAGCTAATTCCGAATGCTTCTTCAGGCCAGGTTCTCCTTTTTTACTTATCCACGACAAAACCTGGAAAAAGGTGAACGATAGCATTATTTCCAAAGCCATTTTCAGCAGGAAAAAGCCACAATATTTTGATGAAAACCCATATTCAGGGGCGTCGTTTCACTAAATGAACCTTGGGAAAGGTTGAGAGGGCATATGGCTTTGTACTTTGAGGAATTTTACTTTACCTGCGATGACTCGTCTCGTAAAGCTCGGAGTTTAATTATTTCTTTAATGCGACGTTGACGTTTTTCAAAAAGAGTACGCAATTGGTTCACAACTTGGCTCACAACTCGGAACGTTCTTTCGGCAAGCTGCAAGTGGCGCCTGTAATTAAATTTTAAAAAAATCGATCCTTTTGAAATTATAATCATGTCAAAGCCGAGGATAGGCCCCCTAAGTTCTATCCAGGCGTGCTCTGTCAACTCGAGGGGGATAAACAATCAATTCTATCAAGCGATCTTCTTATGGACAGATACTGTAGGCAACTATACAGAAAATGAGTGTTTAATCCGACAACTCGAAACTTTTCAAGGGACAGCGAACGTTGGTCGTGTATCAACCAGAACAAAAATTACGTAATGCATGCAGGTGTCTCTTTACTCGTTTTTTTTCTTTTATATCGCACGACAGGCGAGACCCTCACAAAAACGCAAAATTTTTCGGTTATGTGGTAGGTCCACATTTTAACAAAAAAGCCCATCGGAACAAAATCAAAAAATGCTACGATCGTCATCATCGATCCCGATTCTCGATTCCATAAAAAAACGATAAACATTTCAAAGAATCTTGTGGTCATCGATATTTGAAAGGTTTATTTTAAATCACTTTTTACGCTTTAAGCTCCGGGGAAAACGAACCCGGTTTTAACGTAGAAAAAAGCTCGGTCGCCATATAAACCCATATGTTAACAAAAATCCATTATAACGTGGTAAATTTCATCGTTTTCCCCTTAAATATTCTCGTTTTTCTCTTTTTACGATCTCAACAGAATTATGCGGATTTTTTTGAGTATTGAAAAATAATAGAGCATAATGCGTTTTTAGAGTAAAACAAGAGATTCTGCGCTAGTGCCATCAGCACTAAGTTATAACCGAGAGTTTATTTAGGTATCCATTTTTAAAGACAAGCAGGAAATTAATTCTCATACACTGCACACGATCCTCCCTGTCCCGGTTTTTAATCTTAAATTCTTAAATTCTTGGATTCTGGAGTTAAACAGTCTTAAGCGGCTTCGGATTAAAGCTTTATTATCAGTTAGCGGATTCTGCGAGCATGAGCATGCGGCTGCACAGAGACGTGGGAGTCCTTATAATTATAAACACACGATAAAGCTCACCGGATCAGCAAATTCGAAGAAAGGCTCTGTGCCAGCTTTTCCGATTCGGACAAATAATTTGGTCCTTCGCCGCAAAGCTTCTCGAGATCCGGATCTGCTAGAACTTGAACGATGGCTTTCTGTTGTTGATAAATTCTACTAGCTGCACACTCGGTTTTCAACGTATCGGGAACACAGAAATCGGCCATAAAATCTTTGAGGCGACGACCGCAGCCGCGGCACAGATTTAAAACTCGTTCCGTTTCCTTAAGCAAAAGTAAAGAATAAATGTGTACATCGATCAAATGTTAACATCCGACGATTAAAAAGAGGATAGTCCGTACCTTAAAAAAGTTGATCCACTCCTCCGGGTTATGGAAAGCTTTACCACCGCACGATCGAGGCAAATTTTCCGGAGATACGAGATCGGTCAGGCTGTCGTGCGTTACGAACTCGCACTTGAAAAAACATTTTTCATTATTATTAGTGTTGCCCTTACAGCCACAGAGCATATTAAAAAATGTTTCAGTTATTTTCATAGTTTTTCATGTTCTTTAGTTCGCATTCACGAGACCCTCAATATAAATTAGCTCGTTTACAAGGTTAAAAAACAAAAAATTTGAGGGCCTAATACGGTTTTCAACTTTTTCTTTCTAATGAAAAACGGTTCAAAGAATTCCCATGGCCAAATTTTGAGAGCATAGTTACATCAGAAAAATTGAAGAAAGAGCAAACCGAACAACTTTTCGAATTTTACTATGAAAACCGAACCCAATCAAAGCTGCTCAGTTAGATAAATGAAAGTTGTAACGCAATCTATAAAATTACCTCAAGTCCAGACCGTAAGAAAATATATGGTTTTTGCTGTGGCTGGAAATAATTTCCCGACCGTTTCCAAGACTCCGGAATCCACGTGACAACGACGCGCAGATTTAAATATTTACTGACCATGTTGAACGCTTCATCTAGGAGACGAAAGAAAAAGCCGTCCTCGATTGAACTTTGCTTCTGGTTAGCCACGGAATCGGAATCAGAGACTAGCAAAACCGTTGCTTCGCCATCCGAATCATTTTTCAAAAGCGAAGCCAAATACAGCAATACTCTTGCGATTTCATTTTCAGTCGAATCCTCGATGGCCGCTACGGATTTATTTATGACTATTAACGGTCGCCCCGTGAGATCGATCGTTCCTAAAACAAAATCCCGCATCGTCATTAGCATAAGTCAATTCGAAATCATAAGTTTCCAAATCTGGGCTTGCTAAATCGGAAGAAAGCCACAAAGTTACAATCTTATATCTGACAAAATTTTATATATTATTAATAATCTTTTAGTAATAAAAAGTTGAAACATTAAAACCCAAGGGAATCACGAAATCCCGTTTTAAACCGTTCAATGCATTCTTCTCAAAATAAAGTGCATCCGTTCCGTTAAGGCTGGTTTCATATCCGTAGTAAGTAGATATCTCTAACAAACGCGAAAGACTGGGAGGCAAAATCGTATAGGGTATGTTCTTATAAAGGTTTTCAATCGTTTTAGTCCAAAAGTCTGTCAGTTTAACTTTTCCTGCTTCCACAATATCTCATTAAAGATTTTAGAAAACAAAAAATTTTTTTAAGTTAACATTTTGAAGCGACGATCGGTCTTACGATTAATTTCTACGCAGCGGTAAAAATTCTTGCATTATTGATTCTTGTAGGAAATTCAATCTAAGTAGAATTAGACTACCTTTTCGCTTTTCTCGAAAAAATAATTTTTACCTCAGAAAAAAAGAGTTTTCTAAAACTGGTCTGCGCATTTTATTAGGCCAATCCACGAAAATTGCATAAAATATTTTAGAATATCAAGTTTTAGGTCCCAGACTCTTCTGCATCCTTAAGACAACATTAAAAGGGTACCTAGGAGCGCATTCAGTTTTTTTCGAAATGTTATTAAATTTCCCCTAGGCACAGAATTCGGTTTCTAAAAAAGATGTGCCTTTGTTGCGGTTTTGCCTGATGTTGGCAATCCGACTGAAATCGGAACCTATATTTTCTTCTTATCTTTATCTATTAGTACCTTTACTTGTCGATTATGCAACTTTAATTGCAGTCGGACCCTTATTTTCACTCGTTTGGCGGAATAATAATCATATGCTTTTAAATTCGCCAATTGAAAGACTCTTTTCAAAGTCTTCCTGACGAGCCAAACGAGAAGAACAAATTTGTATCATTGGGCAGTTAGATACCTAATAAGTCCCTACTTATAATAGCATACCCCCTTTCTCTCTCACTGGTTCCTAAATAAGTAAAAAAAAATCATGAAGTTAAACTGGCGGAATTATGTGCACTTTATTTATTGTTTTGACTACGGGCTTCGACTCTTAAATCGAGACCAAATAATACCGCGGCTACGCAAAAGTCGCCTCGTTATCGTGCTTAGACCGACATTAATTAATAAACGGATTAACAATAATATATTCCGTACTGCGCCATAAGCTACAACAATCAATTTTTCTTTTTCAAAAAGATATTTAGAAAAAACGGATTTTTAGAATCAAACTTTGTCGAAAATCTATTTTTGCACAAAACTTATTTTTCCTACGCTCTAGAGCTGCAAACTACATCCTATCAGATGTATTTTGATCCAAGAAATCCGTTGGAATTTACAGAATTGAAAAATTCGATCGCGTTCTCAAGATATTTCCATTTTGAGGTTTCGCTCTAACGAAAAAAATGGGCATTTTTTCGATGTTTGAAAATCGATATTAAATTCTAAAAAAACAATTTTTACAGCTAAAAACGGGCCAAAATATCAACAAAATATATACTGGGAGATGTATTTTAATCTGAGGAATCGATCGAGACCTTAACTACCCTGTATACGTCCAAATTTCTTTTTCCGACTAGAACCGTTTCGTATGTAAATCGACGGAGAGGAAAGTAGGATAAAATCTTCGCCGAGATCGATGTAGGAACGTTGGAAGAAATTGGGAACGCGCAAAAACCAGTGCTACGTGTTCGACTTAAAAGTCGGAAACCTTAACTAAGTAAATTATGTGGGGAAAGAAATCGCAATTCGGAATTTATCTTTATATTGTTCGGCCGAGCACTTTGTATTTAGGCGGATAAAAAATTATCCAATAATCCAATAGAGATTAACCAAAGAGAGTATACTTAAAAGGATAGGTATTCGCGGTTTGAAAAAATCTGAGAGGCTAGTAGTGAATAAGTCACGGATTTAACTTTCGTACACCGAACGCTAAAGAACGTTTGAAAAATATTATTTCCTACGGGGGGGAATGCCAATCCTTTTTGAAAACGGATTCTACAAAGGCGAAGTGCGAGATCTAAAAATTCCAGTTTCACATAATTATTTAAAAAAAAAAAGAGAGCGATAGACTTAACAAGATTATCCTGGGGGGAAAAAATACAATATTAAAATGTGATGAGCAAAATTAACTTTTTAAACGAATAGAATGTAAAGTAGAGCATCTTCTACATTTTCTGTATTTTTTTCTTACTCGGGGCGAATCGAGGAGGAAAGCGGAGAGCCCTGAAAATTGTAGGACATGCTAAAAACTTTGATTTGATTTCCAACAGATTTTTTAAAATCTTGTTTACACAAGTACAAACAAGTGAACTCGATACGAACTGTTCATCAAGAAACATTCGACTTTAAGTCCGCTCTTGATTTTAAAAAAAGGATTATGACGAGAAAATCTAAACGTTTCAAATTTAAAAATGTTTTCCTATTGTCGACTAAAAGCTTTGGTGCTTTTTACGAGCGAGGAATCGGATCAAGATTATCAGTTAAAACGGTCGCAAAAACTGGACTCGCTATGATCGAGGGAATAAGATAGAGAGAGGTGCATTAAAAGATGACGATTTAAAGGAACAGGGACCTTTGTCCTCCCTGAGATTCAGGAGGTTATGGGAATTCACCGTTACACATACCATAACCGGTAAACTTCCATTTAAGGGAACCTGACCGAGGAATCGAGACTTGTTCGTCTGTCTTATCATCGATAATACTTTTGCGCTTGCATCTGAAAATACTCTACGACTACGATCCGCGACGATCGGGTCTTCAAAAGATTCTTTTTCTTTTTACAAGGATTGCTTCTTTTTCTTTCTTTAGACTTCCGATCTTGCTATTTTAAAACAAAGAGTGAAAGATTTGAGAAATTTTGACAAAAGTGGTCAATTTCGCCTGTTTTTCTCTTGCCGCCAGATTTTTCACTTCAAAATTGGTTCCAAACATAAGGATTCATGAAATTTTATATTTAAACATAGCACTGAAAAAGGGTAGGTATCCCTATGCTTATTTTATAATAAATGTTTAAACTGAAAAAAAAAAAAAAAATTAACGGTTACCGGTAAAAATCTTCATTTCCCATTCAAAATTGCGCACAAAACTTGGGGAGGGTGTCAACATTAGAGGTTTTACTCAAGTTTTTTAGCTTTGACGATAGGGATTTCGAAAAGAAAAAATTGAGCGTCCAACAAAAAAAGAAGTGAAATTTTTCAAAATAAATAATAATAGGTGTTCACATTTTTAGAGATGATTAAATTAATTTAAAACAATAATTATTAGCCAGATTGCTTACCTGGAAATTGTATCCCCGTGCAAAGAATTTGGTATGGAAGCTCGCTTATAGATTTTACCTGGACCAGATCTCGATTGTTTGTTGGAGCCGTTGCATCTGAAATGAATGTGCAGAAATTAGCTGCTTCTACCTTGTTTAAACTAACAAGCTTTTTTAGATTGACAGTTATTTGTCCTTCGTTTTTGAGTAATTAATAGCCAAAGTTTCTTCGTCTCCGATTCCTCAAAAACGAACGACTACAGCTTTAAGCTATCGGGAGAAATCTAGAAAACGTTAACAAAATCGGTGGTCAACTGTGCGACGCAGACGGATATTTGATTAACGCCATTTCTCAATATTTCTTTTTTCGATTAAAAATTAAAGTACCTTATTACAAATACGAGATGAAAACTAAAGTTTTAATTTTAAATGAATAAACTTACCCGCCGAAAGAGTTTTGACTAGAGTATCGTAGGTCTCTTGTTCGCGATAACTTCCGTCTTCGTCGCTATCTATGTGGGGCAAGGTACCGAGAATTTCCGACATCGGACTCGTTTGAATGCTGCAATCTCGCTTTTCGACAAGTTCCGTTCCGTTCCAACAATCGCATTTTTCGATAGGATTTTCCTCGGTTGAAAAGCTTGCGAGCAGCATGGATTCGCAACATTTCGAACATAAAAAATCCAAGCTTTCTATCCGAATGCTATCGATGGTTTCTTCGAGGCTCATCGAAAACCTCCGTAAAAGCTCCGTCAGATCCTCGTTTTCGCCTTTCAAGCTAATTTCAACGTCCGACATGTTCATCGAGATATCGGATTCCACCATCGCTTTCCGAATAGTCTTTCACGTTCCCAAGATCCTTTGTTTAACAAGTAAATCCTCGATTGCCTTATCGGCATTTTCATCTTTCGAAGCCAAGTAAATATAAAACTAAGGACCCCTAGAGTTTTCGTGCGAGCCGAAGAGGCCTTTTAGAATCTGAAAAGCGAAAAAAAAAAAACATTTTTATCCCAAAAATTTAAAACTGAAAAAAAAAAAAAAAAAAAAAAAAAAAAAATGACCGACTTGTCACCGATGGCGACTTGGAACAAATTTTTTCGGTGGCCTTGAGGGTCTGTACTTTTGAGACTAGCCGGAAAAAACGCGATTCAGGCCATTTTGTAGCCGATCTCAGTTTTAATGCCTTTAGTACACTGATCGCAATCAACTATTCCAAATAAGGCACCTGTACACTCGGAAAACTTACAATAAATCTTGTCAAATTTATGTCGACTTTTCTTTTTTCCTAATCTTTTCAGGCTAAAACCTCTACGTATAGCTTAATCGATTGTCTTATAATTCGGCAATGGTCAATGGAAAAATCCGAGTCCATCTCTTTAAAATTTCGATGAAAATTATGACATTTTCTCAACATTAATTTTACGAAGCACAGAGCGTTTCCCTCAAACGGCCAAGAAAATCGGCACGAGACCTTTGAATATCGAAAAAATTGATACCCCATTATCCGGTCGCGATAGCCGTACCGAAATATTCCCAAAAACGGCCCGACCCGAAACGAACGTACATTTAAAACAAATCACAGCAAGTGCGGGTATCTTGGAATAACAAGCGCTTATGCAAGAGGAATTATTCGAAAGGCTCTGTGTGAAATCTGAGAAAAAAATTACCGAGCACAAAACTTCTCTGCCTGAGCCGCCCAAGTGCTCTTTTAAAACTTTAAAAGTAAATAGTTGGGTGATTAGAACCTCTGCCGTTCGGTTATAATATATACAAAGCCGTTTCCGTACAAAAACATTCGTTTCCCTGGTAGCTGCTATCGAAGTACCGAGGAATGGAACTAGATCGAGACCTCTCCTAGTCAGAGTTACCCCTTAAAAAATTAAAACCGTGATACTCGATCGGATTAGGAAAAGTGTCAACCTTTTCCAAGTTGACCATTTTTTCGACTACATCTCAGACTAAACTCTTAATAGTAAGAGAATATTTGATAAATAAAACTAAAGGATTCGGTTATGCAAAACGCGAGCCAAACCTCTCGAGACTTTCCCGTGCCTGGCACCCAAAATTAACCGTCAAACGTCACGGGCAGTCGCTAACCTTTACGTCACGCAATGAAAAGATAAAAAAAAAAGGGGGCGGAACAACCATGAACAACCTATATTTTTTTTTTCAAAAAGTTTTATTTTAAGGAAAATTGTCATTTACTCTCAAAAGCCAAACCGTTTTCCTCTTAAATATTAAGGAGGCCGCTTCCTATGATGAATTCTCCTCTTCCTGTCCGCCAATACAAACCTCCACATCTCGGTAAAGGATAAAATGCGAGATGTAATTAACGAATTCCACTTTACCTTCTTCGGGTTACAAAATCTCAAAAATCTTGTAAAGGCTTTTACGATCGGACTCCTATGCAAGCCAAACGAATCGCCTCATCGATGAGAAAAGTCCACTAAATCTTTGGAATCGCCACCGATCGCAAGGATTTATATTTATTTACTTAGCCATATGTTAGCAAGAAAAAAATCTAATTAACAGGAAGATGTTGCCTTTCATTTGCTCTTCTTATTTACAGCCTCTGACTTATAACCCTTCGCATTAAGGCCTGTCACGATAAAAAGGAAAAAAAAAAACCATTCCCAGGGATTTGACCCTCGGGACCACTGGGATTTCCTTGTCGACTTTGATCGTCTGCGCCCGAAGATTAAAATTTTTCATCCACGCCACAGCCACGTATGATTCGGATGTCTGGAGACTTTTTTGAGGAATACAGGGAGCCTAATAGGGGATGGAGACTTGGGCGTTTTGAAAACTGGAAGCTGCCATGATCTCGAATTTGAACCCCATTCTCAAATGAAAAGAACATTACGATCGGCAGCTTTTTAGATTCGAGCCAAATTCGAGATCGTGAAAGCTTCCAGTTTTCAAAATGGCGTTCTTGCCCTATTGGGCTCCCTAGTGAAACCATACGCGGGCTCATACGCAGGGGGTATCACGTGATCTTTCTGCTGGGCTTCCTAGAGAAATATAGAGTATACCCAAGTCTGAGGAGCGATGAGAACTCTCCAAATAAAGATAAGCATAACTAAAACCTAATAAGAAGGATATGAATCCTAGTATTATAGCAAAAAGAAATGGGCGAAAAACGGCCGGTAACATTGTATCTAGGCGAGGGTGCCCACTCGAAAACGTTATGAATGATAATGTCTCGTGCTATTCGAAGAACCCGAGTGGTTTCGAACCTTGAATTAGCACCTACGGCTTTCTGAAAAGCTATTTCTCTACGGTCGCGCCCTTTATTACCTTTTTACTTTCGAGATTATCATGGCAAACATAATCTTTGGTTTGATTTTCAGCGTCGTAAATGAATTTTCCAAACGTTGAAATCGGGAGTTATGCTATATTACAACACCTCACGATATCCCCGGTGGGACTAAAAAATACTTGATTTTTTTTAAAAGTACAATCCGGGCGTATTGTGACACGATACGAGTAAAAAACGGCTTAAAAATGTACAGTATAACGCCGCTACTTATCTAAATTTATTTATTCTGTAGAGCAGAAAGAAAACTCAAAACTTTTTTTTTTTTTCATGTAAAGATATTTAACAACAAGTCTCATCGAGACATGTTTTCTCCTAAAAAAGCCGTGGGAATCACCTCCTCTTGAATTGCATCTCTTTAAAAAGGGGGAACTTTCCACGTGCAAATATTTTCGCTGTGGCGGCAACTTGCAATTTTTTCATTTTTTATAATTTCAAGAGCCGTATAACGATTTGTTGGTTTTAATAGACTCTTAAATGGGACTTACTTAGAGATATCGACTAAACCGTGGTGCGTGTAAATAATTTTAACAATAAGGAACAAGTTCCCGGGGCATCGCATCAAATAGAAATTGGCCACCGTTTGTTTGTTTGATCACGATATAAGTAAAATTCCATGCTGGTTTCTACATTATGAGTTTCCAATGATTTACGTCTAAAAAGTGAGAAAACAGCAGACTCGAAATATTACAGTTTCAGCGGTGAAATTTTTTTAATTTTTTTTGCTTACCCTTCGAGCATTTATCAATGGAAAAGAATGTCTGCAAAAGGAATCGGCCAGCTTGTTCTTAATTGACTAAAAAAATTGAGGTTGAAAGAAATTTATATACGGTGTAAGGGCAGGAAGAAATATGTTTTACTGCATATCAAGTATGGTGATGACCTTGAATTCACTCTGGAGTTCACTAACTTTCATAACCTAATAGTAGTTTGCGGTCAAGAATCATGCATCTTGCCTGCCATTCTTTAATGCAAAGTTTATAGTCTCATACTTTGGTTCTTTTTTTCCATGTAAACCAGTATAAAACAAATTTAAAAATTAATTTGGCTAGTATAAAAAGAAAATAATTTGTAACATTAAAAAAAAGAAAAAAAAAACGGTTAGTAACAAATTTGGAATCAGTTTTAACTATTTTCGTTTATTTATACATGTTTTTCCCTTCTATATCTATTCCCTCCCTGTTGAATCAGTTAGCATATGAAATGAATTTCCATAAAAGCTCATGTGGGCTTCGTGGCACATGAGAACTATCTACCCCCTTGATGTTTTCCTATATTTCCTTACACCTTATTGTCAATTACCTTAAAAAATTTTTTCTCAAATCTTCTAACATAAAAAAAGAATAAAAATGAAAGTTTTAAAAACTTGTCATCTCATTTTGGATTGAATAAGCCCAGCTGCGGTTTACCGTTTTAACAAAAATTTGGTCATACAAACAGCCTTTTTTAAATGACAAGCTTGTAAAAATAAAACATCACCCTTTCTTGTCTCTACTTTTGTAACTAAAGGATATGGTCTCTAGAAATTTAAAGGTACCAACTCTGTACTTCTGATATCTCGGTAATATGCATTATGTTGTTCAAGGAAGATCATCTTAAAAGTATTTATATACGATGCCAGCAGTTTGATCTGTAATTATACCAGGCAATTAAGTTTAAATTGGTTTGATAAACATCTCAGATCAAAGTCTTTGTGTATTAAGTAAAGACCCTGGGACTGTGTAGTTTAGGAGATAAGCCTCTCTTAGCACATCGATCTTTTTTTTACCCTTTTTTCAACTTCTTAATTTCAAATTTAATTCTCAAGAAAAATAGAAACAAGATTTTAAATGTTGGGTGCCACTTTGCCATCTACAAGTTTAATTAAAATGTAACTAAAAATTGAAAATTAAAATGGCTCTCAAGAAAAGCTTTGTTATAAAGAAATTACCAGCAGTGTAAAGATGACAAAAAACAAATAATTAGATACACTATTCAAAACAAAATATAGCATTTTGGTGCTTATTCAACACAAGATTGATGCTTAAAAGTTTAGAACATGGACACTCATGACAGCTTTTTTCAGTGGCAAACACAATAAGCCGATTTCAAATTCATGTCAGCCAATCAAATATACCTATCTATCCTTTATCAGCAGTGAATTTTAAGAGATGAAGCACAAATGCCATTAGACATCTCCCCAAAAAGAGGATCGATCTTTTATCTTGATGAAAGTAAAAGTGAAAAAGTTTTTGGACATCTTCATATAGAGACTATACATTTAATGCACTTCTTGCATCCCTCTTGCAAATCAACTGTCGAACTAAAATCGACTTTTTCCCAAATATTTTACATAATTTAAACATTTAAGAAAAAAACAAATGAAACGGACAGGCTGCATTTTAAATTATGAAACGATAATATTTTTTGATGCTATATACCTTATTGCGACAAGGAAAAGAATCCGAAATTCGTGGCATATCGTATATCCGATTGTAAGTATAAATCTTGATGTTGTAGAAGAAAAAAACGATCACCGAAACCCCGATTGAAAAAAGGAATGATCCAGATTTTGAATAAAACAAATGATTAAAAAATAAACTGGATAAAAAAAGTAAGAAGAAACACTGGGCCGCGATCACGATCACTATGCTCGACCTCTAACGTTACGATCCGGATCAGAGCGATGCAATGCAATGCAATGCACTGAACTGAGACTGTGAAGTGGACTGAAGGCTGAAGCAGTGTTGCCAGACGCCAGAAGTCGAACTATCGTATTTTGCGAGTCAAATTATCGTATTTTTGGGAAAATTATGGGGGATTTTTTTTTATTGAAAAACTCTTTATTTTCGCTATTTCAAAAGAAAATATCTACTTTTTTGACAACTTGGAAAATATGACACTTAAAAACAAAGGAAATGGAATGACTTACGTAGTAGTCAACCATGTTCAAATCAATGCCCGCGCGCGAAAATTCGAATTTTTGAAAGTAAGAAAATCCTATTTTTAAATAGCTAAGCATAGGAAAGAGCCTAGTAAGGAGACCATAAGTCTCTCTAGTGACTAATACTGCAATTAATGGATAAAAGATAGCGTTTCTTACTATTTTTTGTAGATTTTTTTCTGGCGAATGAAATTATCGTACCATTATCGTACTTTTTGTAAAATTATCGTATTTTTTAAGGATTTTGTAATTATTATGGGGGATGGGGGAAAGGGTCAAATTATCGTACTTCCCCATAATTATCGTACCATCTGGCAACACTGGGCTGAAGATGAAGAAGTGAACAAGTGGAGTCAGTATAGTATCAGTATCATTTCATAGATGGCGATGGCCTCTCCCTTCCATTCGGTCTCGGTCGCCAGGCAAGGTATTCACTCTTTTACTCTTCCCTTTCTATCCCCATCGTTTCAAATTATTATATTCTTATTGTTATAATAATTCATATGGTATAGTTATTATTTATTATTTTCTTTGTTTCTTCTCTTCGCTTAACTGAATTTTTAATTAGAAAATGATTTTTTCAATTCAAACTCGATCTTAGTTACCACTGTTTCTTATGAAACACTGACAATTTTAAATCATTAAACCTTCACCCCTTAAACTCGGCAGCATTTCGTTTATTATTACAAAATCTGAAAAGAGCCAAAGTTTTTTTGAAACCTGAGAGTCATCGAGCCAAAATTTACCTGTTAGAGCTCGCGCCTATTTTGAAGGACTAATAAAAGAATACAATCAGAAATAAAGCGAAGGGCGCTGAAAAAAGGAATGATGAGATAGATCACTATTATGCAGCAAACAAAATAAATACCAGCCGAGGGAGTGCCGGAGTTGGTTTCTAACAAAAAAAGCGGAAATAATAATTATTATGGTACGCGACGTGACCATTTAAGAAATGTGTATCCCCATAAACCATTTCATTAATAATTTGATTGGTAAAAATTTTTGTTATGAATCGGTGAGACGCAAAACCGATGATAATATTTATATTAATTGCTAAAAAATATACAGTATATAATGCCCGCACAAAAAAATCAAAAAAAAAAAACAAACAACGATTTTTTAATATTTTTGATTTATCATGCAGCAGATTTAATTGATATCTTGCTGAAGTCCTTTTAAACGCATTCAAAGCCTACTACAAATTGCAAGTAATATACAAGTTAAAAAAAAACTACTTGAATAAATTGTATTTATTTCTGAAACAACCGATTAAAAATGGACTTGCGTAAAGAGCTTCATTTTAACATACTACAGATAATTAAAAAAATATATTAGGCGTGGTTTTCCAAGAAAGTACTTGCGGCGAGACTGCTCAAGGCAAGATTATTCATTGCAAAGCACAAGGAATCCGGTTAATTTTTCACATCAAGGAAACTAAATGCGACAAAAGAGAACGGAGCAAGAAATCAGCGCAGGATTTGTACAGTATGCCGGTCGGATGGTTGAAACTACAGTAACAAGATATCAAAAGATACCAATGTTAATGTTGCTTTAAATTCTACGTTATGTATGCTATCAAAAAAGGTAAACTTCCAAATTAAACTCAAAAAGCAACAAGTTAAAAGATGGAAAATTATTGAACGTCATTTTTTTAAACATAAAATTTAAGCTTTCCCGTTGCGGTTAAAATAATTGAGATCAAGATTGGGAAAAAAGGAAAATGCGGTTTTATTTACAAGAAGAGCCTATTTTCGCTATTTTCGATTTAAAAAAAAAATATTAATCCCACAAGTCTTATTTACAAAATGTATTCTTAATTTTTTATTATTACTATCTGTAAACTGGTACGATTTTTATAAATGAAAATGTTTGTTATGGCTCCGGGGAATGTTCCATTGCACAAGTTTGATCAAGTTTTTCAAAATGCTCGACGCCCCATTGTCTGCTTACGTACGAGAAACAGGCTAAGATAATGGCAAGAAAAAGTATTACTACAAGAAGTATCTTTTGTTGTCGTTGAACCAAACTTATTTCTTCTTTTAATCCAAGCACGTGCGTCTGAATTTTGTTTAACTAGAAGCAAAAAAATAGTTTTAGTCCGAATTTTTTGATAACCGAATACTTTTCAATTTCGATATGACCGAATTCTCGGCACAACTTGAGCCGTAATTTCTTTACTTGAATATCTTTTAGTTTTTGGTCATTTTTTATTTTAAGCATCCAAAACTACCGTTTAATCAGACTCACACTTTTAAAATCGACTTTGGCATATTTGTGTTTTAGAAAACTAAAATCAACATAAACTTACATCTTTTAAGACTTTAGTAAATTTTTCATCATCGGAGGTCTGGGTTCCAAAAACGGTACCATTTTTTAAAACGGAATCAGAGGCACCGACTTGGGACACCGTACAACGTAATCGATGTTGCTGGATTTCTTTATCGGGCACTTGCTGAAAATAAAAACCAAATTTGACAATACATTATAACAGATTATAATTAAAACGGGCTAATTTAATTAACTTAAAGAACAAGCAACACGAACAAGTAACCATTTTTACAATCAATTCAAATGTGCTCATTTCGTTTTCCTTCGTTTTTTTTTCTTCTTTCTTCAAGAAACAACAAAATATGAGAACCACCAGACTTTGCCAGAGATTAATTTTCTAAATGTCGCATTATAAGTTGCTTGGTGCGTAAAGAAAATAGATAGAAGACAAACGCCCCGGGAAAATAGCAACAGAAGGCATCAGTCATGGAGCCGTTAAGTCGTCCTCGTAATATTTCGCTTTTCAACACTTCCGCCACTTTGTCGTCCTAAGGACGAACAGTTTGAGTTTGCTATTTTCTCACTATACGGTATATAGGCCTCTATGCAATACAGAATAATTCCAGGTTGAGGAATCGTTATCTACTTAAGTAATACAAGAGCGGAGTTGAGATAAACTCTTACCTTCCAAACATCGCCCAAGTCTTGGTTTGTAATATCGGGCGTTGTTATCGGAATGCTCATTATCAGAAATTTATCTCTAAATAAGCCTGGGATATGGTATCCAGGCTGGAGAACCACGCTGACAGTAACTTGCCCGCCAGGAGTCAAAATTCCGGAACTAGGCCGAACTCTAAATTTTTCCGGAGAGGTCGTTTTAATTTTATACGAAATCGTTTTGGAGTCTTCGTTTTTAAGTAGGATCGTTCCCGTGAGTTCGGTACCATCATAAGAAAAAGACATAATATCAGACGGAATAATGCTTAGCTTGGTAGCGCTTAATTCATCCGTCGGTGGCGAATCAACAAATCTGCGAAACAAGAAAAGGGTTAACCGAAGGATTTCAAAACCGCGAGAAACTATGCATTATTTTGAGCCTCGATAAGTTGCCAAAACCCAAGAATAAATTCAACCAACTATAATAAAACTGGAACAAGAAAGTCAAACAGTTAACGATTAACGATCAGCAATTTCTTAATATGGGGATTAGAGATAAAAAAGGCAAGTATACTGTAACTTATAAGTAAATAGATGGTAACATTGGACTCACCCGCTCTCATTTTGTTCTTGCACAGAAGAACCATCAGCGAAATGCACTTTCTTTTTAATTTCATCACAGGCACCAGCAGGATTGATAGTATTTCTTAATTCCGGTTCGAAATGGAACACATAATCATCGGTTCCACCCCACGATTTCAGGGCTTGATCATTTTCGACAAAATCTTTTAAACTATTTTTGTTTAGAAATTTTATTTTTTGAACGGCTTTTGGAGGAAGCCAAGTCTTGATTATTTTGAAAGCAGCTAAAAAAAAAAAAAAAAAAAAAAAATAAACATTAAGAAAAATTAATCCAAATATTACATTTAAAAACTTTTTTTAAATTTACTTTTAATTCTTTTAACGGGTTTTGGCTTTTAAACCTTTTTCTTTAAATTCTCCTAAATTATGAGTCAAATTTTATTAAATTTTAAATTAATTGACATATCGTAGACTCCTTATTTTACCATTTTTTTCACCGGGCGGATATTGTAGCCGATAATGATTCTCACTTTCAACTTGAAGAGAAATTGAAAACTGCTAATATATTTTCTTATAAATTCTGCAATCAATTTTGTTATATTTTTTCATTTCTTCTTCCGCCTTGATAGTTCCATCGGAAATAAAATGTTACTCACCATTTAAAACCCAAGCCATTTCAAATATCAATATGTAATTAAGAAAATATGGATAGTAGTTTTTAAAAAGCCCGATAAGGTATTTAGTATATTCCATATCCATGTTGGATAAACCAGCTCCGTCCATGTCGAAAAAAATTGATATCATCTCTCCTTTTTCTTGGCTGCAAAAGTAAAAAGTTTTCAGCTGAATAAATGCAATTTAAATGGCATTTTTATCCAGGTACAGGAAATCAATGACTTGTTTTCTTTGCTCTGCATTTACATCAGGTTCCAACCATAACAAATGTTCTAAAACTTTTTTTTATTACTGTACATACAATAGAAGTTCCATAAACGTTAAAGTTCAATTTTAGAAATTAATTAATTTTCAGTTACTGTGGATCGTTATCGGTTAGAAAAATGCAAAAATTAATTGCCGCCTTTCAAGAAAATCAATGACCAATTGGACGGTGTCTTTTATTTGATTAAGCAAATGACTTTCTACTTAAAGATACAAACCGTTCCAAACGTTCCATCCAGTAAACCAAACATCGCTTCAGGTCTTCAAAATCGTAAGCACCTTTGACGTGTTTCTTCGATTTAAAAATAAGAAGAGCCTTCCCGTCTTTGTCTCTGTTATGTGAAAATATGCTACCTTCTTCTAAAATGTTTATGTTAACATTTTTTTCGGACAAATCTGAAATTGAAAGTTTTCCATGAATAATGATATTGTGATGCAAGTCATAAAGAGAGAGAATACTATGACTGATGCATGTCTCAAACAAATACATATCAAATATTAAAAAAAATTTGATGCACACTTGATATACCGTAGCCAGGCGGTAAATCAGGCAGTTTTTAGTCTAGGAAATGAGATGGTCAATACTACATTCCCAAAATATTTGAAAATTTCAAAATTTGCATCTAAATTACAACATTCTCTGAATATTTCTCACTGATGGGATTACACTTGACTTTTTACAAGGGTAAAGGATGCAGGTGGAATAAAGACTCATGCAGTGAAGACCACAGATAGGGCAGCAAAATCAGAAGGGGAGGGGGGGAGTGACTGAGAACTAGGTGGTATATGATGATGATCAAGAAAACTGCGAGGCTACATATTGAGTGAGAATAGCAGAGAACCAAGACAGGAGGTGTGAATTGAGGAGGGTGGGCTATGTTTAGCAATTGAAACAAAAAAAGACAGAAGAAAATCCCCATTCCCAAATACCACGTACAATTTCCTATCCACGTTAATTTTTTATAGATAAAACCTCATCTGAAAAATTTAGTACATCAATGGAACCATCATTGATTAAGCATAAAGTTTTTTTACAGGCTTATTTTGACAGTTTATTTTCAAATTGCCCTTACCATTTGCACCAAATTTTTTTCTCCAATCACAGGTCTCCCAAAGCATGTTTAAGGCTTCTTTTGGATCATTGTCATTATGCAATAAAAATCGTCTCAGCCAATCATCATCTGATTTTACTCTGTTAATGTCAACCGGATGAAAGCCATCTGTAACATAAACACCAAGAGAGAAATAACATAAGGACTTTTTTAAAGCATTTTTTTATTCTTTAAAAATTACAGTTAAAAATATTTATTTCATTTTTAACTTGAAAAGCTTTGGTCATGGCACTGGTTTTGCTGATTGAAACAAGCAAATTAGTTTTACTTTTTCTTTTAAAATGTTAACTGCAATTCAAATTAATTTTACAAGTTGAAATTTTCATATAAGAAGAGCCTTAATTAAATTTTGTAAAGATATGCAAGAGTCATCATTTTCAACTGATTTTAATTGAGTTCTTTTTAAATAATAATTCTATAATAAAAATGTCTTTTTGGAATATAAATGTATTAAAAACTTATTTACCAACCTGGCAAAGTTGACTCGTTTTCCTCCAATTTTTGCAAGAAGCTAGAGCGTAACTCTTGGATGGATTGTGAATTTGGTGTCATTTTTTAAATTCTCAACCGAGATCTTTCTCAAACGCGATCAGTCGCGATATTACTTGCTTATCAGCATTTATCATTAAATTTTTTCTATTTGTATGATTGCACTTATCATCAATTTCTCGCTCTTCTTATCTTAAGGAACATTATTTAAGTATTTTAGACCTGCTGCAAGTTTAATTCACAAAATATCAAAGTACAACAAACGCGGCTGGTTCTGTTGTAATGCCAGGCCATAGACTCATTGACGTATTATCAAATCAATCAAAGTGAGCTTTGTGCAATTTTGGAACGGAGCCATGCTCTAACGCTCTGTGGTGATAAAGTTTCAGAGTAGGCAGTCTGGACTCGTCTGGACTCTGCGGAGTCTGAGGCCAGGCAGTTTGCGTGTTCTACTGCTTTTGTGTATAGGATATTAGAATTTGAGTGTGAATGGATTTGGAGAATTTTTAGTTTATTTGTCTGTTCTGCTCAGCTCAACAATGACAAATGAATTTTGATGTAATTTATTTATAGGATTTTTAAAAGTATAATGCTTTGATAATTCCGTGCATCATGCGAATATATATTGTTTTGTTGTCTTGTTTACATCTTGCAGTGGCTCGGATTCACAAACTTGAAATCACGGTAATACATTTCTTTTTATTTAAAAAAAAAAACCAATGAATTCAATGAATTTAATGCATATTAATTTTAAGTATTTCTTAGTACCGATTCGTCAAATCAATTTTTAATTTATCGACTTATTGACACACATTAACTTTATCTATGATATGATATGATATTGATCCCGCACCTATAGTAAGAGTATTATTATACTCTATAAACCAGCATAAACTGTATTATTAATTAATAATGAGGTTTATGCTAGCTTATACTTTGCATTAACTACTCCCCCCTCAAGATCGGAAAACTGGTTGTTTTGTCAAAATTACTTTCTTGAGACTACTTTTCGCAAGCTACAAGAACTGGATTCTATAGGACAGGATAAATATGGTTAGCTTATTGGTATTATAAGCTTCAAATTTACTGAAAATGGTGAACATTGAATAAAGGAGTTAACTGAAAGATGATAAAAAAATCAAAGCAATATATTGTTAATCAACTTTGAACTCTTCTTTATAAGAAGCTATTTTTTCACTTCCAGTGTAATAAGTGTTTTCCCAGCGATAAATTTGATTTGCTTTACTTGTAAGCAAAATGTAAAAGAGTATTTTAAAAAAAGAACCAAAACCAACATTGTGGAAAGCATCTAATATTAGAATTTTTTTATGAATTTCTATTTACAAGTAGCTAATGGTTGTTTTTAAAAATAATAATTTTGATTTTTTTTAAAAATACAGACATTTATCATCAATGCCTTACTTTGTAACAGTTATTACTTTTCTAATTTTGTTATAATACAAACACAAAGATGTAACTAAAAAAATTTTGTGGGTTTATTATTTTTAAAATTTCTCTTCATTTTTTCAGAATGATACCAGGAAATATGTAGCACTGAGCACGTTTGGTTTTTATGCAGGAGGCAAATTAGCTGTTAAACTTCAGAGATTTACAGCTATTCCTTTTGATAAAAATCATGACAAGTTTGGTTTTTCTTTGCATAAAAAATTGAGTGATGCAATGAATCTGTATTTAGACAGCCATCAAGATAAATGTGTCCTTACGGAGCAATTTCCAAAAAATGAAGATGCTCTTTATTTTGTCATGGACTTTAAAAATAAAAGGTAAATTTTCAAAATTAATATTATTCCAGGTACATTAAAACTTGATCTTTACTTATTTTAATGACCAGAAAATTGATCTGCCCCAAGTTTAGTTTTAAAAAGAACACTTCATGTTAAAGTTGAAAGTAAAACATATGTTCAACTTATTGAAAAAGTTAATCACTAAAGTGAAATGGGATATATTTTTCTGGGGTGTAGAAATATTCTTTTTGGGAAGTAGAAAAAACTCACTCGGGCAGTATTAAATGGGCAGTAAAAAATTTAAATTTGGCCAGTAAAATTATTTAATCGTCAGTATTTTTTTTAAAAAACGGCAGTAAATAATTTGAAAATGTTCAGTATTTAATCTAAAAACGGATGGTATTTAATTTGAAATTGGTCAGTAAGAGTGGTAAGTAAATATTTTATTCGGTCAGTAATCAGGTCTTCCTCGGCGTCGCTTTTCTCCAAGTGGGACTTGTTTGGCAGCTGGAGGAGGCACAGTGAATCTCAGTCGAATAGCAAGTCCAGTTACGTGTTTACACATGTATTTCTTTAAAAAAATCGGGCAGGTACATTTTCCTTCCATCCACTTGGCTTTGTCCTTCGGCAAGTCGATCACCCAGACCTTGGAGGCTCTTTTTTTATATTGCAGAAAGGTGTTGTACCGCATTTCGGTAATAGTGGCAATATCATCATCATCTATGCTAGTTATTCCTTGACCCGCGGGGCAGTAATAGCGATGAGTTTCCAAAGATGTTTTAGTAACTGCTACATCACTTTTAGCCCATTGATAGCCCTTAGTCCATCCATTGTTCTAGCTCGATGGGTTTAAGAACATGAAATATGCGCAAGCCGTTGACATAATCTTTAGACCAAGTTTCGACAGAGCTTTTAGACGCTTCTAAGTATCTGGATAGGGGCAGTTTGTTTCGCAATGTTTCCTCCTTTTTAATAACAGAATTAAAAGCCTCTAAACAATTGTTTGTTGATGGTACGTCATGAGCTATTCCTTCGAACCAGTTACTGTGATCTTGCACCCATTCAGATTCGAAATAAGCTAAAAATTCTTTTTGTTTTTTTTGGTTCCACTTTTTAAAAAACAATTCAATGGCTTTATCAAAAATTGTTTTCGACGGACATAATTGTAGAGTATCTATATCCTCGATTATTTCATTCCTGTAATTTTTATCGACAAGAGAGTCGATTTTTTTTGACACGGCTCTCTTCATATGGGCCCAGCACATGATTAATATACAATTTTGACCAAAAACATAACCATGAATCATAACATCTGGCTATAGACATGTATTGTACGCGTCAAGTTCAATAACTTTTTCATATCATGTAAATCACTTGATTTTACTAATCGCCTGATCTTATTTTAATTTTTTTTTCTTGGAAGCGAGTAATGTTTCATTTGGACTGCCGTTTTCATTTTTTCTACTGCCCGTTTTAGTTAAAATATTGGCCGAAAAAAAATTACTGCCAAGGAAAATTATAATAATGCTAAAATAATCATCCATACTGCCGCTTTCAATTATTCTCTCCTTCTTTAAATTTAAATACTGACCTAGTGATTACTTTACTGCCCACTCCGGTACTTACCACAGAAATACTGGCCATTCAATATTTCTCCTGACAAATGAATATATTTACTGCCCAAATGAAATTAAATTTACTGCCCGACTGAATTTTTCTTACTTCCCAAAAAAATACAAGCCAAGTGAAATTACATTTTTTAAACTATTTCTTTGACTGTAGCTTAGTAACTTTTCTTTTATTTAACCAAAAGGTTGTTGATGTTGCAGAAGGGTTTATCCAGTAATCCAGAGTGAAATGTTAATGTGTAAATGCATTTATCTCTGTTGTATTAATATTTACACTTCATAAAAAGGAGTTTAGAATCATAATTGCAAAAAAAAAAAAGGTTTAAAAAAGAAAAAAAATGTGAAAAAATTTTTACTCTTGCTCTAAATTCAGATTCATTACATCACTCAAGAGTAAAATTTTTTCACATTTTTTCCCTTCTTTCTTTTTCTTTTCTTCTACGTCTTGGAGGTAGGGCATTAGTAGAATATAAGATACCTTTAAAAATATTTTTTTGCTCTCGGTCTTAAAGACTGCTTAATACATCTTTAAGAGGAAATTCCTTACTTGGGTTGATTTTAGGAATTAATTTTGTTACTAATGAGGAATATAAGCTACTAGGTGGAAAATCAACTTTTAAGCTTTTTTAAATAAATTAAGAATGAATTTAGGTTTTCAAGTGTCATAATGAGCATGTTGCCTATAGAAAGTTTGTAACTGACATTTACAAGCAAGAAGATCCTGGTTATATCTAATCGTAGCTTTATAATTTTAGACTAGATGTCAAGTTCAGTAAGCCTGCTCTAGTTAGTATTTATCAAAATTTTACTGAAGGGGAAGCCCCTACAAGAAATTCTCAACACTGTGATAGTCCTGCTTTACAGTTCAATGGCAAATTTACTTCGACCGAGGTAAGTCGGCGCATATTTTTAGTAACGGGTACCGGTAATCAAAAAGCAAGTGCAGCACTAATTCTTTTTTTTTTCGGAATAAGCTTTCCCATGGCCAAAAATTACTTATGTTTCAGTTTGAACCCGGTTACGATTTCACTTTAATTGTCTGGCAATAGCATGCTTCTTATGATAAACGGTTTTTTTTTTCATCCTAAAGACGGCATCACCGAAAGAAACGCATCTTAGCTTAACGTCTTTGACTTTTATTTCTTTCTTTCAGTTTGTTGTGTTCATTACATCCGACAAAAATGAAGGACTGTATAGTTTATACTTTCATAACTGCCCAAATTACAACACAAACAATACGGTTAAATTGAGCTTTCAGGTAAGATTTTTTTTTGCAGTAGGCTGGATTTCACAGAGCTAGTAAGCTCGCTTGTCTCCTAAGTTTAGCTTATTTACAAACTATTAGCTGCCGAGTTGCTGGTTAAAAAGTTGAATATAGGAGACGAGAGAGTTTGCTACCTCAGTAAAATGCGGGGTAATGTAATGACTTGACTCCTGACGTAAAGTTTATGCTTTATTCTAATTGAGATTGATTTTCTCTGCTTGTGAAAGTTAGCAGGGCTGCAAGTTTTAAAAATACACTTAAATCTGGTTTTCCTTTTTCAGATACAGATTGAAGAAAACAACAATGGAAACTATCTTTCAGCCGGTGAAATGCCACTTCCTGCTCTATATTTTTTGATGGCCATAATTTTTTGCTTGTCCGGTTCATTTTGGGTCTTTATTTTGAGTAAGAGCAAGTAAGTTTATTCAATTTTTTTTCGTAATTCCAAGACTTTTAATTTTAATTTAATTGTAATTAAATAAACGGTACACCGAATTTGTAATTGGTATCAAGTTGATAAGATTTGATTGAATTTATTAATGACCGAAATTAAAAATATTCATAAGATTTCGTTCGTAAACTTTTTAATACTTGTGTATTTTTATTTTCAGGCATCCCGTGTTCAAGATTCATTATTTGATGGCTCTTTTAGTTTATTTAAAAAGTCTATCATTATTGTTTCACGGCATCAATTTTCATTTTATCGAAACGAAAGGAGAACATGTTGCGGCTTGGGCCATTTTGTACTACATAACGCATTTGTACGTTTGAAATTTTTTATAAATGATTGACTTCTTATATGTGTCTGAGATGGGGAACGTCGGCACACCGAAGCTGTTGAGTAATGCACGTACAGTACAATACTGAACCTTGTGTCGTCCTTGCATTTCTACTTGTGGCTTCTTCTCATTGCTGTTGCGTTTGACAAAATTTTGCATCGCAAAAGTGGAGTACAGTAAAGTCTCGTTAAGTTGCGCCCCCTCGGGCTCGATTTGGGCATTTCATTTCGTGTGCTGAAAGAGCCGGTGATGGCGGCAGGAACCACTCTAGTTTACAACAGAAACTCTAGGAGTGCTTTCTGATTGAAGGCGGGAGTCACTCTAGAGTGATGGTACCTAATTTTATGTCCCTCTAGAGTATATAGGCACGCTTCACTTTAGTTTGGTATAAAGTGCTTTACCCTCTTTTTTTTTTTTCATTTTTAAAAATTAATCACCGTACCAGAAGTAAAGATGATAAGAAGCTCAATGGTCCATTTACAATGTTGAAAGACTGAATTTTGAACGATTTTGAAAAAGTCTCAATTTATTAAAATTCTAATAACAGTAAAAAAGTAACGGTTTACAGTGAAACTAGTGCAGCTTTTGAATTAATTGAGATTTATAACATGTCAACATTGATTTTTTTAAAGAGTTGCCAATACCAAGAACACCAAGAATAAAGGAAAGTTACAGTTAGGGTTAGGTGGAAAGTTAAGGTGAATCTTTTATTATCAATGAAGAATTAGCAAGTCTTAGTACTAAGGACAAGACAAAGAATAAGGCTAATGTTTGAGCATGAAGTGGTGGTATTTTTTTCGTAAATTAATTTCTTTATTGATAACCCAAAACAAATAGTTGCCGTTGCTAGTTTTAACATTCGTTTAATTTGGTGCATTAAAGGTTATAAATACTGTAGTAAAAAAACTTTTTGAGAAATATAGCCAATGAGTTTTACTTCTGGCTTACAGTCTAATGTATGCGAAGAACTTTAAAAGAATGATTTTTCTTAAAACTTTTAATCGGTTGAAGTTGTACTTGAACAGTTTAATTTCATTATTTGCTTACTCTGTGAAGCTATTTCTAAAAAAGTAGAGTTTCTCCCACCTGACTTCGAATCAGTTAAAAACTACTCCAGAGTGCTTCCTGCCTGAGAGCACTTTTCCCCTCCTACACCCTTTACAAGATTTATAAAATTTTCGAAATACTAGATCTATTTAAACTTTTAATTTTTCTTTAGTAAAAGTAAACGATTAAACTTGCATCAATTCGTATTGTTAGCATTTTTATCGCAGTTTTATTTCTTTTTCTTTT
Organism: Liposcelis brunnea; assembly: GCA_023512825.1. Classification (NCBI taxonomy): domain Eukaryota; kingdom Metazoa; phylum Arthropoda; class Insecta; order Psocodea; family Liposcelididae; genus Liposcelis; species Liposcelis brunnea. The sequence goes on from CM042073.1 coordinate 24,790,530, forward strand.
TTCAGGTTAAAAGGGTCAGTCCTCTTTATTGTCATCGTCCTGATAGGTACAGGTTGGACCTTCATAAAGCATATCCTATCTGAAAAAGATAAAAAAATTTTTATGATCGTTATACCGCTACAAGTTTTAGCCAACGTCGCGGAAATTATTTTGGAAGAGTCGGAAGAAGGAGATGCCGAACACCGGACTTGGTGGGATATTTTTATCCTTGTCGATTTACTCTGTTGCGGAGCTATATTGTTTCCGGTGGTGTGGTCCATTCGTCATTTACAAGATGCCAGTCACACCGATGGGAAAGCTGCCGTAAATCTGAGGAAATTAAAATTATTCAGACATTTTTACATCATGATAGTCTGTTACATCTATTTTACAAGGATGATAGTTTATTTGTTAAAGGTATAAGAGAGAGGATTTGTCATCATTTGCAAAAACACGACGCAGCGTTAACGATTTCGTTTTTACACTTTAGATTCTAGTAGCTTTTCAATACGAATGGATGGATGAAATGTTTCGTGAAATTGCCACGTATGCATTCTTTGTTTTAACTGGATACAAGTTTAGGCCTGCGTCAGCGAATCCCTATTTTCAAGTGCCTAGCAACGACGATGGGGACAGCGCCGATGAAATGAATATCGTGTAAGTTATCTGTTGCCCGCTGGAAAGTTAGAGTGTATCTTTTCATATCAATGCAAACTTTTAAAATAAAAAAAGAGATCAATATTATTTTGGTGGGGTTTGAACGAATTAGCTACGACCGGTGAATTTTCAGATTAAGTAACAAGTAAAACTTGCGTACAAAAAGCACTGCCAGCACTGGAAGCATCGTTTTTTGCAATCATAGTTTAGATATCAGGTTTTCGTTTTCTCGCTAAAGAAAATTTTTTATTCAGACTCAAACTTTTCCGGTTCAATGTGATCCAAGAATAGATGTGGTTCGTTGATTCAGCGATTTATGAGCCTTCCTGTAAAGATAATTTACTGCTTCTGACCCAGCTACGAGCCATAAACTTTCAAGTTAGGATCCAAGATTTAATCACAAACTAGTGAATTCGCAATTTTTCCTTAACATCGAGTTCGTAAAACTTAGACAAACGATCATTCTGAAATGGCCTTCAAAGGCATATTCTCCAATATTTCATGGTTGCTCGGCATTATTTTCATGGTTGCTCTTCTTCATTCGTTTGGCACTTACGCTGCGGCAAAAGCTCAAAATACTGTAAAAAATTATAGATATGAGTTTATGAAATGTTGCGAAGAAAAAGTTTGGCTATAAAACTTTAAGCAAAAAAGGGTTGAAGAATATCTTTTACTTTTAAAATAGAAACATTTTGGTGTTGAACCGTGACGAATTTTAAGCAATAGGTTTGTAATTTTAAAATAAATCGTCTGTTATTTACCAGGATTTATTTCATTTTCAGAATATCGGGAGAAGAAAATCCGAGTGTCAAGAGAATCCTTAGAGGTAGAATCAAATCCGATTCACAAAGTGAACGAGAAGAGGGGTTAGAGAAAAGAACGGAAAATG